>CM076580.1:1487994878-1488112825 GCA_034641835.2 Pinus albicaulis
GCGGATCCGCCCATGGTTTTGTGCATGGTTTTGCACATGGTTTTGGGGTTCGATGGTTTTCGGCCCCTGGTATTTTTGTAGATCCGGTCAAGGGAACTACGGTTATGTTCTAATCCAGTGTTAATGGATTGGGGTTTATGTATGCTCCGGCATGTATATATATGTGTTGTAACACTAAAAGGAATATAATGAAAAATCAAGCTGGTCGTCCCGATTTGGGATCCAGGGAAAAATCTCTGTGTTTATCTGTTTTATGTTTTATGCTCTCGCTATTGTTTATTTTCTGTTATAAGATTTGTGTGTAGATAATTTCTGTTCAGGGTTAAAACCTACAACCACAGCTGTTTCTTATTCGTTGTTAATGATTTTTTGGAAGAGTTTGTAAGAGTAATACCGGCTGTGACACTTAGTATAAACAAGCAACTAAAACCTACAATACCATAGCTATGCCTTATTCATTGTGATGATATTTTGGAAGAGTTTATAAGAGTAAGTCTAGCTGTGATAATTAACGAAAGGAAATGAAACTAAAACCTACAACACCACAGCTATGCCTTATTCATCATGATGATATTTTGGAAGAGTTTATAAGAGTAAGTCTAGCTGTGATGATCAATGTAAACAAGCATGAAACATAAACTTCAGAAACGTGCTTAAGCTAGAAATGAAAAACGAGACTAAAATACTTATCTAAACCGTATAAACAAGGCTGCTCAGGAGGTAAGGGCCCTCTACCACTGGATTAGCACGCAAAATCTACTTCAATATTGACTCAGTGCTTTCAATAAAGTGATACTTCTTGCATTAGAGAGAAATTACTTCAAAACAGAGTGTTTTCGAACTTCTGAAATCTAGCAATCAATCACAAAATCTAACCTTGTCCCTCGGTTTCCCGAGCCATATTTATAATCAAAATTACATAACTATCTTTAGATAACCTAGGGATAACTATCTTTCCAAATAAAAACCAAACTAGGACTCTGATGGTGGTCACGTAATAGAATTAAGGACATCTAGACTGTCCTTGTCCTATTAGGAGTCTCTCTCCTAGTTTGAGTTCCCACGTACATAACTGCCTACAGAATTCCATTCAAACTTCGTGGAGAGCAAAAAATGATGAGGGAATGATGTGGAATACTCCCATATGTGTTTTTCTCCAAGATGACACCTGGAACCTGCGTAGACATAAAGAAAGCTGCAGAATCGGCAACTAGCTATAGAATGTCTGCATTCTGTAGCTAGATCTAGTTCAAACAGTACTACAATGACAAAATCATAAAAACATGGCAAGTTAGTCATGATATTCATTCTTAAAGAAATTTTAACTAATTTCATTGATCATTTGAGCCTGTGATTAATAATGTACAAAAGAAATGAAGTGGAATGTGGTGGAAGAAAGAACATTCTTGGAGCTCAACACTATGGTTAAAGATATTTTGACACAAGCTGATCCTAATGGAAAAAGAGGGAAATGGATCACCACGTTTCTAGAATATGACTTATAAATTAAGCCTCCCAAGTTGGTGAAATGGAAGGGATTATAAAAAATGATGGCACAGTCAAATTTTGAATGTCTTGACGTGAATTTCATTGCATAAATTTCAAAGCTAACGGAAGAATAAGAATTGGTCCCTATTGAAGGGAAATTCATCTTGTATGAATGGTGCAAAGATGTGATCTTTTTCCTACATCATCATAAATATCCTCCTCAGTTGACTAAGTCCAATTCAAGGTCCGTGAAGCTGAAATCATTGATATACTACATTTTAAGTAAAAAATTTTATTGGAAAGATACCGGTGGAATTATTTTGAATTGTTTGTTGGAAGATGAGGCTGAGAAATTCATTGAAGAGTTCCATGAGGGATATTGTGGAGGAAACCATTACTAAAAAGCTACATGAAAAAATATACTCAGAGTAGGGTATTATTGGCCTACCATGTTTAAGGACATCTACAAGAATATGACTGCATGCCATGAATGCCAAGTTTTTGATGGTAAGAAGAAGTTGATTCCTTTAGCTTTGAAACCAATATATGTTGAAGCTCATTTCCAACAATGACAACTATACTTCATTGGTTAAATACACCCAACATCCTTAGGGTATCACCATTGGATTTTGACTGCAATAGATTATTTCACTAAGTGGATCGAAGCAATCACAACCAAGTAGGCTACTGACTCAGTCATCATTCAATTTTTGGAGAACAATATTTTATCCAGGTTTGGTTTTCCTATGAATATTATTACTAATAATTCACAAGATTTAAAATCAAAATTATTAATTATATTTTGTCATCAATATTATATTACTCTTGGAAATTCTACAGCCTATTATCCTCAAGGTAATGGCCTTACAAAATCACCAAATAAAAGCATAGTAAGGATCATAAAAAAGGTACTATTAGGGTCATATGATAATAGGGTTCATAAATTTTGAATTCAATTTGATAGTATTGTAAATATGTACATAACTTGCTTTCTGCAAGTTGTTTTCCCATATTTGGAAAAAATGAAAAATAATAAAAAGGCAAAAATAGGGTAAAAAGTCCTAAAAGAAAGATCAAAGGACTTAGAAAAATACAAACCCCAAAAGAAAAGAAATAAGACTTGAAAGTGAGTAAGTTCAAATGCCACTACTTTTACTTTTACTAAAAGAATAAATGATTATGTGCAGAGTGTCAATAAATCCCATAATCCATGATCAGTTAAATAGTTTAATCTTAACTTTTCATGTTTTCAATTTCATGTTTTAGATAGTGAATAAATATTTGTCAAACAGTTTAAAATTGAAAAATCAGTAGATAGGTAGAGAATAATGAGGAGCTCAACAATTTAATCTAAGCCCTCGGATGAAATAATGTAGATCTATATAGTTTCATGCTTTGAAAGAAAATGTTTTAAGGTTGCAAGTCTAAATGCACCTAAGAAATGAAGAAAAAATGTTAGAAATAAAGTTGGGTAGGTAGAAAGAAGTGGAGCAAGCATGTAAATAAGACATCATTAGGAAAAATCACTAATTTCCCCTCCCCTATAGGTATTCAGTATTCAAAACTTTCATTCAAAAAGCCTCAGATATTTTCTCTAACTTTTTTTGGGACCGGACCCAAGGCTCAATGACTGATAAGTTAAAAATATTAAATTCCTACCTTAAAATCTCATTCATCAACATTGACTCTTCATTCATACATTAAAACCCATTTTTTCCTAGGTCAAGACACATTCTTACTTAGTAAAATTGTAACCCTAAAAATAATTAATTTCATTCCCTTCAAAATCATTCATAAACCCCTCAAAATTACAATTATCCCAAGTATTAGTGAAGTAATATAAAATATGAGCAATGCTTTATTTTTATACTTTACTTAGAGTTAATATGTCTTTTTTTTTCCTTTTACTATCCCTTTATTCATATTAACATCTAACTTATTGTAGTAAATCCCTAAAAATACCCTCCCATATATATTAAATCCATTATATTTTAAATAACCCCCTTAAACCCACTATTTTAAGCTTTAGACCAATGTTATATACCCCCATGTGCGCAAATAAAACCCCTCCCAAAACCCATTGGTATAAACTTATCATTAATTAAATACCCCGTCCCTATAATTTGAAAACTATTAAAAGGTTTAAAACTATATATATATATAATAACCGTGCCTGCATTAAAAAAATTGAAAAATTTTTCTAATGTTTTAAAAACATTACCCCTCCGCCATGTTATATAATGCCTAAGGGTTTAAACTTTATTAAAACACAGTTTTATAAAGCCCAAAACCATTTATGCCTATGCAATTAGCCCGGTCCCACTACTCTTATCCCGACACAGCTTCCGAAATGATCTGGACTGTTTGCTCATGAACTCCAGATCTGACAATGAATATCCAATATCATGCAGAATATATGCACGTTCATCCCCATGCAAAAGTTACGCGAAATTAGTGGTTTCCTAATTCTCTCTCTCCTCCACGTGCCCTTAAAACATTGGATCGTGTAGGTTAAGCCCAAAACTACTTAACACCAAATCACCGTGCAATAACCAGTCTGGTTTGTAATTCGTTTGAACTCCAAAACTTCCCTCTCGCCTGATGCGACTTGCATTCAATGCCAGATAAATATGACCTAGATACATAATAAACCTTTGAAATACATTCATTTTATTCTCTTCTTGCACATTTAATCCACTGCATTTCCTCTCCTGACTGTAAAAAACCTTGTTAAAGCCCCTTGTTTTCCATTTTCATGCCCGAAACCTGCAATATTTTCCCTGCAAACCTCTAAAGATTGTTGAGGAGATGCACATTGCTCCAAACAATTCATTGAAGCCATAAATTCAGCCAGAACCTAAAAATCATTCTGAAGGTCGATACCTACACTAAAATAGGTATTTCTCTAGAATTTGAACCTGCAATCAAGTTGAAAAAAAAATTAAAGAAAGCAAACACATTTAAGTTTTAAAAAATCGATTAAAAACTACCTAAAATTCCCAAAAACAAGCCAAAACTCTGGCAATTTTTTCCCAGAAACCTTGTTTCTCTGTTGCACGCTATTTTAAATAAATTAGTGAGTTTTCACAGTTTATTAGCTTATTTCAAGCCCTGAAATAAGCCATAAAACCTCTACAGGTACCCCAAACCCTTTATGATCCTTTTTAAAAGAGTTTTCAGCCCTATTTTCATTAAAAATACTCAAGAAACCCTTGTTTTCTATTTTAAACCAACTCTCAAGCCTCTAAACCTCTTTGACAGGCCTAATTGAATAGAAAACCAAAAGAAAAGCCTATCCTTTGCCAAATTTTCCTAATTAAGCCTCTGCAAACTGTCTAAACTTGCAGAAGCAGATTAAAATTCCTAAAAAATAGAGTGCAAGCAAGCTTGAAGGTTCTAAAACACCCAAACCTACCCCTGTCATGACTTAAGTACTGTTATTGTTGTCAATCCATTGCAACCACCTGTTGTTGATATTGAACACATTCCCCTAATTGATATTGATTACAAGATAGCAGATCTAATATTTGAATTCAACCTGTTAGATATCCATAAGTGGTGTTATGAGAAGTCTTTATATGATCATGAAGAAGTTCATATTTGGGAATCCCATTTACCCAAATATGTTGTCCCATTGACTCACCCATGTTAGGAGATTATTAGATTGTGTCAGCAATACTATGTTCCAAAGCAAAGAGCCATTGTAAATTCCAGTAAAGAATTCCTTTTTACCATCACCACAGAATCAATTAACCAAATGTTGCAGCTTCAGCCTGACCCCCAAGCAGTCCCTTTGTCTATTGAGACCCTCACTAAGCTATACATTGGCCTAGATTTTCCTAAAAGGTTCATGATTTTTCAGACTTTTATGCCTTTACATGTAGAAATTTCCAAGTTAAATCCTCCATATTATACTATTAAATTCCCTGAAGGATGAAGACATGTGATTTCCATGCTTTCCTTCATCCTTGGGTATTTCACTGATGAACACACTGATGAGTCTATCTTGGGATTTTTGTCCACCTTTTCTCCAGGTCAACCACCTTCAGTAATATTTGATTATGTTGGTTTCATTGTTGATAGTATTCATTATCAGTTGATATATTTGAAAATAGAGGGAGTGTTTAGATATACCTCCTACCTTTTTCATATGTTCTTGTACTTCCAATCAGCTAATTTTCCAATCAATATTCAAAAACTTGACATAGAAGCAAATCCTCTATCTGTCATTTTTTGGACATCATTGCTCAGAAAAGAATGTACAAATTTCAGTTATTCAGAGTTTTCAGATTTATTTTTTACATCCAGTGATCACCATGTTGACCAAAGACAGAGTAGCCTAGATTAAATGAGGAAATGAAGAAGATATTGTAGTTATTTGAGAAGAGTAAGGTTGGTGACTGGTATTTATATGAGAAATGTACTGAAATCAGAGTCTTTGGGTCAAACTTGTTACCTTACAAGTTACCCAAACATCCTTCAATGAGGATATTTGCCTTGGAGTATATCAGGCAAATCCTAAACTTTGATTCAATAAACTTCATGGCAGCTAAGAAGAAGACCTAATTCAAACTTAAAAATCAAATTGGGCCATTCATATGCAATCAATAGGATGCAGAAAAAGAAACAGCAAATCAGTTATTGGAATATAAATTTGAAGAGAGTTTTCCTTGGAACTATGATCCATAAGGGATATTGAGCAAGCTAAGGGTAAAATGAAAATTAACACCCTTTATCCATGAAGCTAAACCAAAAATAGAAAATTTTGCTAATCAGCTTGAATGGATTGAAAACACATTAATAGATGTAGTGAAAAAATGTAATACTAGTCATACCTTAGAGACTGCAAATCAACCAGATAAGTCCACCAAAATAATAAGGGAAGAAGGAACCTATGTGGCAGATACTATAACAGAAAAAAAGTTCAATAACATTTACAAAAAAATGCCTAAATTAGATACAACAGGTAAAGGAAAAGTGACAATAGATGTTGAAGAAATAGAGCCTTTAAATACCAACACAGATTTGTCAGAGACAAATGTAGCTACTGTAATTATCAATGAGCCAAATCAGAATGAAGAACAACTCAATAATGAAGACACACATTTAATGGAAACACAACAAAGCATGGAAGCTTCTTCCTCACAGGAAGCTGAGGAAAAAGACTTGGATATTAAGGAGAAATATAAGAAAATTAAACTGAATAATGAGGAAATGAAAACAAAAATTTACTCTCAGTTCTTGAAACAAAATCTAAGAAATCAAAACAGATTCCTATCAGCATTTGATTAATCAAGTAAAAAATTGATTATGTCAGTATTACAACCCACAGTATTAGTTCTAAGGACAGTTTCTAACTATAAGAAAGTTGATCTAGAAGTAGCTACAGATAGCATTCATGTATTAAATCAAATAGAGTTTAAAAGGAAAAACTCAGAGATGTTGTATTCCACAGTTACAAAAAAAGCTATGAGTGCTCAAAAGCTACAAAATATCATCTCCAATATGCAAGATCAAATGAATATGGACAAAGCTTCATTGTATGCCAAATATCTAAGGATAAAAGCCTTAGAAGAACTAGTACTGCAGGTAGGATATGATCCTACTAACATCAAAGCAACAGAAGCATTGGTGAAAAAGAAAAATGAGGATATAGCAGCCTTGAGGAAATAGCTCAAAATTCCTCAAAGTGAGCATCCTTAGACAAAATAAGTCTTATAGGAACAGAAGGAAAAATATGAAATGATGAGTTTAATTCTTTAGTTGACAGCCCAGATTAAGGAAATGGAAATACAGATGGAAAAACTTGTGCAAGAAAAGGAGGCAGTAAAAGAACCAATGATTCCTACAGTCATCCCAGTTATCACTGTAGTAGTGCCTTCAACTTTAGGATAAAAGTTGGCACCCAAATAACCACTGGCTACTGCACTACCAGTGACTTCTTCCACTACATCAGCCACTGAATCATCTACCACAACAATACAACCTAAAGATGATGCTACCAAGATAGTAAAATCAATGGAAGATATGTCTTTGAAGAAAAATGAGATTAACAGGTTGACAAAAATAGTTTAAAATATTGAAAAATCAAATAAATCAGCTCAGGTAAATGCTAAGATACATGAACAAAAAGTTGGAAATACTGAGAGGGGGGGTGAATCATTATTTATTTCAATTAGAGCATTAGTTAATCTTCAATTATTATCAGCGTTTGTACAATGATAGCAGCAAACCATAGGAACACAAATACGCACATTTTTTAAGGTGGAAACCCACTCCGGGACAAAACCCACCTAATGCTTTTCTAATAATTCTTTAATATTCAACTCCAATTGAAAATAAAGCTCCAAATTCATAGAATTTAGAAAAGCATTCTTCTCCAACTCCCACTGGATGGACGCTCCAACGCCTGAGATTCTTCAGTAGTCAATTGAACGGATGCCCCAACACCCAATGAGCTACAACTCACCCTAGCACCACCCTACCACCCTATAGAAGAATAAAAGAAGAATGGACTCCTATACCGGGGAAAATGGTCCAGTTTACAATGATATAAAATGATGTAGAAGAAGAAGATATACTAAACCATAACCCCAACTTTGACACAACCACCTAATGATGATCCTAGACCTCCCAACACTACCTCTTCAACCCGTGGTAGATAGCTACAAGTACAATTTGTACAATAAAGTATTTACAATGACTAAATACAATGATACCTTTACAATGATTGTATGCAGTGCTTTCCACTTGAAGACTTCATATGATGAACTTCTTGTTGCTGTTATGCACCTTGGTTGCTTCTCTTGTCATGCTACCCTCTACTGCACCTTGCTTTTATTTTCTTTCGTAGAAAGTCTGGTCCTTTGCAACCCTTGACAACACATGATCTAGCTTTTTCTTGCCTTCTAGGAGCACGATATTGAATCTGGTGTATCTCTGTTATTTCAGATCCTCAATATCTGATTTTTAGTCCTGTAGTAGTCCCCTGTGTCTTCTTTCCAATGCCATAGGTCTGACCCAATTTTTATTCTTCAAGAGAGAGTTATACCCAATATCTCACAATGTCCTAATTAAGGATTGTTTCAGCATAGCGCACTTGTATGGTGTTCCATGTGTCATTGTTTCTTCATTTATCTCTAAAATTGATATAGAATAAATCAAAGACTATGAACTATCCACTAAATTTTACAGAATTTCAATCCGATACTCAGAGAGAGAGTTATGATGAATTTACCAAGGTCACTTATTTGAGATGAATTTCAGGAGCTTGCAAAAGCCCTAACTTCCATAGATCATATCTCCAAAAATGTTGCGCACCTTGATCTAAAATTTTTATTGCAGCTTCCTCAGGATTTTGGCTTCGCCTCATAAAAATTTCAGCTTCTGAACCTTCTTAGAAAAAAATTTAGAGAGAAAATTCCATGATGACCTGTTTTATATGGCCGAATCCCATGCATAAGGAGGAAAAGAAGATCACAATTTATATGAATGCTTAAGTTGAGAGGGGCTTCAGCAAGTGAACGTGGGAGGGATTTTAGGAGCATAAAAATATTAATTATTAATTTTCAATTACCCATGCCCCAACCCCATGGAGTTTTAGCCCACTAACTGGGGGTACAAACTTCAAACATGGATATCTCTCAAATCGTGAAGAATTACATGGCGTGCCATATATCAACAGAAAAATATCGACAAGTAGAAACCATAAAAAGAATTATTGACCTAGAATATATTAATTTGGTAGGTCAAAATTCCCATGCAATATTGGGTTAGCCCCTGGTGCTTCTTGGGTTGACATCAATGACAACCGCTGATCAACAATCTCTCCCCCTTTGGCATTGATGGCAACACAAGTACTCCCCCTGCGATCATGACACCTCTTCCTACAAAATTCTCTCCCCCTTTGACATCAATGGCAAAGGGTAACTCCCCCTGAAACACAACCATCCTGCGGACCTACACACTTCGACTCCCACTGACACACAACCATCCTACAGACCTGTACACACTTCCACTCCCCCTTTATATTCTAAAAAACGGAAAATATAATGAGAACTTGGGAGAATCCCAAGCTTTTCGCGAAGATATTCGAATGCTAGAGAATATTTAATATGTGATTCTCTTGGTGCTGCTTGGAATCTTGCTACTTTTCCAACTGCTTGCATAACATCTGGTTGGGAGGTTGTTACATATAGAAGACTACTAATCATAGATCTGTACAACCTTTGATCCACATCCTTAGATGAGTCATCTATGCTCAATTTGCAACCTGTTACCATTGGAGTAAGGATGGGTTTTCAATCTTCCATTTTAACTTTCTTGAGCATTTCCTTGATGTACTTGGCTTGACATATAAAAATTCCTTTCTCTTGCTGAGATATTTGAAGCCCTAAGAAGTATGTCAGCTCACCAATTAAAGACATCTCGAAATCACTTTGCACCTTTGTAGCAAACTTTTTACTTAGTCGATCATCATTGCTACCAATTATTGTATCATCCTCTTTAGCTATTAGACATGAATTAGTTGCTTCATCTAGAAAATATATGTCATTTGGAGCTTGAATTGCTGTAGCCACAATTTCACCATAGACACCTTTCCTGATTTCACATTTCGTGGAGTTGAATAGTATTGTGTGTCCTTGATCACACATTTGTCCAACACTGAGCAGATTGTGATTCATGTTTTCAACCAATAGAACATTATTAGCTAGAGAATATTTTCTTTCGAGAGTGACAGTACCTAATCCTATAACATTTGAAGATCCATCATTTCCAAAGGACACAGTTCCATCCTTCTTCCCTTTTAGACATACAAATTTATTTCTATCTCCAATCATACGCGTTGAGCAACCACTATCAACATACCACACATCTTTGTTCTTTTGAGCCTTGAGAGCGAGAGCACAATTATCATTCTTCTTCTTCTTCCATGTTCATTCATTTTGTGGCTTCGAAGATTCTTCTGGAGGATTTTCAAGTCTGCATTTTCTGGCTATGTGTCCAAAGTTTCGACATTTGTAACATTCAATATTATTTCTTAAATGTTCAAATCTATTGATGTTTTGCTGAGCCCTGGGAGGTTCATATTTGACAGATCTCCTAGAATTGTATTCATCCCTAGGGTACCTGCAAAATTCTATAGCTTTATGAACAAATTTTCCACATGAATAACAGTAGCCATAAAAAATATGTTGGTACCTGGATGGAAATTTTCATCGAGGAATTGTCTTCCAAGGATATTCTTGCGAATTTTGTGCAATGAAGTGTACATGCATGTTAGATCTCATAGGTTCATTGTATTTTGTTGTAGAAGGTCCTGCTTCTTCTTCTTTGTAACCGATGCCAGTTTTGTCATTGTAAGATCGTTGATTGTTGATGAGTTCTTCCAATGCCCTTGAGCTGTTGGCATAGTTTTGGATAGTTTTTCCTTTCTTCACTTCCTCATGCAACGAGACTACTTCGGCTTCTAATCCTTCCCTTTCTTGGTTATTTTCTTCCAACTTCTTTTGAAGTGACTCTTCAATGCATTTGTGTTCTTCAACTTCAATTTTGAGACCTTGAACTTGTTCTTCAAGAGTTTTGGAACGGATCTTCTCTGCCTTGAGATCTTTTATAGGCTTGATTGCTTCCTCATAAAATTCGTCTATGGTCCATCCTTCTTCTTCGTTGTTTGATACCTCTTGCTTTTTGTGCTTGGGTTTATTGTTCTTGGCCATAAAAAATACTCTCTCATTGGCTTCTTCTTCACTATCATTGTCTTCATCGGATGATGAGCTATCTTCTTTAGAGAGAAAGTTCCTTTTGGATCCTTGCTTGTTGAATTTCTTAAAGCCTTTCTTTCTTTTTGAGTTGCCATTACTTTTGTTTGGACGTTTTGCTGCAAAATGCCTAACCTCATTACAGCTGAAACATATCAATGGAAGTTTACCTTTGAATTTTCCCTTACCAGTTTGTATTTTTCTCGTGAAGTAAGCATATTCTTCATCTGAAAGACCTTCTAGATCATCTCCATTTTATTCACACTTGCAGGTGCATATATTTTCAATTGAAGGTTGTTTATCCTTATTGGTTTTCTTAGATGCAACGAATGTAGTTTCTAGATGCAAAGTACCCTCTTCTTCATCAAGTCTCATTTCATATGCTATGAGAACTCCATGTAATTCCTCTTTGCTGATTTTGTCCAGATTTGCACTGTATTCTAATATCGATACCTTTGGGTTGAATCTCCCTAGTAACGTTCTAAGAATATTCCATATAATACTCTTCTCAACAACTGGCTCTCCCAATCCTTCTATAGTATTGGTTATTTCATCAACGTATTGGAAGTATGCAGCAATGTTGCAATCTTCTTTCATTCTGAGTTGCTCAAATTTTTCTCTATAGATTTGAAGCTTTGCTTCTTTGACATTTGAGTCACCTGCATATATATTATCAAGCTTGTCCCATACATTTTTGGCGGTTTTACAACCCAACACCTTATGATAAGCAGATTCAATAAGTCCACTGATAATAATATTCTTTTCTTTTGCATCATTTACCAAATTCTTCTTACCTTGTTCATCCGTAGTTGATGTAAATCCATTTTGAACAGTGTCCCATACTTCGTAACCTTGCGCCAAGAGATATACCTCCATTCTTCCTTTCCAAAGTGCATAATTATTTTCATTAAATAGAGGTACACCATTCTTGGTATGCTCCGTGACCTCCTTCCAGTTGTTAAACTGCTATTTAAGGAACCAAGCTCTGATACCAATTGTTGGAAATACTGAGAGGGGGGTGAATCATTATTTCTTTCAATTAGAGCATTAGTTAATCTTCAATTATTATTAGTGTTTGTACAATGATAGTAGCAAACCAGAGGAACACAAATGCACACAGTTTTTAAGGTAGAAACCCACTCCAGGACAAAAACCACCTAATGCTTTTCTAATAATTCTTTAATATTCAACTCCAATTGAAAATAAAGCTCCAACTTCTTAGAATCTAGAAAAGCATTCTTATCTAGCTCCCACTGGATGGATGCTCCAATGACTGAGATTCTTTAGTAGTCAACTAAATGGATGCCCCAACATCCAATGAGCTACAACTCACCCTAGCACTACCCTACCACCCTATAGAAGAATAAAAGAAGAATGGACTCCCATACCAGGGAAAATGGTCCACTTTACAATGATATAGAATGATGTAGAAGAAGAAGATATACTAAACCATAACCCCAACTTTGACACAACCACCTAATGATGATCCTAGACCTCCCAACATTGCCTCTTCAACCCTTGGCTTATAGATACAAGTAAAAAAATTTCAATAATGTATTTACAATGACTAAATACAATGATACCTTTACAATGATTATATGCAGTGCTTCCCACTTGAAGACTTCATATGATGAACTTATTACTGTTTTTATGCACCTTGGTTGTTTCTATTTTAATTCTACCCTCTGCTACACCTTGCTTTGCTTTTCTGTCATAGAAATTCTGGTCCTTTGCAACCCTTGACAACACATGATCTAGCTTTTTCTTGCCTTCTAGGAGCTCAATATTGAATCTGGTGTATCTCTGTTATTTCAGATCCCCAATATTTGATTTTCAGTCTTGTAGTATTCCCCCGAGTCTTCTTTCCAATGCCATAGGTCTGACCCAATTTGGATTCTTCAAGAGAGAGTTATACCCAATCTCTCACAATGCCCTCATTAAGGACTATTTCAGAAGATCGCACTTGTACGACATGACACATGTCACTGTTTCTTTATTTTTCTCTAAAATTGATAGAGAGAAAATTAAAGACTATGCAATATCTGACACTTTTTATGGAATTCAAATCCGATACTCAAAGAGAGAGTTATGACGAATTAACCAAGGTCACTTATTTGAAATGAATTTTAGGAGCCTGCAAAAACCCTGACTTCCACAGATCATATCTCCACACATATTGCGCACATTGATCTGAAATTTTTATTGCAGCTTCCTCAGAATTTATGCTTCACCCAAAAAAAAAAATTAGCTTTTGAATCTTCGTAGAAAAAAATTTATAGCGAAAATTCCACGATGACCTTTTTTACATGGCCGAATCCCATGCATAAGGAGGAAAAGAAGATCACAATTTATATGAATGCTTAAGTTGAGAGGGGCTTCACCAAGTGAATGTGGGAGGGATTTTAGGAGCATAAAAAATATTAATTATGACTTTTCAATGACCCATGCCCCAACCCCATGGGGTTTTAGCCCACTAACTCGGGGTACAAACTTCAAACATGAATATCTCTCAAACTGTGAAGAATTACATGGCGTGCCATATATCAACGGAAACATATCGATAATTAGAAACCATAAAAATCATTATTGACCCAGAATATATTAATTTGGTAGGTACAAATTCCCATGCAATATTTGGTTAGCCCCTTGTGCTGCTTGGGTTGACATCAATGACAACCGCTGATCAACACAAAATGCCAACAGATTAAGTGAAGAGTTAAAAAAGTTGCAAAAAGAATTAACTCTCAAATATCATATATCATACATCAAAAATTACCTTTGGAATAATATCATTGAAGCCATCCATGATGTATGGCCTTCAATTCAGGTAATTTTTGAGCAAAGAAAGTTATTATTGGCGGCCCAAGCAGAAATCCAAAAGACTCAAACTAATTTGGTTGACAAACCAGAACAAGATGTAAGGCTAATCAATTTCCTTAACAACAAGAATAGATAGGAGTTGGAAGAGCTAAAAATAACAGACTGAACTGCAACTATCCTAGAAATTAGGGAATTCACAACAAAGAGAAATTTGATGAGGCAACTTGAAGAAAAATGTGAAGGTATGAATACTGCTATAACCAGGTTCATGGTTAAGTTCACAAATTTGAGGAAAAAAGGACTTCCTGATATCATGATTATTAATGATAAATTGATGCCTCAAAATGACTATGATAAGAAGATAAGAGAATTTTCCAAGGAAAAGGTAAATAAGCCAATAGGTCAAGGCATCCCCACAAGAAAAGTGTTACTGAAACGTTTTGAAGATTTATTTTACTTACAGTATGAGATCAAACACTTGTTTGTCATCAAGCCAACCTTTGCTAGATATACAGAAGCTGATGAGAATTTTGGGAAATTAAATAATATTCAAATTCCTAAAAATAAGGATTGGCAGTCACTTACTAATTTGTTATGAAGGATAAAAGACAAGCATGTGAATAGAAGGAAGAAAATTGTTTCCTAAATTACAGTCAAAATGGATTTTATTTACAGCAGTAAACAATTTTTGACTAAGGGTTAAATAGTATCAGTGAGTAAAGAGTACCTGAGAAATAGTATCAGACAAGGCAAATCAGATTCACAAAATATCTAAAGACCAGCAAGGAGGACACCAAGGCAGCTAGCTGCTTTATCCTCAAAACTGTTTCTATTTCTTATGGATAAAATAGGACAGCTTGTTGATTTGTTAAGCAGATGTCTCTATTTTTATTGTAAAGATATTTTATTTTCCTAAGATAATTCCTAGAAGTCTTCTAGGATATTTTGTAAACATTATGTATAAATACTTCATCTTTAGAAGTATTTTGTGTGGAATAAAATTGCTGGGATTGTTATAGTCATTTCTTCTTGGACTTTAAATATTGTGTGTGTCACAAGTAGTAGGCTAGATCAAAACAAATTGGCATCATACTTCAGGATTCCTGTGATGAGCTATTTGGAGTGAAGTATTTTCTTCACTTTTCATTGTTTCGTTTCATTATTACATGCATCCATTTATTTTTATGCTAAATCTGAATGTATAACTAGGAGTATTACTACATGATTTGTTAAAAGCACCCTGTTTTTAACTAGTTATCATTTATATGTTTTCCTCTGATTTTTAGTGTAGGGAAATCTTAATTTCTCCCTCTCTCGTTTGACCTCATCCTACTACTTCTTTTTCTGGATTTAAGGATTCTTAATTTCCCTTTATCCTGATCATACCACTTCGCAAAAACAAGTTTCCAAGGTATCCAAGGGTTATCTATCTTTCCCTGAATACATTTGACCTTTTTTCCCTTGATCCTAGTCCTGTTTTCTTGATTTTGACTCCATAGCCCAATGGACAAATATATTTCCCACTATCTATCCTTTCAAGTTATTTTTCCCACCAAATTTATCAAAACAAAACCAAAGCTACACTTTCATAACTAGCCTAATATTCAAAAATTAAAACAAAATTAAACTTTAAAGAGAGAGCCCTCTCTGAACCCTAGGAAGGCTAGATCCTAGAGTTTGTAGTAGGTTTGTGGTTACCTCTAGAATTATTTGACTAAAAACCAAAATTACACAACTTAAGAATTACTATAGTGATAACATTACTGGCGACCATATTGGGGAACTAACCAATCCTCAGTCTTAAAACTAGTCTTAAAGAAAATCTTTTTATACATCCTTTTACTTTAAGATTTATTTTACAAGTTGTGTATACTGAAAAAAATAATTATGGCTTCTAGTAAAGTTTATTATACCAATTCTAACCTGGATCCTAAGCCTGCAGTTATAGTAGACAACCTAGACCAAATTGGTAAAAAGAAAAAACAGTTAGAAAATTTAGAAGCTAAAGTATCATTAAAAAGAGTCAATTCATTACCACAAGAGTTAGTAAGTCTGAAAGATATTGATTTTGATCTGAAATTTGAGCATTCTTTATTTAGAAGAAAATCTGAAAGTGATCTTAAAATTACTATTTTAGACCCTGTTTTCACTTCATTCTTGAATACAAAATAGAAAAATATTACAACAGATTTTAAAACATAGAAAGTTCAAGACCAGACTAAAATTGAACAGCTTAATCTTACTATTCTCAAAGATATTGATGAAGCTATTGAATTAGCTAAATTTTTTACCTATGCAAACAA
Organism: Pinus albicaulis; assembly: GCA_034641835.2. Lineage (NCBI taxonomy): Eukaryota > Viridiplantae > Streptophyta > Pinopsida > Pinales > Pinaceae > Pinus > Pinus albicaulis. The sequence continues at coordinate 1,488,011,251 of CM076580.1, forward strand.
ACCTCCAGTTTCTCAATTGCATACCACAATAATACCAGCTAGAGATTCATCTCTGTATGCTATTACATCATTTATAAATTCCACTACCAACTCATCTACAGATCCATTTATCCCTAGATTACCTTTACAACCTAGAGTATTATTTCCACCACTCACTTCATCCACTATATCCATCAGCTCACCCTTTGATTTCCTAAACACATCATCCTCATTCCCTAGTAGTTCCATACACATTCCAGTTTCATTTCCCAACACTTCAACTACAACTTTTAGTTCATCAGCTATCATTTCCAGCATAGCTCCAAGCAGTTCTACCTTACCTCCTAGCCAAGCTAAGCTTCAAGCTATGGCTGCTAGATATGCTCCCCTAGTCTTACCACAAAAAATTCATGAAATGCCTCAAGACTCAAAATAAAATACCATTGTTTGATGGCACTACCCACTATACTGCTTAGCAACACATTACTAATATGATAGAATTATTTGAAATTTATGAGATTGATGACTCAGATGTTCAAATGAGGTTGTTTGCACAAACTTTGACAGGAGAAGTTAAGAGTTGGTTTAAATATTTAGCTGTTGGTAGTGTAACTTATTTAGCTGTGTTTCATAGATTGTTTTTAAATAAATGGGAAAAGAAAAAGAATCCCCTCCAAATATTGTCTGAATTTTATTCCATGAAAAGAGCTCCAAATGAGTTAGTCCAAGATTACTGCACCAGATATAATAGTGCCTATAATTCTATCCTTGCAAATCTTAAACCCACTCCTTATTATGTTCTTCTCAAATTTCCTGATGGATTTGATACATATATGGCTTATCAATTAAGAGAAGGAGATGTAGACACCTTAGAAAAAATGAAAACAGCTGCTGTAGGTGTAGAAGTAAACATTTTAGCCAAAAAAGCTCGACTTAGAAATGAAAGAAGAGTGACCATTAAAGAAGAAACTGCCAATTCATATATAAAAATAGATGTGATAGCTAAAACCTTAGAAAGGGTGATGGATAGACTAGATAATATAGAGAGAAGACCTCAGTGGGATAACCAACAAAAAATCAGAAATCCCAATTTAGAAAAAACATAAATCCTGGAAAAGAAAAAGAAATAGCCCCAGACCAAACAATAAGGCCCCCATTCCAAGAGAACTATGCTAAAAGTTCTCAAAATAATGATGATGATGAGGATGCTATAAATATAATGGGAATAGATGATAATAATACTATTTTCCTTACTCAGGAAGATCATGAATTGTTTGAACTCCAACAACTCAATTAGATTCTAGTGAATCCTTTGATTATAAACAAGGTTATGATTATGCTATAAATGAAATACACAGTCAATATAATCTTAGAAACAAGAAAAAAATGATTCTTATACCAAGAAAACTTCCCAAACTCAGAATCAGAAAACAGTAGAAGCTCACAAAACAAAGCTTCTGCAAATTCTCCCAAGGGAAAATAAGAAAAACTCAAGTTCTTCCTGTTGGGAAAAATACTGAGAGGGGGGGGTGAATCAGTATTTACTGCATAATCAAATCTTTTTACTTTTTCATTCCTTAAAACCCATACGCTACTTTCCTTCAGTAAACTAGCATATATACGCGGATCCCCTTTATGAAACTAGCGTATACAGAGATCTAGATCTGTCATTAAATCTTCACTTATATTATTCCATCATTCATTCATCAGATGTTCAATAAATAGTAAACATGTGCAGTAAGAACAGAATAAACCATCACACAAAGGATCACACATGAACACCAGGATTTTTAGGTGGAAACCCAAATCGGGAGAAAACCACCACTGCAGTTGCTTAGCCTTCAATATTTTATTATAGATAAAACATCTTACAACATATGTGCCGGCGCAGACTTTACCAGCACGCAGGCACCCACCTACGCTCGTTTACCAGCCTCTCCTGGAAGGGAGCTCCAACCCCCTGACTCGTTTACCAGCCTCTCCTGGAAGGGAGCTACGACCCCCTGCTCTCGTTTACCAGCCTCACCTGGAAGGGAGCTACGACCCCCTGTCTGAAGGCTACCACCCTCAGCACCACCTTGGACCACGTTTCATCAATTTTCACACTGGATCCAACAACTTCAATAGAGCAATATTTGTAGGCCACATTTCATCATATTTCCAGACTGAACCCTTTCCATACTTTTAAGCACAAACATACATCACCAACAGATACTTTATCAACACAGATCAGATAGCAGAAACACAGCAGAACAGATTAGATATTTCATACCCTTTGCTTCAGCAAACCCTAGTTTGCATACGCACTTTTACTTCACTGATGTCGCGTATATACGTGCTTTCGTCCACACAAACCAGCGTATACCTCAGTGTATATTTTATTGCACATACGCGTTTTCTCTTCGCTGAAGCCGCGTATATACGCGCTTCCTCCGCGGTGAAGTAGCGTATAGATCTTCAATCATTACAGAGCATCATACTTCATCAGATCAGATATTCAGTTCAGATCTACCCTTTTGCTTCAGACAGATGTTCGCCTAGATGCTCGCCTCATCACAGATCTAAGCCTTCCATAATCAGATCTAGCAAATACAAGAGCAATTCAGATCTAGATCCCCTTCTTCATCATTTGTGCATCATACATTCAGATTTATCATTCAAGTGTAACCCTTTCCATTCAGATATACTTCAGAGAGAAGTATTCATTCAAGCTCAGACATCTTGCACCCACACTTGTAATTTGCACAATGAATTTCTTCTCCTTATATAGGTTTACCCTTTTCAATACCATGAGCCCCTTTTTCAATACCATGAGCCAAAACAATATCATGAGCCCAAAACTACCTGGACGGGGTTAATTAGGCAGATCATTACCCAATACTATGGGTCAATACCATGGTGGTTACCCTTGGTTTAGCACTTTTTGAGCGCTTTAGCCCATACGCGACTTGGCACGTTCTTTTCCGCGTGATAAACCATCACACAAAGGATCACACATGAACACCGGGATTTTTAGGTGGAAACCCAAATCGGGAGAAAACCACCGCTGCAGTTGCTCAGCCTTCAATATTTTATTATAGAGAAAACATCTTACAACATATGTGCTGGCGCAGACTTGACCAGCACGCAGGCACCCACCTGCGCTCGTTTACCAGCCTCTCCCGGAAGGGAGCTCCAACCCCCTGACTCGTTTACCAGCCTCTCCTGGAAGGGAGCTACGACCCCCCGATCTCGTTTACCAGCCTCACCTGGAAGGGAGCTACGACCCCCTGACTGAAGGCTACAACCCCCAGCACCACCTTGGACCACGTTTCATCAATTTTCACACTGAATCCAACAACTTCAATAGAACAACACTTGTAGGCCACATTTCATCATATTTTCATACTGGACCCTTTCCACACTTTTAAGCCCAAACATACATCACCAACAAACAGGTGCAGTAAGAATAGAATAAACCATCACACAAAGAATCACACATGAACACCAGGATTTTTAGGTGGAAACCCAAATCGGGAGAAAACCACCGCTGCAGTTGCTCAGCCTTCAATATTTTATTATAGAGAAAACATCTTACAACATAAGTGCTGGCGCAGACTTGACCAGCACGCAGGCACCCACCTGCGCTCGTTTACCAGCCTCTCCTGGAAGGGAGCTCCAACCCCCTGACTCGTTTACCAGCCTCTCCTGGAAGGGAGCTACGACCCCACGATCTCGTTTACCAGCCTCACCTGGAAGGGAGCTACGACCCCCTGACTGAAGGCTACAACCCTCAGCACCACCTTGGACCACGTTTCATCAATTTTCACACTGGATCCAACCACTTCAATAGAACACAACTTGCAGGCCACAATTCACCATATTTCCAGACCGAACCCTTTCCATACTTTTAAGCACAGACATACATCATCAACTGATACATATCAACACAGATCAGATAGTAGAAACACAGCAGAACAGATCAGAAATTTCATACCCCTTGCTTCAGCAAACCCTAGTTTTCATACGCGCTTTCCCTTTACTGATGTCGCGTATATACGCGCTTCCGTCCACACAAAACAGCGTATACCTCAGTGTATATTTTATTGCGCATACGCGCTTTCTCTTCGCTGAAGCCGCGTATATACGCGCTTCCTCCGCGGCGAAGTAGCGTATAGACCTTCAATCATTACAGAGCAGCATACTTCATCAGATCAGATATTCAGTTCAGATCTACCCTTTTGCTTCAGACAGATGTTCGCCTAGATGCTCGCCTCATCACGGATCTAAGCCTTCCATAATCAGATCTAGCAAATACAAGAGCAATTCAGATCTAGATCCCCTTCTTCATCATTGGTGCATCATACATTCAGATTTATCATTCAAGTGTAACCCTTTCCATTCAGATATACTTCAGAGAGAAGTATTCATTCAAGCTCAGACATCTTGTACCCACACTCATGATTTGCACAGTTAATTTCTTCTCCTTATATAGGTTTACCCTTTTCAATACCATGAGCCCCTTTTTTAATACCATGAGCCCAAAACCACATTACATCCAATGGTATTCCTGGACAGGGTCAATTAGGCGGAACATTACCCAATACAATGGGTCAATACCATGGTGATTACCCCTAGTTTTGCACTTTTAGAGCGCTTTTTCCCATACGCGACTTGGAACGTTCTTTTCCGCGTGCATACGCGACTTCCCTTAGACAGATCCGCGTATACCTAGAGACATACTCTTTTCATCAAGATTGAGCACAAGCTGACTTCTTTTCTTCACTGCCTTCTGTACATACTGTAGATACATCATATCAAGAACATATTCTAACAAGTACAACTTCACCAAGTAAGTTGTCATCATCTTCATTAAGTGGGTTGCCTTTCAAGGACAACACTCAACATCATATTGTCAACAAACATCATATCACATCAGATTTACATCATTTACCAAGTCCATCAAGTAAAGAATAACTTCATCAGGTGGATTGCCATCAAGGACAACACATGTCAACAGTCACATGTCTTCATCTTCATTCAGTGGGTTGCCATCAAGGACAACACTTCTGCAGCATATTTCCAACAAATGTTGGGGGAAAGAGAAAAAATCTTATTCCCCTAAGGAGAGGTAAACGTGCCTCGTTGCTCATCGTAAGCATCTCTGAGACAGCAAATAAAATCAACCACAGAATAGACTGGGGGGGTAATTTGATGGTATAAACCAGACACAACCACCCGGTATCGGTCTCTATTCCTGATTTTTCTTCTAAAAAGCTCGGGTTTAATGCTGCTGATGTGAAAAGGGTACTGGGGATCACGTATTTCGGCTTGCAGGTCGATGAAAGGATCAAACCCGGGAGGGTTTCTAGTTTTTCGGACTTGAGGGGTTTTTGGTTTGACTTTCTTGCGCGTGCCCCTTCCCATGACTGACATATAAAACTTTTTAAAAGACGAAAGGAAAGCAGAGAGAAAATTAGGGACGAAATACCTGTGCAACAGGGAAATATGCTCAGGAAAACAATGCAAGGGTTTTGATAGCGACTGGGTAGACCTTGGCACTAGTTCCCACTTAGTTTATACCGTAGCTGGAAAACCTGCGACTTTTACTGCAGTAAAATACGAGAAGACTGTTATTTTACGACTGAACGTTCTGAGGTAAAAATACGGATAGGTAAAATAAACAGGGGGAAAGTGTCGTAAGGACACTGACAGTGGAGCACACAGCACGTAGGGATTGGGCATCAACTGGGGACAGGGGAACACTACGTGCCGGGTTTAATACTGGTACGGGCCTCTGTACCAGTTCACCTAGAGACTTACCTTACCTTTCTGTTGCAATTAACCATATGATTCTTGAAACCTCTTATTCGTAAGCCGGGTTAAATACACTGCATAGCAGTCTTTAGGGCCCACGTTCTAATCTGCCACGTCGCTCTTTACCTTGGGCCCACTCCGTGATGATTCAATATAATTCCGTGGGGGCATGGGTCTGTCCTCCCTTCCACCTCTCAACCCCCGTGGAAATTCCCATATGGGGAATTCCCTCACGTGCACATTTGGGATGTGGCTGATCTCTTAAAAATTTTCGTTTTTTCGTCTTTTTCACCATGTATTTGCACCTTTCTGCGGCACCTTTGCTTTTTTGTTTTATATTTTGGATCCTCCTTGTATACATGTTTTGCTTTAAGTGCAATACTTGTCACATCCTCGTCTCTTTTTACCCACCCTTTTAAATGCTTCAACATCTACCATAACATTCAATACATGTCTATCCAAAAGTTATCTCTCAAGAATAACTAATGGTAATTCATGACCAACAGGTACGATAAGTCAAATTCCTATTGTTAAACACCCCTTTTTCCATTAGTCCAACTTTCCTGATTTTACATTAATTTTCCTTTCCTTTACTGTTAAGATGAGGACAAGTTCCTAACATTGTATCAAAATTCGAAGTAAAGGTAGGGTGAAAATGTACCCTATTTTCGGCCCAATGCTTTGTTTGCTTGGTGACTGTTTTCTTCATTTGACTGTGCCTCTACGCAACTACTGTGAAAACCTCTTCATTTCTTTACCCTGTACAATTGAAAAACACTTACTGTCTTTGGAGTGTTTGAATAACCATTCAATGGTCATGATCCATTGATGATTCTACTTGGTTTGGTGCTCCTAGTATTTTTAATATTCAAAACTTCTGGATCGTCACCCAGAGAACATGCTTAAAACAATTCTTGGACCTTAGAAATGCGATTTATGCATTTCAATCATGTATAATCACCTGCAAACTAAAAATAATGGTTAATTAAAACCTACATTTGTTTTTGGCTTATCAGGTAATTGGAAGCATTTGCGGGGGCATTATTGGTGGATGAGGGCTTATCCCAGAGCCACATGAGTTTATAAGTTTGAATGAGTTGGTAGTTTTAAGATATGGCGCGAAGGCGGTATGGTGGTTTTCACATGGGAAGAAGTGGGGAGGTGGTTTTATTGGCTGGGATGTTATATCATATGACGAGTGATGCATGGCAGGAGGTATGGGTAGTAATACCGCCCATTTCACGCGGTTGAAGATTTTTTAACCCTCGTGCTTTTGGATGTGCGACGAGGAGCAACGACCGTCGGATGGGGAGATGTAGATCAGAAAACTGCTGGGTGATCCGACCGTGGGTGCAAAGTACGATGTGGAGCACTAGGGTATTAATGGAGTGGAGGTTTTAAATGTAACATGGGGTTATGGTATAATGTGGGTAGGAAGGTTTAGGTTTAGAGCAGAGGTTAAGTTTATTAAAGCATAGGTTTTAATATAAAAAGGAGATGGGGTATAATAATAAAAAGGGGTCAGGTTTTTTTAATTAAAACAAGGTTTAATTAAAAAGAGTGGGTCCTGAATGAAAAATAATACTTATTCAAAAACAACGAAAAAAAAGGTTTTTTCATTGTTTTGAAGGGAAAGAGGGGGATGAGTGAAAGGAGGGGTTTTAAATGGGTTTCTAGGAAATAAGAAAAGGTAGAAATGAGGGATTTGAGGGTCAAATATGAGATTTTCAGAGTGAGAGGATGTTTGAGAGAGACAAAATGAGAGATAGTAAAAACAGGTTAAATGGAAAATAATGAAGGCGGTGAGATTTCCGAGAAATGATATTCAGGGAATGTCATTTTTAGCAGAGGATAGAAAAACCATAGTCATCTAGTGATAGTGTAGAATAAAGATGACTAATAGTGTCATCCGCACTAGGTAGAATATTTTACTCTCCTCTTTCTATTGGTTGCATTCTTGTTCAGTTTCATGCAATTTTTTTAGGGTTTTGGGGCTCCTAGGGTAAATATACAATGCCCTAGCACCAACATAGCATTGGATGTCAAAAATTACATTGGCTGAAATTCAGAAAGTTGCATCTTGTTTTCTGCTAAAAATTTCTCGAGTTTTTTGCATGGATTGGATCCTAACTAAGCCTATGGTGTGATTTCAGACTCTAATCAGATCAAAATGTTGATTATATGGAGATAAAGATACCATGGAGAACAAGATATGGTTGCCCTAAATGATCCTGGCACTGTGAGATACCTAAGAGACTGTGGGTTTCTCAAGTACCTGATATTGTCAGGGATGAGGCAACACATGGAACTATTGCAGTTCTTGATCCGTTCATGGGACTCGGCACTACAGGCATTTCACATTGGGGACAAATTTCTCCCCATACTAGTTGATGACATTTAATTTTTGACATGTTTGTCAAGACGTGGTTCCCCCATTTCCCTTGTGGGCTCAATCCATGGATATGAAATAGTGAAGGACTACATTCAATAGTTTTGTCAACCAGGAATGGAGCCTAGAAAATATGGAAAGATAAATATCAAATATGTATGTGATATGCATTTCGGAATTCTCCTATTCACTATCACAAAGCTAGCTAGTAGCGTGACACTACATGTCACAAATAGATCATACATGCAATATGCTTGAGTGTCTCAAGCTAACCATGTTCAACGGGGCTGAAGCAGTACTACTTCAGATGAAAGAACAACTAACCAAGGTAAAAAGTGGAAATACCAGAAATTTCAGCTATGGGTCGATTTTGATCACTTTCGTTTTGTAGTGAGCTCCATTGATGCAGCTAACATGTGACACTCAGATTAGATGGTACTAGAGATCCTCGGATGTGATAGTGGGTCGAGATGATGACTAGACATGATGGTCATTCATCGATCTCATTATCCACTGTATTCTTTAGTTGGATCTGAAGATAAAATAACTTCATAGAGGAGCATCCACATGCAGCGATGGATTTTCATAGAGATCCATATTTGATTTTACTAGTCGGTGCTCAATGGGATGCTATAGGTAAAATGTTGAACATGTTTTTGATTTTTTGAGATTTTTTACATATTTTGTGCTTTTTGATAATTCCAAGACTAAACTAAAGATGTTTAATTTATGGAGATGTAGGTACCATTCGACCAGTTGTTCATGCATAGCAGGCGGGGGAACCAACTAAGAGGACTATCGAGAGAGCAGTCCTTTAGGATTTTTATTTAGCCGAGACTCTTGATGAGTTGTAGCAGCATGTGAAGGGATTGACTCTTGGGATACTGGATGTCCGGATCGAGGAGTTACCTTGGAGGCTGAAACACCATACTATTGGTGTGCCTAGCTGTTGGATGAGACTACTGCGCATGATATCCCATGCAGTGACCTGCTATCATGAGCATCACTAGGTCTACTTAGATTATTCTATGTTTGTATACATTTTGAGGTCATATGACCAACGTGTCTTGGACACAATTTTTGTAAAACAATTTATATAAATCTATTTTACTTTCAGTGTTTTGCTATGATTATGTGCAATCCCATTTAATTGTATGATGTGAATTGAAAATATATATTTACATATGTTGAAAATGTCTATTTAACACATAATTCGCCAATGAATAAATCAGAGTGTTAATGTTTCTAGAAATATGTTGATATCGAATTTAATCAAAATTTATTTCCAAAAGACGAACTCTAAGGAACATTCGATGAATTTTTGGATTTTGGACAGTATAGATGCCATTAAGCTATAGTATGACAAGTTGTGAGTCCAGCCTAATGATGATGCGATGAATGCTAAGTGAAATGGAATCAGAGAGTAGTTCAATCAACCTACTATACTCAAAGATATTTTTGGTCGATCGAACAATAAAAATTCATTGGATACTCACTAACTCGCCACTACGAGAAAAGATGGCCCATGTTGCAGAGGATAAATTATGAGTACTACGACTAGCACCATTGGCATATCAAACAAATGGTTCTAAATATTTTGACATCTGCAAAAAATGCAAAGTGGATTACTAACCACATGAAAAAATCTAAAAGACACCTTGCTGCACACACGCAATCAAATCATATAATACAGTGTTTAATACACAAAATCAGGCATAGTAATGTTTAAGATAAAACCCATTTTGAGGTTGCGACAATGGTATCCCATCATAATATACCAACTCGTAGGAACCCTTAGTCAAAATGTGCTTAACAATGTAGGGGTCGTGCCATAATGGTTCAAATTTCCCTGTTCCTCTCTTATGAGCTTCCTTCTCATAAAGCAAGACCAGGTCTCCCTCCAAGAAGGTGCGATGCATGTCATTGTGGTTATATTGCACCTTGATTCATCTCTTATGTGCTTCATTGGCCAATGTAGCTTCACGATTAATTTCATCTAGATGTATGAGATCTAAAAGACGTGCCTCTTCTTCATAAGTCTCATGTAGCAGGTCAATCACAAGTTTCAACGATGGTATTTCACAATGTATTGGTAAGATAACTTTCAGACCGTAAACCAACTGAAAGGGAATAAATCTAGTCACATTTCTCACTGAGGTTCGATATGCCCACAGAGATGAGTATATGATCAAATTCTAGTTTTGTTTATGAACCCCAATCATACATTGAAGCATATGCTTAAGAATCTTGTTGATAGCTTCAACTTGTCCATTATCTTGCGGATAATAAGGGGTATAAATATCATGTGACAGTTCTAGCTTGGTAGTCAGCTCATCCATCATGTGATTGCGAAATTTTTTTCCATGATCTGTGACTATGGCTTGCGGTACACCAAACTGTGTAACCACATGGTTAAAATAGAAAAATGTAGTTGTCTGTCCTATGTTGTTGAATGTAGGCATCACCTGAGCACATTTGTTAAAATAGTTGATGGCGACAATAATATACCCATGCCCCCCCGACTAAGCAGGGGTTACATGTCATGAAGTCAATGCTCAACTTTTAAAATGGTGAACAGTGACGACATGATGCATTGGCTCTCGTGACAAGCGAGTTTTACGGTCAAATATCTGGCAAGCATGACAACTTATCATTGTGATAATGCAGTCATGAAATATGGTAGGCCAATAGTAACTAGTGCATAGAATCTTCTACACAGTATAATAACCAAACAAATTTCCACCACATGCACCAAAATGGAAATAATTTAGAATTTTTTCGGCTTCCTCATGTGTGAGGCACCTACGTAAAATTGTATCGACACCACGATGATAGTGTATCACAAACGATCAAAGAATATTTGGCTTGGTATCGACTTCGTCATTGTTGCGAGTGAGAGGTATTGTGTCGAAATTTTTTTGTTTAGAGATAGATGATAAAATCTCCATACCATGGGTTATATGACTCGATCAGAAACAAAGACTCATCTATAATTGATGGTTTTGTAGTAGGATCGGTGCTACTTGAAGGAAGATCATAAATAAGCTCAGAAAACACCAAAGACTTCTTTGACTTGGATTATATGAATTCCAAATAGAATTACTACAAAATGACGATCCATTTTGAATATTCCCCCCTAGCAATTGACGTGACAGAATGTTTGTCATAAGGTTGCAATCCGAAATGACAATGGTCTTTTAGAGGAGGATATAATGGAAAAATATTTGTACAACTTTGACGACTGCCAAAGTGAGCTTCTCAATGTATGTGTACTTAAATTCCATATCATTGTTATTACAAATCACATAATATATCAGATCTTGAATCCCATCTTCTTATTGGACTAAAACCATAATGATGGTTATATCTGCAGTGGCAAGATATAGGAAATAATCTCTAATAATTTGGGGGATTGATTAATGATGCTCGGATCAGGGTATCTTTAAGAACACCAAAGGAAGCTTGTGTAACCTCATTCGTATGGAAGGTAACCCTCGTTTTCAAAATTCGAGTAAATCCTTTAGCCATTGCAATGTAGTTAAGAATGAACCTTGTTATAAATTTAGCCTTCCCTTGGAGTCTCTTTGACTTAAGGAGATTGGAAGGAGAAGGAAAATCAATAATGACCTCGACCTTCAATTAATCAAGCCAAATTCCATATTTCAACATGAAAAATCCAAGAAAATGACCAAAACCAACACCAAACACACATTTGTGCAGATAGAGGCATATTTTATAATGACTCCATTGTAAAAATATTGCTCTCAGATGTAGTGGGTGCTCAACCTATTTCTGTGAATGTGCATGTAAGTCTTCCATATACGGTTGAACTATGTGCTTGATGTCATGAAAATAATAAATAATTTCCCTCTGGAATGTGGCCCCAACCTTCTTTAAAACAAAATGGAGCTTGCAATAAGTGAATGTGCCCCAGTGATAGATAAAAGCAGTTTTATATTGGTCCTCTGGGTGAATATTAATATTACTATAATCAGAGAATCCATCCATGAAGGAAAATATTTCACATCCAGCACATTTATCAATAATTTGGTCGATAAAGGGAGTGGGATAGTTTCCTTTCATACAAGCATGATTAACATCCTGATAATCAACACACACTCTAATTGTCCCATGTTTCTTCATGACGGGAACAATGTTAGAAACCTAATTGGTAAGCGGAACATGGTAAATGAATCCAACACGTAAAAAAATTTCAACCTCTGCTTTAATGGAAACAAATTTATTAGGGTGAGCAGGAAGAAGGAATTTTCGCACCAGCTCAACATCAGGATACATTTTAATCTCATGTTCAAAAATGCTGGAGTCGGTATCTAGCATATCCTCATATGACCAAGTGAATACATCTCATAATTCACAAAAAATAGCACAGTAAGTGTCAATTTCATATGGAGAACAAGACACATTGACATGAATGTTTTCTACAGTAGTTGGTTTGGTCGAAATATTCATAGAAATTTTTTCTTCGATATTTTATGGGTTTCGCTTAGAATTGAAAGTGTTGATAGAAATAGAATTCGTCAAGAAATCAATGACAGTAGGGTGATATAGTTCAGATGAATTATCTTCATTGTAATATGGAAGATGGGATCGTTGATGTGATGATTCCCATGGTTATTATTCCAGCATAATGGATTCCATAATGTTCTCATCATTCGAGAATACACGTGAAAAAGGATCAGATGCAGTACCAAAATACAAAGAACGATCAACCCAAATTGTCAGTGACAAAGGATTTGGATTGGCCGCATAAGCCAATAAAATTGATTGCTATGCTAGCTCAATTGGACTTAGCGCATGATTTCACCCAACCTGCCTACTTCGGAATCATTGGGAATATTATTTAAGTCAGATGAAGTGGAAGATATCATATTGGAGGTCTCTATATTTGCGATTTTGACCGATGTCACATGCGACTGTAACGAAAAGGTGCCCATTAGGGAAGGATTCTTAAAGAGTTCTACACCGATGTTCTGAAGAGAAGGTTTGGGTCTATGAACACAAAAATGCTTCTAGTTACCTGGGAACAAGTGGCAAAGAAAGAGAGTTGATAAATGGTTGTGATACTTCATTTATGGGGGAATATGAAAATATGAAAGTAAGTATATGCTACCATAGCTATAGCGTAAACCCATGATATTCCAAGTAATATATTGTAGTCAAGGAGTATGTAAACGACCTCAACTTCAATAGTAACTAATTTTCCCCCTAGTTCTACTTGCAGGTTGCTAATAATTCCATAAGGCTTATATGTACCACCGTCAAAATATTTCAATGTCGTAGGTTATTGTGAAAAAGTCGGTGAGCCAAGTGACTTGCAACAACTCATTTACATGACACAAGTAGATGTACCTTCATCAATGATAGTGCAATGAATGGGGTGATTTAGGACATGTACTTGAATCAAGAATGCTAATTTTGTTGGTAATTGTGGCACATAGCTCACGTGGTTAAACACTACAAGATTTTGATCCCTTGGATCAATTCCACCAATCGCGAACAACAAAGCCTGCTTCTGGGAGGGAAAATTCTTAAGACCCTAAAGAGTTGACATAGCAGAAGGTGACTGAGCTAGGTCTTCTACTATATTATAATTTTTAGTTGGACGAGCTCGAGGGTTGAATGTCGATTTATGAGCTAATCCCTTCGACAACTTTATTGTTAACTCTGGAGGGATAGGCGATAGAGCCGAGTCAGATGAGGTCAAAAATGAAGTGGTAGGTTGATCTATAGCTTGACCATTTGATGGCAACAATGGATTACTGTAATATTTACTTCGATTCGACACCAAAACATTAGTTTTAAGCTTAGTGGTAGATAACATAAGAACTTGCAAACTAGAAGCAGGATCCATAGCAACCATATGTGCTTCCGGGTTCGGAAAAATATTTTTCAACACTACAGATGCAGCAAAAGTCTTAATAAGCTTTGGGAATCTTGAGAGGTGAGGAAAATCTCATATATAATTCTCCTCATCACATATCAAGCATGGGCAACAAGGTTTCTGAAAAGAACTGGATGAATCAGAGGATTTTTCCTACGGGGGTGAATTTTATTTCTTCTTATTTGTCCCCCTTTTCATATTTCCATGTTCCTTGTCACTTTTTCCTTTGTCAGGTGACACGAAATTATTTTAGAAGAAGGCATAGGATCAGATTCAATAGGGTTTTCGTTATAAACAAAAAGCGTAGGACTAGATAGTCGACTTGCTACCAGAGTGCTAACAGAACTAATCACACCATCGTCGGCATGAATTTCCAGACCAGATGGAGCAGGAGGAATAGTAAAATTTGGTCGTGGTGCATTTGGAATATTTTCATAGAGTGTGCCAGACTGAGTGTAAATTAGATCCAAATACTAGGCATGGGAAATTACTTTCACTTCATTAACAACATCGCCTTTGGCCACATCCTCGGTGATATATGGAAACAGGGACTTAATAAACCACTCAACTAAAAGATAATCAGGAATAAATTTTGTATCCATTCGACGACGAAGATGCCACCCGTGTATATGATCTGATATATGAGTAGTAGTGGTCATTTTAAATCTAGTCAAACGATCCATTCTGGTTTCATATCTGATGGGTAACTCAAAGTGGGTTTAAAAATTAGTGGCTAAAGTTGTAAAGTTATGAAATGAAACTCGTGGTAATTCAATGTACCACTTTGTAGCCGGACCAGTAAGCATTCGTTGGAAAATATGCAATCTAATAGAATCATCATTTAAGTAACTTGATGAACACCATAAATTATAAGTCATCACATGGATAGATGGGTCTTCTCTAGAATTTCCATTGAATTTTGGAATGTCTGAGGGTAATTTATGAGGATTCACTGGCCACCAAGGTAAATAATGAATGGGATCATTGGTGAGACGATTTAAATCAGCTAACTCAAATGTTGCAACAAATTTCAACTTTTGATTAAGGTCACGTTGAGCATAACCAAGATAAGATGGAATCACCTCGACAATATGCCTTTGCATACCAATAAATGGATTATGTTGTTGGTAACCCAGATAGGGGTAGGATTGTTGACTAGGACCTGGATAAGCATGATACTTTTGGAATGGCTGTTGTGGTTAGCATGGCATCTGATAAAATAGTTTCCTGTGAGGATGATTCAGACCCGGTTGTGAATAGACAAGGCTAGTAGAAGCCTGTGAAAAAGGAAAACTAGCCTGCGGTTGCAAAATTCCTTATATAGATGGTTGTTGAATACTAGCATGGGAAGATGGAGTTTGTAGACCCGAAACTTGAGGGTTAGGGGTGGAAGGACCCACTTGAGTAGACTAACCAACAACCATAGAATAAATAACAAGTGTAGTAGGTACAGATGCAACATGTTGAACCGGTAGATATTGATACACAATCATTTATGGCTGAACAGGAAAAGTAGGTTTCCATTGAAAACCATCATTCCAGCATATGATTGACATAGATAATATGGAGTACTACAATATGGACAACAAATTTGTGGTCCCCCAACATATGTATTATAAGGATATTTCACATACTGAATTTCATATGATGGGTATCTAGAAAATACTAGATAAGATGGATGGTAATTGGATGAACCAGCTTGATATTGAGCTGATGATGTCAATAAAGGATTAGTTCATTCAGTACTCATAAGAGATGAACCAGACATAATTCCAGATGATGACATGGGTGAAGTCAATGGAATAGAGGAGAGACCAGAGTAGGTTCCACTTAAATCTTGGTAACCCAATGAGATGGACAGACCACCATAAATATGAGACTCGGGTGTCATCGAAAACATCAAATATGAAGTAAAAATAGATGTTGTCGCACCTGTAATAGATGGTACATTCTGAGATGTTGTCTCTGCCATGGTTAAATAACCCAAAAAGTACTCTAACGAATCTATGGGAACATGAGAGTGAAAATGACCAACAAGAGCATAGTAGGTCAAAAGAGGAAAAGACTGATATAAATGAAGCCCCGACCCAAAATGAGTGGGAGTTGAAGGGGTTGTATCTTCTTGAATTTATTCCTCTATCTAAATCAAACCAGGTGAAAGTACTTCACTATTAGGCCCAAGATAAATTTCATACGGTAAACTCTACGGTAAAGAGTAAGAATCGACAATTACTAATGATTGAGGATCAGACGGTTGCACTAGAATAATTTATTGTTGTTCGACTTTAGGATCAATATTTTCTGGTAAAAGAACAATGGGATCTGGATCGAATTCTAGTTGAACAAGATCAGGTTTTGGATTTACCATTTCACTATATTGAATTTTACTGTCCTATAGTAACTGTGAGTGTTTCGTCTCGACAGTAGCAGATAAATCGGGATCAGCCGAAACGACTAGAGACTCAATACTCAAAGGATCAAATGTCTCTGGTATATTTGATAATGTAGCACCAAGAGTTCTAGAGGTACCAAACTAGGTAGGACAAGTGCGCCTTTGTCTACTAGGTGTAGCTTCTGGTAGTAACGGTGGTTTATTCACTTTCCTACGCGAATGATGGGTAAAGGGTTTATATTCTTCCACAACTCATGATTCATTTTATACAAAAAAACAAATGAAAAAAAATAGGGTAATCCTAGGCAAAAGCTTTACCAAGAAACTATGAAGTACAATATACTGCCCCAGTAAACCAAGGACTTATGTACATGCAGGAAATCTTCCTGAATACTGTGTTCGGTGTATCATAGGTACAAGGTGGCTAACTCAGCTACCTATGGATGGTAAGAAACCTAAATTTTTCCTCCCAAATATAAGTGAAGGTAGGTGGAGGCCCAATCCGTATTAGAACTGTCTAATGTGAAACCGCACAGTGAGAGAATCCCCTTATACTTTTCGTACTAGAACACTGCCCGATATACCCAAAATACGTGGATGAGATTTGATATACTTACGTATGTGGAATTGAGGTATCACACTCGTAATTTATCGTAGAAAATTAACAACAGCTGCTATGTTTAACGACGCTAGAACATGTCCTCTGGCCTAGACCTCTAAATATTATCATTAACGTTACAATTATTCCTTAGATAAATTCAAATAAATTTTATGTTCATATTTTTATCAATTTGTCTTTCAAGTTCACCGTGAGATGTATTGAAAATTCCTATAATGCAATTAGAATTATAAGAATTCATTTCGAATGAATTTTGACAATGAAAAACTAGCTACAAGGGATACAACAATCATATTTTATGCAATCAACATTGAGAAAATCTAGATGAAATTTCCCTAAACTATTCCTTAGCAACACTCGCAGTCCCTATATGAAAATGCATGTTTTTTTTCAATTTATTTTAAGTTTAGATGAACGAAAAATAAACTAATGCACAAAAAATCGCTCAAAACTTTTAAGAGAAGCGAAATCTAAAATGAAAATTACTCTTTCCCAAAATGAATTGATCGAATTTAAAATTTAACTTTGGAACTATTTGAAAATGACAAAGAAAAAAAGAGAAACATTTATCAAAAAAATCCAAAGTGAGGCAAGAAGAGTAGAGGAAAACTGGTCTCTAGAGGGAATCAATCATTCAAAACTTCAACATGTAAGATACTGAAATGAATTGGAAAAAAGAAAAAAAAATGAAAAATTTTGGTTGGTCACAGGGGCAATGCACCCATGAGTGGGAGACAGTGTGTTCTAGAGCATTGTCCCTAAGTCCGAAGTGCTATCCAGAGCATTGTGTCGAGACCAATAGTGCATTGGTTCTAGAGGACTCTCTGAAAAAAAATCAAGCACACTACTTCTCCTAAGACACATTCAAATGACTGAGAATAAGGAGGTAAAGTCTACTACATGTTGATGGACAAGGAAAAAAACACTATGGATGATCTGGCTGGTACCTAGTATGGTTGCCAATTTTTTTTATGAGAATCAAACCTACAGATAAGTATGCTTTCCCTAAGTGTGGTGGTGCATTTAGAACATCATAAATAAATATATGTGACCTTTTCCTTAAAATGAATAGATAAAGGGAGGAAAACCTACTTGTAATCTATTTGCTTTTCCTTGCCTTCCTCTGTAGCTTCTATCACTCTCAATCCAACTAAAATTTATTGATTGATACCTAGAGTGGAAAATAGAAAACATAAAACAACATAAATGCAATATGATATAGTCAAATTAAACAAATTTAATCAATTAAATTCATATATACACATATAACATTATTGACACGTGCATTAGGAAAGGAACAAATGTATTTATTATGAAGTAGAAGGAAGAGTACAACCAGTTGATCGCTTCATTGTCACTCATCCAGTTTCAGTTCCATCCTCAATACATCCAACATCAACAATCCAAGAACATCACAGTACATGCACAATACCTCCAAGAGTTGTGATCTCACCATCATAACTTAACACAAATTCTTGCTCCCTTGTGCACTATGATCAGTGCTTTATTTATAAGTAGCTGAAGTTAGTTTGATGTAAATGAATCATTGAATGGCTTTCCTAAAAATGGATGAAGAGGTTTCCTTGTTCATGGGAATAGGAGGATAAGAGGTTTGATGGCTTCATGGGTTCCATATTCGAAGCTATCAGATGAGGTAAAAGATGGAACAAATTCTAGAAGCCACTAGAGGTTGGGAAGACTCCTAGAATCCATTGAAAAATCGCTCCTAGTTGATCAACACACTATAAAGTGGACCTAGATCCTCTGCAATGCAGCCTTGCATGGGAGTAGATGCTCTGAAAACCAGTTACAATTGTCTAGGGGTGTGTTAATGGCTCAATGGAGCACTTCAACTGGAATCTAAGAAGTGAAACTTTCATGAATTAAAACCACCAATGGAATGACTTGTTTAGGTCATGTAGCAAATAATTTAGAGTATGATAGACCCTAATAGATATTGATCTATGTTTTGGGATGATGCCCAAATTGACCTGTAAAATCGACCATTAGACCACATGTACAGATCTATGACGGGGGCCCACAGGAGCACAGGATCCACCGCTACGGGAATCTTGTAATATCCCCAAAATGGGAATGCAGCAGTGCATAAGCACAATAATAGAATATAAGGGAGAAATAAAATAATAAAATGTGTTGAGAAACACATTACCATCAAATGAATGAAACAACAGTAAAAATAATCACTTATACATCCTCCCAAGTGGGGAAAATGCACCAATTTGACCCTGAAAGTGTTATTTTTGGAGATTTATGTTTTAAATAGGAGAAATAATGCCTAATTCCCTTCAAATATGTATTAATTCCCTCACATAAAAAATAGGAACAAAAAAAAATCACTTATGATAAGTTAAACATACCTCCCGGCCTCAAATTAGCTTAAAAATAGCCAAATCCCATGACTTTAAGCTATGCAGAATTTCTGAAGCAATTGATAGCATTATTTTCTAAGGGTTTCTACATCAATAGGATAATAAATCATATATCTGGAACTTTATTGAATAATATTCTAAGAAAATGAAGATCTGGCCTCCTTAATACATTATAAAGGTAACTCGACAAGGGTTACTTGAAAGCATGAGTAAAAGAAGAGCATATCTGACTATTCAGATCTGAAATATTGTAGTATCACTAAAAAATTACACAAATATAGCTGAATAATACAATAGAGGGATGAGAATCCATTCCTCTAGATTTTAGGGAGAAGGATTGGCCCCTTTCCAAGGAAACTAGCTCAAAATCAAGGGCTTTAACCCTGCTGCTGCCGCTCTATGAAAAATGACGTAGATCCTGCAAGGGACTACATTGTAGGAGATGAGGAATAGTCTGGCCAACTGCCAAGATGTGAAATGAGCCCAGAAATATTCCTAGATGATCTCTCAAGAGAAGGACGATTCCCTCTACTGAGAAACAGACCCGAAATTGGTGTTATCAAACCTCCACTGCGACACCATGCAACACAACGCTATTATACTACAGAAATAACGCTGAAGCTGGATACTGGTGCTTGGAATCAAGCCTATATGTGGATCAATATAGTACAAAGCTCTCCTAAGAGGCCTCTCAAGGGAAGAGGTGGGATTCCTTCTCGGGAACACCCGGTGCTAAACAACACTGCAACCTTGCTAAATAGCAAGAGGAAGCCAAGTCTAAACAGACCAATATCAAATGATAATATCAAAAACATGAATAAAAAAGGCTCCCATTCTCTCCATATATAGCAATTTAACCTCTTCACATTGGGTCCCATCCATATTTGCCACCAAGCTCATGCAAGTTGTCCTCCACCAAAACTGCATTGTTCGTCAAGGGGATCAATGTATGTAGACAAATTTTTTTTACTTGGTCAAAGTTGACTGAATCAACATGATCCCATCTCTGTTCACACCAAAATGTGCTCAAATTAGCTTCTTATTCTTCCTCCTTTCACATTAGGAGTGTCTTTATTTCTTCAAAAGGGGTTTTATGGGCCTCCTACCCATTTATTCACCTACCTAGTGATAAAACCAACCATAATATTCGATTTAGATGAATGCTAAATTTTTGGAATATTACAGTCCTCCCCTCCAAAATTTTGCTTGTCCTCAAGAAACTATAAAGGTGGAGCAAAAATCCTCCCCTCCTCTTCTTATGGCCTCCTCATCAATAGTCTCCACCACTTCTCAAAATAATCTGCTACAAATCTGCCCTCCAATGTTTCCTCCCAAGTATTCAAAACCACATGGCTCACATCATAGAAAGGTGGAAGGTGTAAGTGGAAACCTCCTTGTTGTCCAATGGCCTCCTCAAGGTAGGAGTGATGACAAACATGGGGAATATTATTCCCAATGAGTGACTCCCACACCCATGCTATCATCCAAATGAAATGAGCCACTCTAGGTAGCTCATCAAAAAGATACTCAACCCCTAGTTCATACAATGTGTTGGGGCTACATGGAGAGATTGGATCCTCCAAGCCAAATGGTTTCTCTCTCCATTTATGGTAAGTATGGGGCTACTGCTGATCTTGGGATGAAATTTCATTTTCTCCAAGAGTGGTCCAAGCTACCCCACCAAACAAATAAACCATGAATTTCCTCCTCCAAAAACTCAAGTTCTTCAAATGGCTCCTCCCACATGAAGAAAAGAGATGTAGTTTGGAAATCATGGGCTGCCCATTGCTTCCCATGAAACATGAATCATGTAAATAAGGGAGAATAATACTCCCAATTGGCATCTCCAACTCATATCCCACTCTCCAAACAAAGCTCCCCATGAATATAAAACTATCAGCAATACATGGAAGAAAAATCCAATAGAAACAAGTTGTCATATTACAAATGGAAAGTGGATCAAAGTCCCTCACATGGAACTAGCGCAGTGCATCCTTGGTCTGCATCAAATCAAAAAATAACAAGTTATTTCCCAACTACTTGATTGCTGCCACAATAATTCTATAATATAGAAACATGAAAGTACAAAGTGGTGTCAATGGTGCACACCAAAAATCATGTGGCTTCCCCCACAAACCATCAATAAGATAGCCAAACTCAATGTTGCAAATGGCTTCAACTACATAATCATACAATATGCAAGAATTGATAATCCTTCTTGGTACAACATGCTACTCATATAAAGTAAATAAGTACAAAACATAATGTGGCATTATACATTCTCCACCATGTACTTGGGACCTTGAGCTGAAATGGCTCAACCGAAAATTCTCCCTCACCTCCAAAGAGTAGGGAAATGGTTGTGACATCCTCTTTATCACCATACGGGCTATGAATCTCTCCATATGCTGAAATATATCATGTTGGATTCCTTCCCAAATGAACTCCTCCGCCAAGGAAAGATATGCATCAAAGTGCATGGAAACTAAGTCCTCATGTGCTGCATGTAGTAGCTTCTCCTTGAGCTTAGAAGCTCTATTCAAGAAGACTCTGCCGTAAGAATAGATAACCACATCATCCACCATATATCTATCATCTCCATCTGAGTCATCAAGAATCATGCAATCACCAAGATCCTTGGAGTACTCTACCAAGAGTTGAGACCTCCAATATGGATCAATCCTCCTAAGAGAGAGTGCTGGTGATCTGCAATGTGAAGCTCTCCACATGTTGTTGTCTTTTCCTTTGACACCCCTCATGTCAACGTCATCCTCCAAATTTCTTCCATGTCAATCATGTAGCTGCTCATGCTCAAAAAGAAGTAGTGACCTTTGGAAGTTGTCCTCCCATGAGAAGCTCTCAGCCAAAAAGAATCTCTCAATCTTGGTCAATGCAAGCAAGAGTGGCCTCCATCTACTCCAATGTATGGAGGATTCCTTCCTCAAAGGAAGTACCCTTTGTTTCTCCAAATCCATGGATCAGCTCCCTTGCACCATGAAGGTGCCGTCCTCCATCACTGCAGAAACTTCTGTCAGCGCAGTATATATAGTGAGAGTGGGTGGTGCTGAAAATGGAAGAGTGTCTCCCTTCTCCTTGATTATCCCAAAATCTCTGCGCTGTACTAGACTCCTCCAAAGTCTTCACCTCTCTGGAACCTAAGAGGGGTGAACCAAATGGCAAGATTCCTCTTACCAACTCCAGATCTGGTGGCCTCCCAGGTGGAATGCCTCCATGTAGTGAGACATCAATGTCAAGAGTAGATTGTACATATGGTTGGGAAACCTTGCCCTTGCCCTTACAGTGCAAATCAGTCTAACTCTTCCTTGCATCAGATCTCTGAAATGGATAGGGGTGTGTGCTCCTCATCAAATGATGATGACCTTCCTCCCTATCTTCTCGTTCCATCTGAAATGCTCCACAATCATGCTGTCCATTGATTATGCCTTGACCTCCATATGTGAGATCCTGGGGAACTTCTTACAATTCTACAAGAAATCCTCCTATTGGAGCATGTGCTCATCTTTCCTCTGCATGAGGTATTAGATATGCTCTAGATGTGATAACGTTGTTTCCCCCATCCTTCTCTTCCTCTTCAATATGAATTGGAGGTAACTTCTCAATAAAAGGATCCTCTTTTGAAAAAGGAACCTTCATGCCCTCTTGTCCAAGGTTATGAAACAAGGATATTCCTTCTAGAAAGGTATCATGCAAGATGTGAGCTTCTCCAATAGTTTTCTGAAGTGGATTTGAGTTTGTAGGTCCTTCCAACTTATGCAAAAGTTTTATGTCTTGGTTTGATTCTTTCATGTTTTTTATCAAACCTTTCTCCCAATCCCTTATTGAAATTTGCAAAAGAAGAAGTATTGACATTTTTCAATGAAAATGACTCAAACATCCACCAAGCATAGGACTTACCTTCAAAATGCAGCACTACAACTTTGATGACTTCATCTTCAGAAATTTGGTGTTGCTGCAAATAGGTGTGCAACTCCTCCACCCAAGCTTTGGCTGAACAAGTTGGGGATCCATCAAAGGTAGATATAGAAAATATATCCATGTTATGCAGCTTTCTCCTCTCCACCTTTATCTTGAAAAACTCTTGGAAAGTGATATGATCTCTAAACTTTTTAGTTCGAGATTCATACTCTTACAGAAAATTACTAAGAGTTTCCCTCCTTGGAATTTCCTCTTCTTTCACCTCTTTCATAGTAGATCTAGGCATTTGACTGTGCTATGCATAATAGGGTGTAGCTGCATGCACACACCTATCATGTGCAAATCTAGATTTGGCTCTAGATCCAAACTCCTCTAGAGATTCCATCTCCCTTCTCATTTTCTTGAGATCTTCTTTAATGCTCTGCATAGATTTAGGAAGAATATTTGAGAGCCTCTCCTCATTATTTCCTCCACAAATGGAGTCTTCTCCTTTCTGTACATCTTCTCTTCTCCTTCTTCTCTTGATAGCATAATGGCTAAGTTCCACGGGCTGAGCCAAGATTATGCTCTGATACCACTGTAATATCCCAAAAATGGGAATGCAGCAGTGCATAAGCACAATAATGGAATAGCAGGGAGAAATCAAATCATAAAATGTGTTGAGAAACACATTGCCATCAAATGAATGAAACAACAACAAAAATAAGCACTTCTACATCCTCCCAAGTGGGGAAAATGCACCAATTTGACCCTGAAAACATATGAATATTTACACTTTAACTGAGAGAAATAACACTTTTTTCCCTTAGAATATGTATTAAGGCCCTCACATACAAAAGAGGGACATAAAAAAATCATTTATGATAAGTTAAACAGACCTCCCGACCTCAAATCAACTTAAAAATAGCCAAATCCCGTGACTTTAAGCTATGCAGAATTTCTGAAGAAATTGATAGAATTATTTTCTGAGGTTTTCTACATAAATAGGATAAGAAATCATAGATATAGAACTTTATTGAACAATATGCTAAGAAAATGAAGAGTTGGTCTCCTTAATACATTATAAGGGTAACCCGACAAGGGTTTCTTGAAAGCATGAGTTCAAAAAGAGAAGATCTAACTATTCAGCTCTGAAATATCGTAGTATAAATAAAAAATTACATAAATATAGCTGAATAATACAATAGAGGGATGAGAATCCCTTCATATAGCTTTCCGGGAGAAGGATTGGCCCCTTTCCAAGGAAACTAGCTCAAAATCAAGGGCTTTAACCCTGCTGCTGCAGCTCTATGAAAAATGATGTAGATATTGCAAGGGACTGTGATGTAGGAGATGAGGAATAGTCTGGAAAATTTCCAAGATGTGAAATGAGCCCATAAGTCTTCCTAGTTGATCTCTCAAGAGAAGGAAGGCTCCCTCTATTGAGAAACAGACCCAAAAGTGGTGTTATCAAACCTCCACTGTAACACCCTGCAACAAAACACTATTCTGATACAAAAATAACACTAAAGTTGTAGAATGGTGCTTGGCCTCAAGCCTAGATGTGGAGAAATATAGTACAAAGCTCTCCCAAGAGGCCTCTCAAGGGAAGAGGTGGGGTTCCTACTCGGGAACATCCAGTGCTAAACAGAACTGCAACCCTGCTAAACAGCAAGAGGAAGCGAAGTATAAACAGACCAATATCAAATGATAATATCAAAAGCGTTAATAAAAAAGGCTCACATCCTCTCCATATATATCAAATGAACCTCTTCACATTGGGTCCCATCCATATTTTCCACCAAGCTCATGCAAGTTGTCCTCCACCAAAACTATGATGTTCATCAAGGAGATTCAATGTATCTAGATAGCTTTATTGACTTGGTCAAATTTGACTGAATCAACATGATCCCATCTCTGTTGTGTTGCACTAAAAATTTTCATCCTGAAATTCTGCTATATGTATGAGATCATTATCACTCATACATCCTCCTTTGCAAGTATAACATACCAGTTCTTCATGTCAAGCCTTGAAAATAAGAGAAAAGTTTTTAAAAATCTCCTTAACTCTGGTATCACACTTTCTCTTTGTCTTGCCTGCAGTCCCGCACCTAATTTTCATGACTCATATGTACCTTAATTCAATTTCTCTGTGTTATGGGTGCGGACCCCTCTAAAATATTATAAAGGCGCAAGTAAACTCAAAAAACTCACTTTCAGTAAATTATAGAAGCCTCTAGAGAGAATCTTGCAGTGGCAGAACAACTCTTTTGAGGTTCATGTATCCCTTACCTTAAGGAGATAACCCCTTGATGTGAGGATCTTATCCCTTTGAAAGGAGGATTCTGTTGAAAATGAAACAAGATGATGAAGCTTAGTGAAATGAAGTGCGGCTTCACTAAGTGGGCCCGTCGTGCTATTTTTGGGCGCAAAGTCTATTTTTAGACTATGTCTATTTTTAGACATATGGATCATGAGTCTATGAGTTGTAGGATGATATTTATGGATGATTGAGTCGAGTTGGTAAAAATAGATGGACCTCTACTTTTTAGACATTGAGGCGGTTTCTATTTTTTAGGCGGCTTCGGGCTAAATAGAACAATCAAATATTATTAACCCTTAATAATATTTAGACTATAAACATTATATTATCCTCTTGGAGCACTTCGCTTTGATGCTTGGATGTGGAACAGTGCGGGTACCGACGGAAACGACTACGCTTTTCCTAAGGGTTAGTTGAGCTATTGCATGGTTGACTTCCTGGAAGTTAGAACTCATGTGGCGTAGTTTGGTGGAGTTGATGAGACAGCTTGGTGGAGTTGTGTTCGGTTTACACTTAGCTGAACTAGTTGTATTTAGTCTAAATGAAAAATACACTAGTGATGTGAGTGGTGTGAATTAATTATTAATTAATTCACTAATTATTAACTCATAAATCAACTAAAGAACACATCGATTAGACCGCAATGCATGAATGAGCTCAGTGGAGACCCGGTGTTAGAGGTGGGTGAAAGGGTGAGTCTACTATCGGCTTGTGACTATAGTTGTGCATGAGATTTGCACAAATACATTGATGGAGATTGCCACCGAGGATTGCACAGCTGGAGCTAGTGGGATTTGAACTTGGATCTCATCATTATCTCATCTTGGATTGCACATATAGAGGCATGCGGACTTGTGGGAGGAGATTTGAACCCTGTGACTTGTTCGGATACTGAGCTAGTTTTGTGTGTGCAAGTGAGATAGTGATCGAGAGTTTGTGAGAGCTTTGTGCTATGTATTGTTACATGTTCTCTATCATTATAATATACGTGATTGTTGGGGGGTTTTCAGATCTGATATGCTTTCCCCATTACATATTGTGTTTATGTGCACATGTGACTGCTTCTATTTCCGCATATTGATGATCAATTGTAGAAGAGGTTATGTATTATGCATGAAGCTTAAATAGTGTGTAATCAGGATAATCTCGGTGAATACTTCAGCAAATTATTCAAATTTCTACATGGTATCGGAGCGAAATTGATCATCGGATCTATTACGGTGATTACAATCTATTTCGGTAGACGCAGTGCGTAGCGAGGCCGGGTAGCTTACGGATCCATCCTTTCTGCGAAAGGTGATATATCCGATGAAATGCCCCTATAGTTGATCTCACGTGCTAGAAATACTTTTTTCTCACATATCGGAAGCGGTTGAGTTTTTGAAAGCTGGTGGAATTCGAATTTGCAGCGGGATTTGGAATTCGAATTTGCGATGTTTTCTTGGGTGTCGAAATCAAAATGTCTTTCAACGGATTGCGGTCGGGAGTGTGTCCCTTTGAGGGCAGCTCAAATTATGTGCATGGAAGGAGCCGTAATGGAGGCGGTATTGAGATGATAACGGGCTAAAGGATTTCATAGAAGGCGAGATCCCAAAGCCTATCGATGCCCTACCGATGTTGCTCAAGTTGAGGGCTTGGCAAAAGAAGATGGCAAAATGTCGAAGAATTCTGTTGGAGGGCGTGAGGGATCACATTGTATCCGGCATGCATGGAAAAAGCTTCTCCATATTTGATGTGGGAAAGCATTGACATATTTATTCCAAAATCAAGAATGACCAAAGAGAGGAAGTTGGCACTCAAGGATAAACTCGGACATATAAAGATGGAGAAAAAGGCGACAATATGCCCAAGTACCTCATAGAAGTTCATCCAATGCGGGGATGAGGCGGAGAGTGTGGGGGGTGTATTTGTAGATGATGAGGAATTGGTGAGCTTGGCTCTCCTTGGTCTTCCGAAGAGTTGGCATGCCTATCGTGATTCTTTCAATGGTCGGGAGAAATTGCACGGGATGGGAGCGAATTTGAGTCGGATCTTGTGCAAGAGGAGATAAGGCGGAGTACCGAGGATGGATCTTCATCAAAAGCATCCGATGAAGATACATTGCGCTTTGGCTACCAAAAAAGAAGAGGAGGAGAGCAAGAAAGCTTCTCATTCCGGTGCGAAAGGCAAGAAGCGGGACATGTCCAAGGTGATGTGCTTTCTACCGTCACCAGCACGGACATTATCCCACAAATTGTCCACGAGAAGAGAAAAATAAGCAAAGCCGATTGGATTCTGTACGGTGGAGAGGCTAACTAGCCTCGCAGTTTGAGCTGGATTTTTCGGCTGATTTCATGCTTAGTCTCAAGTGTGATGGGATCGGTATGGTTCTTGGACGATGAGGTGCGTCTTTTCACATGACCGGAGATCGAGATTTGTTTTCGGGACTACTGGATGAGAAAGGTCTTGGAGTGCACATCGAGATGGGCGATGATGGTAGATACAGCGTGCGGCGGTATCGGTACCATTTCCTTTAAGAGGGAGTACGAAGTAAACCCTTCGTATTGAAGGATGTGATGCATGTTCCAGGGATTTAAGAAGAATCTAATCTCCGTGGCGATGTTAGAAGACAAGGGGGTACGATGTTGTCTTCAATTCGAAGGAAAAGCCTTCTGCGCGCGAGTAGACAAGCTGGAGAAACCTACGGAAAGATAGGGGTTCGAGTCGAAAGAACCTTTATTAATTTCATGTAGATGGCGGTGCGGCAATGGCATGCAAGGCTAAAGGAGTGGTGAGCCAGGGATGATGGCGAGTTGTGGCACCGTAGATTGGGCCACCTTCCCCTACCATGGAGCTTTGAAGATACTACGATAGATTTCTACCGGGCTTCCCTAAAGGCACTCTTGCACGGTCGGATCGATGTAATGTGGTGTACCTTGGGAAAATTTCCGTGAAAGCCACCTTTTCCACGAGAAGGATAGTCATGCCATGACGATCCTTAAGAAGAGAATTCACACGAGACGTGTGTGGGACCTTTCTCGATAGCTTCGACGCTGAAAGCACAAGTACTATGTGATCTTTGTTGATGATTTTTTTCTTGGAAGTGCTTTGGGATCTTCTCTTCATGTAGAAGAAGAGCGAGAGACATACTCAAATTTACGTAGAGTTCAAGAGCACTTTGGTTGAGAAGGAATCGGGGAAGAATGTGAAGGCTCTTAGGGAGCGAAAATGTGTAAGTGACCATTCATCTGCGGCGAATTCAAAGACTTTTGCGGCGTCGAAGGGATTCGAAGAGAGCTCATAGCACCTCATAACCCACGGCGAGAATGGGGTTGGCTCGAGTGAAAGAAATCGCAACGATCGTGGGTGCTTTGCACGAGCGATGTTGCATGATCGAGGCCTACCCTTTCACTTGTGGGTGGAGGCATGCAATACTACGAGTATATGTACCAGTAACCGTTGTCCTCACAAGATACTTGGCATGAGTACACCGGAGGAGGCGTTTTACGGTAAGAGGCATTCGATATTTCCCATTTTAGGATTTTTTGGTTCACACTCGTCTACATGCATGTGATGAAGGATGCCGGGAAGAAGGCGGATCTCGACCACGAGAGGTTGGGATATTTGTGGGGTACACCGATACGCCCCACAACTATCATGTGTATTTACGCAGGGTGAGCTTGCAAGACTCGTTGTGCGACGGGATATCAAATTTCGGGAGGAGAAAGCCATGCAGCTTGTTTGCTTGAGAGGGAGGCACACTTGCACGCGGATGAGGAGCTATTAGTTCCTAAGGATGAGTCTTAGGATGTGGATCAGCCATAAGATGAGGTTCATGGAGTGGAAGAGACCACTCATGCAGCGCCAACCATCGCAGAGGCGCAAGCGCACTACGAGCCGAAGCTGACGGCCCCGGCTCAAGATGCGGAGAGAAGATTGTAGGACCACCTACGAGACTGATGGCAGACCGAGACGATGCACAGGAGCGCGTGCACCGGATACATGGCTCTTGTGAGAAAATGTGTCGTGACAGAGCCATCCTCTTTCGAGGAAGGTCTGTGGAGGACCCCGCATGGGTAGATGCCATGGTGGAAGAGTATGATTCAATTGTCGAAACACGATTGCATGGGAGATTTTCCCAGAAGGCTAGAGGAGAAACTCGGGTGGTGGGTTCAAGATGGGATCTACAAAAGTGAAGCACGAGCATCGATCGAGTGTGGAGAATTACAAGGCAAGATTTGTTGCCCGAGGGCTTCTCACGTATAGAGGGGATCGATTATGAGGAGACCTTTGCACTGTCGCAAGGGTATTCTTCCATACGGACGATTCTAGCTCTCTCGGCGCGTGATGGGGTGGCACATCCGATCGGATGGATGTGAAGATCGCATTCCTCAATGGAGTCATTGAGGGAGGAGGTGTAAATAGAGCAGCCCAAAGGTTTCGAGATCTTCAACAGTGAGTCGCATGTGTGCGGACTCAAGAGAACACTCTGTATGGGTTGAAGCAAGCACCTGCGTGCTTGGTACACACGGAGCAGACGGTTATTTCACCGGACTTGGATTCTCCAAGAGTGAGGTAGGACCCTAACCACTATACCAGCATTGTGGTGGAGGGTAAGTTGCTGATCATTTTACTTTATGTAGATGATTTGATTTTGACTTCCGGGTGATGAGGCTGCGTTGATACTTTGGCATGCAAGGAGGATCTGCTAGAGAGTTTTGAGATAGAAGGACTTGGGCCTCCTTCATTGTTTTCCGCGGGATTGGAAATTTGGCGGTGGAGTGATGAACTTTGTTTGTTTCTCGGGGGTAAGTATGCTCGGGAGATATCGGAGAAGTTCAACATGTGCATGGCTGCAAGCCTCGTTGATATTCATCTTCCCGGAGGTTGGAGGAAAGGGAGGATGCTACTTCGACGGAGGTAGTAGTATGCCATTGTTTATCGATAGTTGGTGGGGTCGCTTATGTATCCGGTCAATACACGACTCGATATATGCTATGTTGTTAATCGCAGCTTTCACAAGCTATGGTTAAGCCTACCAAGCTCTTCTAGATAAGCGGGCAAGCATGTATTAGTGTTATCTTAGAGAGCACACTCGGGATATGGCTTCGTGGTACAGACGGGAGGATGAGGTGAAGCTATGTGGCTTCACATACGCGGATTGGGCGGGGAGCCCAATGGATAGAAAGAGCACATCTAGAGTGATCTTCGATGATCGCGAGTCGACAACGCGTTTCTTGGTACAGCGAGGAAGCAAAGATCCGTGGCACTTAGTTCAACGAGAGGTTGAGTATATGGTAGCAATCTTGGGTCGTGCACTCTACGAGGCCATATGGATGAGGAAGATCCCTGGTCGGGTTGTTCGCGGTCACACTTGGAGCCTACTTTGTGATTTATTGTGATAACTAGAGTTGCATTAATATCTTGGCTACATTCGGTATTTCATGATAGATCTAAACACATTGACATCGGGTACCATCATATCGGAGATTGTGTGCGGCGGAGAATCATGTTACTTTCATATATCTCCCACGTGAGGATCGGGATGCGATATCTTGACGAAGGCGCTCACCAAGAGCAAATTCGAATACCACGCAGTAGAGCGGGATAGGGGTTGCGGATAATCCATATCTTGTTGAGAGGAGTGTTGAAATGCAACAAGATGATGAAGCTTAGTGAAATGAAGTCGCCTTCACTAAGTGGGCTCGCGAGTGCTATTTTTTGGCGCAAAGTCTATTTTTAGACTATGTACTATTTTTAGACATATGGATCATGGTCTATGATTTGCGGGATGCACTATTTATGGATGATTGGTTGAGTTGGTAAAAATATATGGACCTCTATTTATGTATACATTGGGCGGTTTCTATTTTTTAGATTGCAGATGTATTGAAAAATAGAACGATCGAAATATTATTAACCCTTAATAATATTTAGACTATAAACATTATCTTATCCTCTCTGGAGCACTTCGAGTTTGATGCTTGGATGTGGCACATGCACGGTGTACGAAGAAATATGCTTTTCCTAAGGGTTAGTTGAGCTATTTCATGGTTGACTTCGATGCTTAGAACTCATGTGGCGTAGTTTGGTGGAGTTGTGTTCGGTTTTAACTTAGTTGAACTAGTTGTATTTCTTAGTCTAGCTTCGAAAAAATACACTAGTGATGAGTGGTGTGAATTAATTATTAATTAATTCACAAATTATTAACTCATAGATCAACTAAATAACACATTAGTTAAACGCAATGCATGGACAGATTCGGCTGGAGACCGGTGTTAGAGGTGGGTGAAAGGGGTGAGCTCTACTATCGATTGTGACTATAGTCATTGTGCATGAGATTTGCACACACATTGATGGAGATTGCCAATGAGGATTGCGCGAGTTGGAGCTAGTGGGATTCAAACTTGGATCTCATCATTATTCATCTTGGATTGCCGATAAGAGCGGCAGGGCAGACTTGTGGAGGAGATTTGAACACTGTGACTTGTTCGGGATCCCGAGCTAGTTTTGTGTGTAGCATGTGAGATAGTCTTTGAGGGAGAGTTTGTGAGAGCTTTGTGCTATGTATTGTTACTATGTTCTCTATCATTATAATATACGAGATAGTTGGGGGTTTTCATCTGTATGCTTTTCCCCATTACATATTGTGTTTATGCTGTGCATGCAATTTTGCTTCTATTTCCGCATATTGATGATCAATTGTAGAAGAGGTTATGTAGTGTATGCATGAAGCTTAAATAGTGTGTAATCGGGATAATGTCGGTGAATAATTCGAGAAAATTATTCAAATTTCTGCTGCATTATATCCCTTCATAGTTGGAAGCCCGAAACCTCCTCTTTTGCACTATAAAAAGAGGCATTGGGTAGCCTCAAGGGGAGTTCAAGCTTTAGAATTATTTGAGGTTAAGTATTGTTGGAATTTAGACTCATTTAGACTAAGCATTTTTGTGAGGATAGATCACATACCTCTATCTTTCTTGGTTGGAAGAGTGCAAGGCTTGTCAAAGTAGAGGAGATTCCTACTTAGAGACAGGGAAGGCTGTTCAACATCAAGGCTAAGGTTGTAAGGTTTTATTTATTCAAAGTTAATACAAATGAATTCATTTTTCTCAATAAGCTATTAATTAAATGTTTATTTCATGGATTCCTTGACCACCATGATAGGCATGATTTATAATATTTACGATACGGGTGATATTTAATGTTTTCTTGTTTGTGACTACTGGGTCTATAAGGATAACTCTTTCATGTGATCGGAGGGACAACTACTTCGAACAAGCATTGGATCTATTGTAAGACTTTAATACCTTTATAGTATTCTTTTGTAAATCGCATATGTCTAGAGAAAGACAGGTTTATTTGGCTATTTGTTGCTAGATTACTTTTTGGTACTAGGGAGATCGATCTTGTCCGCAAGATTGATTTATCCGGTCAACAAATTGGCGATTCCACTGGGGATGGATTCTTGTTTTTTTGGTTTTCCTTTATTTTGACCTGAGAAAATGATTTTTCTGGTTTTTGATTGATGAGATGGATATCCAGTAGTTTAAGCCCTCTTTTGTTTTGAAAATTTTGAATTCTTTATGTTTTCTTTCTTGAACTTTTCTAGGGACCGCACCTTGTTTTATCGCACAGTGTAGGCAGTTGCGCACTTTCCT
Organism: Pinus albicaulis; assembly: GCA_034641835.2. Lineage (NCBI taxonomy): Eukaryota > Viridiplantae > Streptophyta > Pinopsida > Pinales > Pinaceae > Pinus > Pinus albicaulis. The sequence continues at coordinate 1,488,044,596 of CM076580.1, forward strand.
TATAATCTGTGATTTACACTGGCATTTCCGTGGAGTCACAGACCAAGTAAAATTCTTGAAAACCTCCAAATTTATTTTTCCAATTTATTCTTAATTTGATTTAGAGTTTTAAGATTCACCCGTATTGCATTGTTTTCCCTGGCCAAAAGCGCTTCAGAGTGAGTTCCCAAAGATCAGAGCTTTTGATGATTTCTAGAAGTTTCGCATTTTGGATTGCTTTTCACGATTGTAGTGTCCAAAAGATCGAAGAACACTCATATTACATCGTCTTTTTGTCTTTTGATGAGTCCTTATTGCCAGAACCATCCTTTATTGAGAAATAGATCTAGTTGTTTCTTTACAAATCTTCGAAAAAACTTTGTTATAGGTTTTGAATTTCATTTTTATAAAAGGAAACATATCTGGATGTTTTTTGATTTGTTTTTTATTCTGGACAAATAGATCCTTAGTTTACTGAACAACTAAGTAAAATATTGTTCAAAAAATATTAAAGCTTTTATTCAATTAGATTTTCAAAGTTTGTAGATCTCAAGATTAGTTTTTGTAGTTTTGAGTGCTTTTAAAATTTATAGATCTCTTTTGAAGGAAAGTTGTTTTTGTAGTTTCAAGTCTTGAAAGTGAAAGGATTTTAGTGTGAGCATTGATAATTTGTCTTGTTTTGCGTTCTTGTTGAAAAGACAAAATTATTTTCTTTCAGTTATTCTTTATGTTCAAAGAAAGAATTGTCTCTTAAAAAGAATTGCATTCTCGAACTCTTTATTTAGCTAGAATTTCATTGAAAGAAAAATGAATTGATTATCATTTTCAGGTGCATTTTTAGTGTTTTTGGAAGTCGAGTCTTCACACCATCAAATTTTCATTTCCATACCTATTGACTTCAAGAACAGACCATAAAAACAATGCTTAATTAAAATTCATTTAGTAATATTTTTATTTCTAGTGCTCTTACCACCAATATAGCTTAGGCTAGTATCTTGGAGTAGGGAGTAATTAACTCTCCAAGATAGTAAAAACAAACAAGTAGATAAATCTTGCGGTAGGAAATAAATCCAATTGTAATTGGTACAATCTGGGATGCTTCTCTTAAAGGAGTTAATCACGAGATCATATACGAACCTTTGAGACAATCAATTTTGTTTCATTGGGAAAGATAGAAGATCTGCACACATTACAAATGGTAAACCTCGGATTAACCATTGTCGAGGAGCCTGGGGTCACTTGTTGATAAACCTAGGATTAACCATGTCAAGGAGCCTTCAAGGGGATTGAGCTTTGTTACTCTGCCCTTGCGCATGGAATCAGATCGTAGACTGTTCCCCCAGTTGTATTTGTTATTGTCGGTAACCTTAGTGTCCATAAGCTTAAGATTATTTCCTAAGGTGACGGTGAATGAAATATCTCACTGTACCTGGAGCAGACATCGACTAGACTCACTTGGACTCTCTGGGGGGTTCTCTTCACATGAGATGCTTTGTGAAGAAACTTGTGCCAGTCTGTTTCATTAAGCAAGTTGTTGGGGTAACTATTCCAACCGCCCTTTCTGTATTAAATTTCTACTAAGTTGGATTTCATCACCAACTAGTGTTTTTAGTACGGGAAGTTATTGTTTGTGTGTGGTTTGAACTCTTACATTTTTAGGTGTGTGATTCAGCTGTTTGTTTCTTTAGAGACTTTAGATGTTTTTATTGAAATTTTCTTTGTTTGCGTGTGACTGGTTAATATTTAATCATGGAAAAATTACCGAGACAGTCCCAGAGACTTCAGGGGAAGCCCCCTGAATATACACCGAGTCAGTTTGAAGGGCTGCATGCTCTAGTATCATCTAGTAGCGGTAGAATTAGATCAACAGAAATAGGAAGTTCATCTATAGTTGTTCATCCTGATCATCAAATACCCACAACAGAACACATTCAAGAACCGATTTTAGTTTCCGAAGTTACTAGTAGTATTTCTCCTTCCAGTGAAATAGCTAACGAACCTGAAATTTCTGAGCCTGAAACTGAACATTCTGTTTTGGAAACATCCTCAGGATTTATTACACCAACTTCTAGCAATCCTGGTTCACCTAGGGTAAGAAATATTGTTACTAAAGATCTTCCATCTGGCCTCATTTCTATTGAAGAACTTTCTAGTCCAAACGAAGAGATATCTCTTCCCGGATCCCCTCAGTCTTTAAATCTTAGGGAGCGTGAATCAATTCTACAGCCCTATTTGGAGTGACGCTTGATATCTATCTTTGACAAAAATTTTAGAAAACCTGGGTCTTGCTTTTTCTCCACCTCGAATTCCATTTCATCCTACGCCCAGAGGTTACTATCCTTCATCCATTATGGCAGGATAGTCATCTATGTTTTCCCAAACACCGGAAGCATTTTTACATAGTGGTCCTTCTGTTCCTTCGAGGTATCAGGCTCTTTCTGGTACCTTTTCAGGAGCAGCTCCTCAACCAATTGAACAAGTATTATCATCTGGTCTTAATGGAATTAAAACTAAAACGTCAAACGCAGAGCAAATATTTATGATGTCTAGTAATATTCTGAATCATCAACCTCAAGGTAGTCAGTTACCACCTGGGGGAAAATTTTAGGGAAATCAGTTACCGCCTGTGGGGCAACCTTAGGGTAGTCAATTACTGCCTGGGGGGCAACCTCAAGGAAGTCAGTTACTGCCTGGGGGGCAACCTCAAGGTAACTTTTTCCCAGGAAAAACTGTGGCACAATATTATTTTGGAGAACAACCTCAAGGATAGTACATACCTCAAGGTTATCAACCTTCAGGATAGTACATACCCCAAGGTCAACCCCAAACTTATTATGTTCCTCAAGTTCCTTATCAGCCCCAAATTAAGTATGCACCTTAGGGTTATCAACCTCTAGGTCAGTACCCAACTCAAGGTTTCCAACTGCCTTCTGCTCAATCATTTGTACAAGGAGCCAGAAATTTACCACTTACTTATCAACCCTACGTTCAACCAGGCTATGTTCCTTACGTTCAACCTTCTACGGGATGATACCCGAGAATAAACATGGTGTGGGATCCGTCCCAAATTCAACAGACTATACAACCTAATGTGTAGTTGTCTACTCAACCTGGACATCCTTTGGTTTCTGGTCCAACCCAGCAACCTGTCCAGCCTACTATTCAAACCCCTGCACCTGGTTCTGTTCAGCAGTCTAGGCCTAGTACACTTTAGACTCCACCTCAAACTACTGCATCTACTACAACATCTGTTCAACCTATAACACCTGTCTCTGGAGTATTTGTAGCTCTGGTTTCTTCTATCCCTGCATCCGTTCAAATCCCTCAAGTCTCTGTACCCCAGTCTAGACCCACAGTTCAGACTTCAGTCCAGATACTTGCAGGACAAGGTGGTACAAGTACGATTGTCACAAGTCAACCATAATTCACGTATCAACCGTACCAGGGACAATATCAATTTGGTCATGTTTCACAAAACCCAGTTTATCAGTATCAATCATACCCTGGCTATCCTTATCAACAGCCTCAGCATCCACAGTTTGGTCCGGTTAATCCTGGTTTCTTGGGAGGTTACACAATTCCTAATGCAAATATGATTCCCAGTTATCCTGGGTATCCTCCTCCCAGAACTGCTCTGGTTATCAAGGTTTTCGCGTCCCTAACCATTAGTTACGATTTATTGCAACTTTAAATTTACCTGATTTGACATGCCTTACGAATGATCCAATTTTCTATCATCTGTATTGGTTGCCAATGCCGCATAAGTTGCCCAGTGATATACCGAAATTCGAGGGTAAGTCAGGAGAGGATCCGTCAAATCGCGTTATGATTTATCACCTCTAGTGTGTGTCTAACTCAATAATTGATGATTCAATTCGCTTACGTCTTTTTCAACGAAATCTTATTGGCATTTCCACCAAATGGTACATTGAGTTACCACGAGGCTCTTTTAATAATTTCAGTCAGTTAGCATCTGCCTTCTTAACTCATTTTCAGTTGTCTATTAGATACGACAATGGCATGGAACTATTGACTTCGCTAAAGCAATTCATGTCCACATATATTTTTGATCATATTCACGAATGGCAATGTAGAAGGCGTTTGGTGAAAGTTTACATTCCGAATCAAATTTTGGTAGAATGGTTTGTTAAATCATTATTACCCAAAATCACTGAAGATGTAGATAAAGCTGGAGTTGTTACTAAGGAGCAAGTCATTACTCAAGCTCAGTACCTTGACCTCGTCTATACGCAATCAAGTACTTTACATGAAAAAATCCCTGATCTTCCAAAACAAGGTCAAATAACTGCAGCTCCTTCAGGGTCTCATGCCATTGATGGTATGATTGGTACATTTAATACTAAAAGCAAGAAGAAATATTCAAATAATTCTTCTCCTATTATAACTTTACCTGATTCCCCGAAAGGAGAGTCTTCCCCTGAAATTTCTGCTGACATTCATGTCATAGATACATCTACGTCCAAATCTAAATCCGGCGGTAAAAAGAAAAGGAAGAATAAAAAAAAAGGAATTCAAAAGACAAAACTGATAAAAATGAATCTAATGACAAAAAACACAAGCCTCGCTATCCTTGTTTCATTTGCGAGGAGGATCATTTTACTAAAGAATGCCCACATCGAGTAGAGGTTTCGAAATTCATTAAAGGTTCACAACAACCTATTGTCTTGAAGGATCCTTTTGCCATTCAAGAGAGTAAGATGGTTGGTTCTACCTCGAATTCCTCAGAAGAACCTATTCTGATGACGTCTCATGTCAGGATTGCGATGTGATCACAAGATTATGGTAGTAAGAATCCTGTTGATGGTAAAGAAGTAGAATCTTCTAGTGCAAACACATCAACTACACCTCCTCCTATTTTTGGTCTGCTACAGATCGAGAAACCCAATCCAGACTTAGTAATCAAACTGCCTGTTAAAGGTGTACTTCGTAAATCAGCTTTCAATGCACATGCGAGAGATGCTCAGAATTACAACATTGTTGAAGACTTTGCTATTTCCCCTTCAGCAATGTCAGCTTTGGAAGTGCTGCAATCGTGCCCAGCACAACGTAAATTACTTTTGTCTGCCATAGGAGCTGTCGATATTCAGGACTCGAACCTAATAATCTTCAATTTAGAGAATAGTACACCTCGTATACCTCATCAAATGGCTTTCCAGATTCCAGTATTAGTCAAAAACAGACCAATATTTCGGATTGTGATTGATGGGGGAGCTTCAACGTGTATTGTGTCGATTTAGTGTTGGAAATCTCTTGGTTCTCCTACACTCAATCAGTCTCCGACAATTCTAAAGGATTTTGATGTTTGAGTTTTCCATCCTTTTGGTATTTTTCAGGATTTACCCATAGGGGTCGAAGGAAAAACCGTAAATCTAGATGTGGAGGTGGTTGGTGCCCCTCTAGATTACAACCTTCTCCTGGGTCGTAGTTGGTCTTATGCTATGAATACTGTTGTTTATTTGATATTTCAACTTATCAAGTTTCCACATCAAGGAAGGATCATTACAATAGATCCTTTAACTTATTTTTCTTCTGATCCAGCCTCTACAGAAACAATCTAGCACGTTGGTAAAATGGCTATCCCTTACAAGGATGTTGGGGTAGGTTTGATAAAAGATTATAGTTTACTAGGAACTTTTTCCTTTCCTCCTCCTAATGTATCGCCTTCTATTGCAACTATTCATATGATTTCATCAAATACTATTATTTTTGATGATCCTTGGATCGTACCTTCCGACTCTGAGTTAGATTCATTTGATGGCGCAATGAATTTGAGTCCATTTGAAATTTCATATCAGGCTGTACAGTCGCTTTCCGATCCTTCTTCAATCGAAACTGATCCAATGAATGGGATCCATGAGGAATCACTTTCTATATCTAGCTCAGCCACAATGACATTTCCCGATCTTGTTCATACTGATGAGCAAATTCGTGAAATTTTTTCTGTTGACGATTTACCATGGGAAGATCTACATCACCAGTCTTCCTTTTTACCTGAGCTAGATCATTTTGAAAATGATTTCGCTTCTGTTTTTACTGCTGAATATATCAAAGAACCACAAAATCCATTACAAAATCTTGATTCTGAGTTAAATTTGGGAAATATCTCTCGAACGATTCCAATTGACATTTTAGTTAAGCCAGGAATAATTGAAAACATTCATATAGGTGCTTGTTTTACGGAAGATGAAATCCAAACTTATAAAGCCCTATTTCAAGAATTATGTAACGTGTTTTCCTGGTCATATGAAGAAATTCTAGGGACCGATCCGTCAATTGTTGTACATGAAATCAAGACTTATCCGGATGCCAAACCTGTCCGTCAACGTTTACGTCAGATACATCCGAGAAAAGTTGCTGCTATCAAAGCTAAAGTTGAGAAATTACTTTGTGCAGGTTTGATTTATCAAATTCCCTTAACTGATTGGGTATTAAATATTGCTCCTGTTAACAAAAAACAAGGAACGATAAGAGTATGTATCGATTATAGGGATATTAATCGAGATTTTTCTAAAGATAATTATCCAACCCCCTATATCGATCAAATTATCGATGATTGTGCCCGTAGTGAAATGTTTTCCTTTATGGATTTTTTTTATGGTTACAATCAAATAAACATACTCCCTACTAATCAGCCTAAAACAGCTTTCATTTGTCCATGGGGAACATTTTCTTATTGCAAACTACCCTTTGGATTGAAGAACGTTGGGGAAACTTTTCAAAGGGCTATGTCTTATGCATTTCATGAAATTAAGCACATTGTGCAACCTTATCTCGATGATTTACCTGCTCACTCATCGTGTAGGGCTGACCATCTCACTAATTTACGAGAAATATTTATGAGATGTAGGCATTATCGAATTCGGTTGAATCCACACAAATTTGTTTTTTGTGTAGAATCGGGTCGCTTACTGGGATTTATTGTTTCAAAAGAAGGCATGCGTGTTGATCTGTCGAAGCTCAAAGCTATTGTCAATCTGCCTCCTCCTTCGACTCTGCACCAACTCCAAATTTTGCAGGGGAAAGCAAAATTTTTACGTCGGTTCATTCCTAACTACGCCGAGTTAACAAAGGGTTTTACCAGGTTGTTAAAACAGAACGTTACATTAATTTGGGATGAGATCGCTAATCGATCTTTTGATGCACTCAAATACGCATTGACCCATGCACCGTTACTGCATTCTCCCAATTACAACCAAGACTGTTTTTTGTACCTCGCCACCTCTCATTCCACTATTGGGATGGTTTTAGTTCAGGAAGATGAATTCAACAATGAACATGTGATTTACTATCTTAGTCAAAATCTACATTTGACTGAGATCAAATACACACATGTGGAGAAGTTGGCCTTGGCAGCTATTCAAGCTATCCAAATATTTCGACACTACATCTTATTACACAAAACCACAGTAATTTCTGACTGTAACCCTATGATGTACATTTTGACCAAACAGTTTCTAGGGGGCAATTATTCCAAATAGATAGTTATCCTGCAGGAATTTGACTTGGAATTTTAAAAATCCAAGGCAAAGAAATCTTTGGTTTTTGCTGAACTGATGTGTGATTTCCCCTCTACTAATACTGAAACTATGGTGGAATAGCCCATTGTAGATGAATCCTTGTTTCTTATTAGTACACTTGATCCTTGGTATGGGGATATTATTTTTTATCTTCAAACCCAATCTTTTCGGCCTCAAATTTCACAATCTCAGTGACGGAAAATATGTTTCCAATCCCAACAATACAATATTGTTGGTGATACACTGTATCGTCATGGAGCGGATTCCGTTTTCCAACGCTGTCTTACTCATGAAGAAGCTGAGAAGGTTCTAAATGACTGCCATTCTGGAGCATGTGGCGGTCATATGTCTGGGTATGCCACAGCCCAAAATATATTGTGCACTGGTTATTTCTAGTCCTCGTTATTCAAAGATTGTATCTATGTAGCCCGGAAATGCCACAATTTTCGAGTCTTTGATCGTAAAATGCATGCACCACCCGCTCATCTTCACCCTATAATTGATGTCGGTCCTTTCGTAAAGTCAAGTATTGACTTTATTACATGTAACCCTCACTCGGCCGGGGGGCATGCATATATTATCCTAGCAGTAGATTATTTTACTAAGTGGGCCGAGGCGATGCCTACATTTTCGGCAGATGGCAAGACTGCTGCAAATTTCATGTTCAATCATATAATTTCTAGATTCGGTGTTCCTCAAGCCATTATTACTGATCATGGAAGTCATTTTCGAAATATCATGATGACTGAACTGATAGATCAACTTGGTATGCGCCACGATAGTTCTACTCCATATTATCCGCAGGCTAATGGTCTGGTTGAAGCTGTCAATAAATTTTTATTCACTATGATTAAACGAATTATTGGTATTCATAAGTCGAATTGGCATTCCATGTTATTTTCAGCACTTTGGGTATATCGGACCTCAGTAAAAACATCAACTGGTTTGACTCCCTTTCAACTAGTTTACAGTTTGGAAGCTGTGTTGCCTATTGAATGCGAAATTTCGTCATTGAAATTAGCCATAGAATTAATCCCAACTACGTCTGAAGAGGAGAAAATTTTTTTGTACTTGGCTTAGCTAGATGAGAATCGAAGAAATGTTGCATTAGCAAACGAGGCTCATGTCAAACGAATAAAGGCTCAGCACGATAGAAATGTTACCCCTCGTAATTTTTCAGAAGGAGACCTAGTCTTAGTGTATGATCAAGCCAACGATAAGCTAGGGGCTGGAAAATTTGTGCCCATGTAGCATGGGCCTTTCATTGTTAACCAGAAGCTGGCAAAGGGGCCTATGAGCTGATAGATTTCGACGATGTCCCTTTAGATAAACCCAGGAACGGGCTTTATCTGAAGAGATATTATGCTTAAATTTGGTGTGGAGATTTTTTATTAGATTAGATTTATTTACTGCTGGTGTGTCTTAGATTAGAAAAGTGTGCCTAGTTTAGATTGTGTTTTTATCACTATTCTTGCTTATCTGAGTTTTACTCTTGATATTGCAGATGTCGACGTTTCTTCAAACCTACATTGGTTTTGCTGATGGTGCTTTTCGTAGTACATGGAACATTTCTTCCGCAGCTTGGGTTATCTATTCACCCTCTAACGAGTTAGTATCCATGCATGGAGTAAGCCTCGGTCAAACAACAAATAACATTGCAGAGTATAGTGCAGTGATTGAGTTATTATCAGAATCCATATCGTTTGGAATTTGGAGTTTGATTGTTAGGTTGGATTATGAACTTGTTGTATTACAGCTTAACATGGTTTATGCCATTAGAAATCCAGTGTTATTACGGTTATTTTTAAGAGTTCATCTCTTGGAACGTGAATTTGATTACATTGAATATCAACATATTCCCAGACATTTAAATACATTAGCAGATGCAGTTGCCTCTAGTATGATAAATCGACATTCACAATAATCAAAACAATAAATTAAACAACATTCAATAAAATGTACACAGATAGCCGGTAATAGTGATATGTCATAATATAGAAGTTTGTTTCAAAAATATACATCGTCTTCGATCATAGGTTGAAAACAACTTATGATCGGCAAAAATGATATACAAAAGGTAAAAAATATGAGTCTACAATACAATCATCCTATCACTAATGATGATCATGATAAGAGACCACTGCCCGGACCACCCTACATAGGAACCTCCTAAAAGGTCCTAGGACACCAATCACATATCTCTGTAATCTGAGAGAAATATCATCTATGTTAGTCTCTGGAATGTCTAGAGTCAGGCGCTCTAGGTGATGCTCTAAATCAAACAGGATATCTGCTAATTGGCCCTCTGGGGCTAGTGCTGCGACAGCTGGATGCCTCCTCTCATAAGGCTGGAGATGGGCTGGTCACTGTGGGCCCACATATGCATTTAAAACTTTTGATTATTAGTTTTGACACGATTAAAATATGAAAAAAAAATAGAACTTAGAAACTGTTGAAAATGATTTTTTTTTTACTTGATTCATACCACTGTTCCCTTGCCGGGAGAGCCATCTCTCGGTCACCATGGAAATCTATCCCTGCATTTGGGAAGTCCTCTATGACAAAAATTTGGAATTCCAGCGAACGAAAATATGTAGAAGGAAATCAAACAACCTCGACGCCCTCAGCAGCATGGCGGGCCATCAATGCAACCCAACGAACCATCCTAGGTTCTTGAGGTCGAGTAGCATCAACATGAATGTTCTGGAGAGCTAACATGGGGATCCTCTCTAGAGCAAAGGTGACTAGAATGGATCCATATCCAAATTTTTTTAGCTTTCCATTCTTTTCTCTGGTTAGTTGGACTTTTACATTGGCCAACACAGCTTCGCACCAATTGAAAATGGTGCCTCGAAAACAGTCTACAGCAATGCGCACCTGGGAACTGGTAGTCACATGCAACGATGTGCTCCCACATAGTTTGGTGACAGTAAATGCAATAAATTTAAGCTCGGGACGGATGATAGTTTTTATGTCAATCCATTTGTCCCGGGGGTCTACTTGATCATTACAGAACTCTAGTCAAGGACTAGCGACAGACTGGCCACCTGGCCTAGTACTAAACAGAGAAATTTGTTTGCCCATCTTGGAAAAACCAGTCAAAAAATAGATATCCTCCAGCTCAATTTCAAGCTGGTGGCCGCCAATAATGAAACACTAGTCCTGTACATTCCATCTGTTCACCAACCACGTCAGGACATCTACCTGTCCCCTCATGCCCTGAATGGCCCAGAATTTATACAAACCGAATGCTCTTAATTCCTGCATTGTAGGAAAATGAAGCATTGCGGCGTCATCTACATCTTCATGCTCATGTTCTGTCCAAATTAGCATATTGTATATCCTACAATGCATAAAAAGATATATTAGAACAATCTAATTTTAAAAATTTTGGGCGGAATTAGAGAAATTTAAGTTTGAAATTTAATTGCGCGGGGTCTGCACTCTGTTCTCATACACAGTGCGTAGGAACACACAGGTGCTATGAGACAGGTCCAGACCCATGAATTTTTTCTATGTAGAAAAAAGTCGGGGTCTGCAGGGCCCGCGTGTAAAGCCTAAAAATGAAATGTAAATGGATGAAATGAAAGATAGGGAGGTCGTGGATTACCTAGAGCTGACAGTTCTCGATTTCGTCGGAAGGATTTTCCAGAATCTTCACAGGAACTTTTTTACCCAAAAGCTCTTACTTTTCACTCTGAACTCAAATGGTAAAAATGAAGTTAGAAAAGTCCTTTTTATAAGTTTTTTCGAATAAATAAATTTTTAATTTATTTATTTTTCACTTTAAAAAGGTTATTTTTGAAATCATTTTTATTTATGTTAAACAGGTATGTGTAATGTTTTGAGTTTTTATGCAGAAATTGGATTTTTTGGGAAAATTGATCGTTTTTAACAAAGAGCATACTTTTATCACTTTTTCGGACTCTTTAAAAAATGTTACGAAAAAACGAAAACTTGGAGTCCTCTTTTAAGCTCTTTTCAGACTCTCGAAAATTGAAAATATTTTCGAGTACTTGATTATTCGAACTCGTTAAAATAAATGAATGATCATCCCTTTAGTATAAGTTTACCCCTTTTACGGACTGAAATGGACTATTTACGAAAAAGGTATATGTTGACTAATTATGGTAAATAGAGTTCTCTCCCACATTATTTTATCCTTTTTCAGGCTTGAGAGACTAAATTTACGAAAAAGTACCCTTATGGAGTCTTCTTAAGTTTTTTCTTCTGACTCTCTAAAATTGAAAAAACACCGAGTTTATCCTATACTGGACTTGTTAAAATTTAACAGTAAAGGACTTGTTCAAATTCAAAACAGGAACAAACTACTCCTTCTTAGGGTTCTAATCTTAAACTAATTTGGACTCATCCGAAGGATGAGCTTATAAACAAGAAAATTTTATCCTCCTCAAGCTTGTCAAAAATAAAGAGGCACTTGCCATAAATGGTGGGAGAAAAGAAAGAAAAATGAACCTGTTTGTTATATTTTGATTATTCAAAAAGCCGTAAACCACCCTTGAACACGACACTTTTTGTTCACCTGGGTTGGGAAATCCTTTACCTAACAGTTAATCAAACCATATTGAAATTCTTCAGCCAATTTCTGGGTATTAGCTTTGGGTCAATTGTCACCAAGCCATCTGCAATGTTGTTATGTGTTCAAGAGGACAGTTCAAACAAACCATTCATCTGCAAAATATCTGTCATCCATTTTGACCATCCCTGAGTCAGTCCTTGCCAATATATTTCTTCAAAACTTGATCTATGATTTCATGTTGTGGGCTTGACTACGATGGATCATTTCCTATCGACGATAGCTCATTATCTAGGAAGTTGATCTAGAAATCGTCAGTACCTTGAAATCTACATGCCTCAATGGCAGGTTTCTTGCCTTCGACGACAGGTTGCATCATTGAGCTTTGATCGAATGATTCCATGACATGTTCGACTTCAGCTCATTTATTCACATCTCATGGGTTGTACTGAGTACTTTCAGAGCCATTGACATTACTGGTGGTTACTCTCACACATGTTAACATTTTACATCATTGACTGGTAATCAAGTGGTTTGTACCATTTTTGACTTCGACACATTCATTCACATGGATAGAATCGTACTAGTTCGAGAAGTAGAAATCAAGACCCTGGATCTAGTTTCTACCATCCAAGCTGCGAGGAATTTTGTTATCATTTATACAGTGGGATATTCATAAACAGATGGTTGCATCCATACTGTGTCTACACATTTCTATACTTTTGATGTATTGAAAATCATTCCTCTATCAGAACATTTTAAATCAGTTTCTAGTTAGTTTTGATCTAAGTATGGGAATGCCTACCTTAGCGATGATATATATATATATATATTGCATTGAATGTTTTTACAGGTTCCGACTGGGGTGTCCATAGGATGATCCTTGAAATGATAAAGTACTGCACTCTTCATATATGACAGACTTCAGCTTCATCTATTCCAGACTTTGCACTTTAGGGGGCAATTTTTTGCATTGAAAATTGTCATCCTGAAATTCTTCTATATGTATGAGCTCATTATCAATCATACTTCCTCCTTTTCAAGTCTAACATACCAGTTCTTCATGTCAAGCCTTGAAAATAAGAGAAAAGTTCTTAAAAATCTCCTTAAATTTGGTATCGCACTTTCTCTGTGTTATGGGTGCGGACCCCTGTAAAAGATTATAAAGGTGCAAGTAAACTCATAAAGCTCACTTTTAGTAAATTATAGAAGCCTCTAGAAAGAATCTTGCAGTGGCAGAACCGCTCTTTTGAGGTTCATGTATCCCTTACCTTAAGGAGCTAACAACTTGATGTGAGGAGCTTATCCCTTTGAAGGAGGATTCTATCCCTTCATAGTTGAAACTGAAACCTCCTCTTTTGCACTATCAAAAGAGGCATTGGGTAGCCTCAAGGGGAGTTCAAGCTTTAGAACTATTTGAGGTTAAGTGTTGTTGGGATTCAGACTCATTTAATTGAGACTTTTATGAGGAGAGATCACATACCTCTATCTCTCTCGGTTGGAAGAGTGCAATTCTTGTCAGAGTAGAGGAGATTCCTGCTTCAGACCCTAGGAAGGCCCGTTCAACATCAAGGCTATGGTTGTAAGGTTTTCTTTATTCAAAGTTAATACAAATGAATTCATTTTTCTCAATAAGCTGTTAATTAGTTGTTTATTTCATGGGTTCCTTGATCACCATGATAGGCATGATTTATAATATTTACTATACAGGTGCTATTTAATGTTTTCTTGTTTGTGACTACAGGTCTATAAGGATAACTCTTTCAAGTGATCGAGGGACAACTAATTCGAACAAGCATTCGATCTACAGTAAGTTCTTAACACCTTTATAGTATTATTTTGTAAATCGCATATGTCTAGAGAAAGATAGGTTTATTTGGCTGTTTGTTGCTAGATTACTTTTTGGTACTAGGGAGATTGATCTTGTCCGCAAGATTGATTTATCTGCCCAACATGTTGACACCCAAAGGTGCTCAAATTAGCTGCTTATTCTTCCTCCTTCCACATCAGGAGTGTCTTTATTGCTTCAAAAGGGGTTTTATGGGCCTCCTACCCATTTATTCACCTACCTAGTGATAAAACCAACCATTATATTTCATATACATGAAGGCTAAATTTTTGGAATATTAAAAATCTAGTGTGACGAGTCAGAGGATTGTTCCAACCTGAGATTTTTTCACATTCCGACTAGATGCCATTATACATACATGACTTATCGATATATATTGGAATGAAATATCAGGGGGATCCTAACTTACCACTACCGCCAGCTCAAGCATGGGGTCAAGATGGTAAGTTAAAGTTGTTATATGTTTAGTTGCATATAAATTTTACAAAATGTAAGTATGTGGTACTGATTTCCAAACTTATGGTATGCATATATGGCTCATCGGTGAATCCGACAGGATATACAGGACAAGCCACAAAAACTAGGGTTGCATATCAGGGTGGTTCAACATCATAATAGAGAGAAGATAGTGATGCTCTACTGTAGGACATTTACCATAGGTTTTACGTGCTACTGACCGAGGTGATGAATCCTAGATGGAATGAGTTAGAAGGTTTTTATATTTATGCATGCACTTCTCTTCCCTCAGAGTGGTTAGGTATCACGAGGCACATAAATATGGTCAATTACATGGTTTGAGACATTAGAGAGTAAGTTTGAGGTATAAAATGGGCCTCCTAAGAAAAATGTACAACCAAAATAAAATTTATAAGAACCAATAGGATTCAATAAGATGATATCAACCATGAGGGATTAAAAGAGTAAAAAGAATAAAAAATAATAAAATAATAAAACTACTTTTTCAATTCGTATTTTCAACTTATCTCCCTAAGGTTTTACTCAAATTTAGAGCAGGAGTACTTGCTGGATGCAAAATTTGATTCCTCATCCAAACATTGCTCGTGTTGCATACTTTCTATGGACCTCACTACACAAAAATTGACAAACATATGAAAAAATGTGATTGCAATCATGTTTTTTATGTATTTCTCATTTTTTTGTGTAGCATGGTCCATCGAAATTATGCAACATGGGTAATCCTCAAATGATGAATCAAATATGGCATCCAACAAGTGTTGTTTCTCGAAATTTTGGTAAACCCATAGGGAGATAACTTGAAAATATGACTTGAAAAAATATTTTTTTCTTTTTTACAGCTAACATTTGATGATGTAATCTAATATTATTTTATTATTTCCACTATTATTTTATAATTTTAATATGAGACCCATTTTTTACCTCAAAATTTCTCTAATTATTACAGGCTGGTGGTATGGAGAAATTGGCTTGGGAGCCTTCAGATGATAGTGACTAAGGATAGGGACACGTGCATCCCATTTTTGTATTGTAACATGGTATGGGCTTGTCGGATGTATTTAGAGTAGTGGACTCCAAACACTTATGCTTTTTATGTGATGAGACATAATATGGTTATGCATATTTTGTGATGATTCTGATTTGCCATTTGTTTATGTTTATGGTTGCCTTCTTGTATGTGATAAATGTCAATCTAGAATTTTATTTAAAATCTAATATACGTAGTTATTTTGGGCACTAGGTACATGACTGAATGTAATGGATTCAAATTCACGTGCCAAAATCTTAACTCGTAGGTATTTTCTAAATAGGAAATGATTATGCACATGATAAACGCCATTCAATTGCATGACAAGTAGCAAGGAATCAAGACAAACATGAAGGTAAAGGATGCGATGCTAAAGGGTATCAGCTAACAAACCTATTGCAACATCATATTCAACATGTTTATTGGTGGCAAATCCGATGCAGACATTGTTGGAGTGAACGAACGAATGCAAAGGGGGGAAAATGGCCCAAGATGTCAAGTATATATTCCTGTAGAAGTGACTCACACCATCAACATAACTGAAATGAGGTGTAGATGATGGATCCATTTGAAAGATGCAAGAAGCCAACATATGATATGATGGGTGATCAAAACTACCTAAATATAGAAAAATAGAGAGATACATGCATTTCAATGGGAAATTCTATGTGCAGAATTTCTTGAGGTAGAGTGCACTCCGAGGATTAGGAACAATTTCTCATTTTTAATCCTCTAAAATGTATTCCCCATTTCCCAAAAACTTGTGGATTATGTAGGCATCGACCCCTAATGGTTAAAACTTCCCATTCCCCAGGACGTCATGAGCTTAGTCATACACAAGAACAATGTTTCCTTCATGAAAGGTATGAGGCTGGAGTTTATGGTCATATTGATCTTTGGTGTGATTTTTGGTCGCTTCAGTGGTTTGTAATGTAACAGGATGATCATCGTTGGCTTGCTCAAAAATTATAAGTAATTATTCTAAAGGTTGGTTGTCCGAGACCAGTTCAATGACAAGGTGGAGGGAGTGTATCTCACACTCGATTGGTAATATTTACTCCTCTCCAAAAACAAGGTGGAAAGGAGTAAAACCAATGGTAGTTTTAACAGAGGTTCTGTAGGACCACAAATAAGGGAAGATCATAAGGTGATATTTGCTATTATTTTTATTCATTGTCTGGTGAAGCATAGTTTTAAGGATTTTATTGATCACTTCAACTTGGACATTTCCTTGGGGTTAATAAGATGATGAAGATTGGTGTTTAAATCCCAATATATGGATGACATATTTTGACCCCACAACACATTGATCATGGTTTTTTTGTGGAAGTAAACACACATGATGGTGCACATTGTTAGAAGGATAATTAGGGGCAGTCATGGCCAGGGAAAATTTTAAGGATGGAAGTTTATCTTAAAGTTTAGAAACTTTGGTGAATATCACTAATCCCCAATATGTAAATTGTAAAATTTTTGAAGATATTTTTGTAAAAATATTTAGGTCTCTAATTATTTTATATTAGTATATTTAAAATTTTGGCAATTTTTAGGGTAAAATAATTTTATTCTATTAAATTTGGGTGAATAAATTTTCAAATAAATGGAAATTGGCGATTCTTTGTTTTGTAAAAATCATTGAAAATTAGCCCACCTGTGAATATTAGCCCCTAAAATTTTCCCTGGTAATGGCTTCCATGATGTCTTCATCAGAGTGAAATATGGGGGGATAGGAGGAAGAGAGACCACATGATGTGTAGGAGCTACCTGAATCATCGTCATGAGAGACAAGGCTCACATGCGCATTGTCAAAATGAGAAGGAAAATGACCAGTAGATGGAACATCTATCAATATTGAGACTGAAGTGTTCACCAAATAAGGTTTGAGAAATTCACAATAATAAACTCCAAGAGAGTCACAATACATTGATCCCATGGATGATATCAGGTAGATAATAGTGGTGGTACTATCCATCATCTCGACTTTTGGGGGGGGGGGGGGGGGAGGGTGAGATCACAATGGGTGGTTGAGAGGCCTCTTGTTATGGCACAATAGTGGGATGAGAACCCACAGGTAGAGAGGAGGTGGATTCATTATGAGAGACCTCTAGCTCGCGAATAATGTGAAGGGTATTTTGAAAGTATTCAAGAAGGTAACAATGATGAGAATAATGGCCATAGTTATCACACAAAGCAGAAGGGTTGTCCATCCATAAGGATCTATTGTTCTTAGCTGACTAAAGTAAGGTGACATGGACCTATAGAATATAGGATTCATGAAAGATAACATATACCACATTGTTGAAATGAGGGAGCTTAGGAAAAGTATTTTTGGCATTCCCAAAAACATCACACAAAGTGCATGGAGGAGTATTCTTTGGAGGCTTTGGAGGAGCTAGAATTGTTTAGGGTTCCTAGTCTTTGGGTCCCTTTTTCTAGGATTTTACCCCCTCACCCAATGCTTTCAAAATAGGATTAGGTTCTTGTTGAGGTTTTTGTGTAACTGAAGAAAAGGAAGGGGTAGGAACAATGGATTTAATCGGCATTAAGGCATTTTAAGGTTTGAGTTGATTAAGGGGAATGTTTGCAAGAGGAGCAATGTACTAGACTAGTATCCGCAAGGTGATATTAGGTAAGCTTAATGTTTCCATGATAGGGAAAAAAAATTCCAGGTGGAGGGAATAAGAAAGATATATGACGAGAAGGGTAATGAATTGGAGGAGCTACTCATGGATGGTTAAAGCCTGAGAAATGGTTTCGGGTTAGAAAGGACTAGGAGAGACACCAACGAAAGGAAATGGCCCTTGAGGAATTATATCTAAAGGCCAGGTTGAGTTGGGAACAACATGTTGTAGAGGTGTTGGCTACTTGGAAAGCATACTAGACCACTTGTAAGCAACCTGTGATGCCTAAACCATGGTAACACTAGACAAACTAGGCTCAGAAGGGGTAGGTCGTGGACCATAATAAGCATAAAGTAAGGTGTAATATTTGTAGACTCTAGGAGAAACATAGTTGAGGGATGAAATAGTATTATTGCGGTCATTGATGATATTGTAGATTTAGGTGAAGTATGAGACATAGGATCATAGTACATCATCTTATCGATAGTGATGGTGTTTCCATTATGAGGTATGCACATATTATGAAAAATTGTAGATATAAAAACTGGCATAGCATAAGTGTAACTACGACCCAAAAGGATGTTATAATATAATGGGGCATCAATGAACTCGATGTCAATATAAACGGAAACAATAAGATGACAGTTATGATATAAGGCAAGGGATTGTGAGGGATGACCAACCAAATCATGGAGAGTGATGGTGGATTGGGACAGGTCAAGTGAACCAATTAGTTTCCTCCAAACACTAGCATCCATCACACATGTGGATGCACCTTCATTTATGATACACTATTGAACAGTGGCGTTTTGTATGGATACTAGTATTTGAGATACAATGGATGAAGGAAAGGTTAGATGTTCCAATTTATCAACGTCAAATAAAATCATATGATTTTGAGAAAGATCCACAACACCCAAAGAAGAAAGTAGAGATTTTCATTGGGATGGGCATGTCTAGAGGACTTCCAACATTGACATGGCAACAATAGATTACACCAAGTAATCTACTATGTTATAAGTATCGAAAAATTTATTGGAAGAAACATTTTGATGTAATGGACCTTTGGGGATCTTGGGTATGACCTCTACCTTAGGATGAGAAATCTGTAAGGTACCATTTGATGATGACAGAGGCTCATTGTAAACATGAGGCCGGGACTCAATCACAGACTTAACAGGTGGCTTGTCATATTAGCATGATCGAGTCTAAAGGTTGACTTTTTCTGTGTTGACTTCATCAAAATTCATCATAAGGATCTGATAATCATTGTGAGCAGATTGTGGAGGTTGGGGAGCTCCATAACCTTGTGTAGATTGAGATGTTAGATATCCTTGACGAGGAAAAGGATTGGTAAGCACATGGTGTTGAGATGAAGTAGGAAGAGGGTAATTTAGAGCCATGGGTTGTTGTTCTCTAGAAGCAACTACTTGAGCTTCCCACACTTGACGCACCTGAGGTAAAGGGGGACACTCATAATTATAATGGCCAAATAGGCCACAACATGCATTAGGTTTGTTCATACGAAGATACTTGTTTTTTTTGGCTTGTCTGTCCTATTCTTGGGTTGTGGTATTAAGCTAGTTTCCTTGAGGTTCATTAGGTGATGGACCCTGGTTACCTTGATTACCATGATATTGATGGTTTGAGTTACATTTTCCATTGCTACTTTTCTTGGGTTTTTGGGTATTGGTTTCACTCTTATAAGAATACACTTAATGCTGTGGAGGAGGTTCTTTTTGTGGGAAAGGTGGAGGAGGCATGGGGGGATGGGGTCGGAGGTGTTGGAATTCTAGGAGGGTAATACATATAATAAGGATGAGGGGTAACAATTGGATAAATAGGTGGAGCAATAGTTGGCCTTGACATTTGTTGATGTGAATGGGGATATGCATATGACATGTTGGGACCCAGATAATAGTTTCCATGTGAGGTATTGGGAGGGTGATAGGTGTAAGAGGAATTAAGCCCCCTTTGGGTTGACGATAACTCATTAGAGGTGGAGTATATTGTTGAGGTTGAGGGTGTGAAATGGAGCCTACAATTTCTTCGGCGACATGAGATTCCATCGGTGTATTATCAACATTAGACCGATGTAGATTAGGATGGAAGATATAAAAATAGTGCAATTAATCACAGATCATGTCATATTTGAAATCTAATTGGAGCACACATTCCTCATACTAAGGGTAGTGTGAAGTCACATATTTGACTATGAGATCCAAAACCAATCTAAGGAACCAATCCATGTAAACAAAATCTTTGAATTCAGGGGTCCTACAAATTCTCCTCCTTCTACACCATTCTTGAACATGGTTAGATAGGCGAGTGGCGAATATTTGACAGAAAGAAGTCAATAGTTAGGTATCGGTTTCATAATAGAGAGTTAACTGAAAATAGGATAGAAAATATTTCCCATGAGTAGAGAAAGTGGAATGAGTGGCTCTCATTTGACCTACATACTACTTAGCAACAACTCCAGTAACCGTGTGTTGGAAATGGCGAAGACATATGGAGTCTTCAGTGATAGAATTAGATGAACACCACATATGGAATGAGAAAACATGATTTGTTGGATATTCTCTAGGATTTTCTTCAAACTTGGGTATGTTAGAAGGAATCTTGGTAGGCATAGCTAGCTAATTGGGATGATGGAGAAGAGGATCATTGATCATATGGTTAAAATCATGGACACTCAAACTAGCCATGAAGGGTAGCAGTGGAATAGGAGTGACCATGCCCAAAGAGGTTCCGTTTGTGGAGTTAGCTTAGTTAGTACCTGGGTTATGACCTTGGTTTCCCATAGCCATGTTCATGCTTGACATGGTGACGGCATGGGGTTGAAAAGTAACAGAATCAAAGGTAGCACATGAAGAATAAGTAGAACTAGAGTCACAATGAGGACTCGGTGGATGAATTGGAGGATGAACTATGACTCGACGGGGAGGAGAAATATTTCTTAACATAAACTGAGGACGAGGTCCCAAAATTCTCCATGAAAAAAACTTAAGGGGCACAATCATGTCAATACAATAATGACTCTAAGGACCAAATGATGATAGGAGAAAAAGAGTAACAAAAAACAAGAAAAAACCTAGTGCAGTTATGCCAAGTGTAAACTAAATATATTAAGATGTTAATTTAATAAAAGCAAAAACAACCTATGAAGGAAAATGAAATCTAGCCTATAGGTGGTCTAAATCCTCAAAAAATCCTAAATATACTATTGCAGGTGGCCTTTCAAAGAACTTCTTTCTTGATGGAATATGATCCCCGCAAGTAAAGTTGTCCATAGAAAGGTAGCGTAGAGAATCAATTTCTTCCCACATCAAGTCCTATGTAATATCCCAAAATGGAATAATGCATTGATACACAAACACAATATTTGATACACAGAAAATGTAGATAAATATTATGATCAACACAGATATAGACAGAATAGATGACCCATTTTATTCATTGGATATGGATTACAGTTACAACAGTGTACAAATAGAGGTACTCTAGCCAAGTGGCCTAGAATGGCCCCGCAAACATGGTACAACAAGCACTGCGTAACTGGAGAGCTACAAGAAGAAATATTACGCTATCCCTTTTGCTGATGATGTACATATAGCTGCTGAAAATAGAAATGCATATCTATGGAGCTAAGGAGCTCTGATGATGCCAAGATTCTAGATCTGGGCTTTATGATGGTAACCCAAGATAACCTAGAAAGGAAATTCCAAATCTATGAGATTAGAAATTTACCCTCCTGGGTTTTGATCCATGGTCTACTAGGTTATGCAGATCTGAAGCCATATCTAATCATATGATGGCTGCAATATTATGTACATCTAGATCTAAGCTTTGAGGGTTGATCCCTCCTTCATATCTCCAAGCTATAAGCTTGAGATCTTGTCTCTTCTTCCTCCTCCTCAGAATGCAACAACTGAATATGCAACTGCTAGGAAAATTACGCTGTAGAGGAGGGAGAGAGTAAATGATTGCTGAAATGTGCTGCAATAAGCTCCAATATGATGGAAACAATGATGGAAAGTTGACGGGATGACCCCTTACAATATTCCTAGCTGAAATCCTAGAAACTTCCTTCCTCCTCTGGATCTACAATGATGGACAACCCAATCCTTGATGGGACTGATACTGATAGAAGGTTAATAACCTTTTGACTAATTCCAGATCTGAAATGAGGCTCCAGGAATGCTTATCTTGAAGTCCATGTTGATAGGAAAAATCCTTCACCTGTTCTCCAGCTGAAATACTAAAGACAACCTCCTCCTCCCAAACTTATCTTCATAAAAAACGCAATTCTTGAAGGTATATGTTCCGCAAAGAGTAGTAACACTATGTAACCAATTCTTGATGATGAAATAGAAGATCAGAATACCCTCCTAGATTAGGCACACAAGTCCCCCGTGGGGAAGGGTGGGATTCCCACTCGGGATCACCCTATGCTAAACAACACTACTAACTTAGCTAAATAGCATAAAAGTGCATGGAATGTCAAAAGGCAACTCTAGATCTAAAAATATCATAAAATCATAAACTAAAGCATGCCTCCAATGTTTCCTTCATCTTATTTATATACAAAGTGAGCCTTCCCAAGCCCTCGCCCACCTCTAAACTGCATTGTGCATGTGGACATAAGCCTCCATGTTTGACTGCGCTGTCTCTCCAAGTCCTCCATCATGTCTACATGCAATGTGCACCCTCTCCATCATGTGTGCATTAAATGCACTACTTTCTCCATCACTTCATCATGAATTCTCTATGATCTTACATTAGATTCCCTCCATGATCTCATTTGACTGCTTCAACCTCCATGATCTATCTCATTAATGAGACATGACCACCACTCCTTTCACATTAGTAGTTGCTCCACTGCTCCATTATGTAGATTTATGTCTAATTAATTGACATTCACACAACAAGAGTGGAGCTTATTCATATTTGAGGATTATGGGTCCCTCCACCCTTTTATTTACTTAATTAATTAAGAAAATTAAGAACTCTAATATTCCAATTATTTTGTGAAAAAATGGGAATATTACATCCTATAGGGTGTTCTCCTATGATTGGTCACTATGGTTACCTTCATCCCATGGGGGTGGTTAATTCTTGAGCTTCTGGGTGATCATCCACTGCACAAAATTACCTACCACGACTTAGGTAGGCTCGAGGAGAACTCCTCACATGATGGCCTAGCCTAACCCCCTATAAATTAGGTTTCTAATGCACTCGAGCTATGGAACGTGCAATACTGAAGGATTTAAATCTCCTTACAAAGTTGGCTTCTATGTCTCAATGTAAGTTATTAATGGGTGTTATTCTAGGCCTATCCCACCGATCCTACACCTAAATACACAAATTTCTTTGCCTTGGTTCCCAAATGGGCTTAATATATGTGTGTTAGATTATTATTATTATGTGGTGTGTTTAAAGCCTTGGCTTGGAGGTGTTAACCAAACTCACATTCTCTTAGGGTGTGAAAATGTGTGTGAAAAGTGTGTTCAATGTATGAGTTAATTGAGCATGTTTGATGATTCCATGTGCTACTAAAATACAATGTTGGAAAATTGTAAATAATTCTATAAAATGATAGTAAAACAATGTGAATCCTTGCACAAAAACCCCACCCAAAAAGGCTCTCAAACAACTAAACAAGGAGAGGAAAAGAATATACAAAAAAACAAACAAAAGGAAGACAAGATCTAATATCAAAGGGAATATGATATAAATTCACTAATATATTGCAAATGGTGCAGACAAACAACAAAAATCAGAGTTGAAAATACTCCGAAGGATAGAGAAGAAGCTAAAAAACCTAGGACATTCAAGCGGGTCCTAAGGGGGAAGGAAAGGAAAAAATCAAGTGGGAGTTAAAATGAAGATATAAGCTATCCTAAAGAATTGTGACAAAATGGATCAGACCCTCAAAACTAGTGGCTAAAAATGTTGAAACCCTGGACTCCTCAACCAACCAATCTCTTCTTAAAAAGGTGGAGGTGTACTCCAAACCATAGGGGGATTTTTTCCTAACTCTAAGAGAAAAAAATAATAGAAAATAGGCCTCAGGGAGAATAATATAGAGACAATAAATGCTTATCAGTATGCACACATCACTTTTGTTAAATTTGGAAAAAATTAGAAAAAATCCTCAAAAAAATTTAAAATGGAGGTACTGACCCGAAATAGTGGAAAACACGGGCTTCTGGCCAAAAAGTGTTCTACAAATTGAATATATGGCGCTCAAAACTTTGTTTTTATCTCAAAGCTCTCGAGCAATAGATATTGCATAGATGTTTCCATCCATTGATCGGCTTGTACCTATGACCTGTAGAAAGAACCATAAAACTACCAGAATCCAAAAAAATTACAAAAAAAAGAAAGAAAAGCTATAAATAGAAATTCACGGGCTATAAATAGTTGCAAAAAACCCTAAAATTCATTGAAAATATAGTCACCCAGGGAACTGAATTGTTACACCAGTCGATTCACCATTTGTTAGTATGAAATTTTTTGGAATGTGTACTAAAAACACTTCACTTAACTAACTGGTGACAAGTGACCCTAACAACAATTTTTGGCGGGTTATACTTTAGATATGCAATTATAATATGAGAAAAACATACGATAAAAAATATTGATGCGATCTAAACTAATCAATAATAAAATAAATTTCTATGAAACCAACTCACAAAATAAATGAATAGATAGATGAACGACTTGAAAATTATCCTTTTCGAGGGGGAACCCTCCTTTACATTACATAAATGAACAATTTTTGGATCATACAAATCAAAATATCTCTTTTGTATCTATGGGAGTCCAAATGCTCACAATATAATCTGAGCCCACATAACAATAATAATGTAAGGGCACAATAATAAAAATAGTGGCCTTCTATGGCACACTACAATAACAATATGGGGGCTAAATGGGCACAACGATAACAATAAGGGGGGTACACTAATAAAAATAAGGGGGCCACATTGGTGTTATAGGGACCTAAAATTCCCTTATCCTTCAAATATGTTTTGTCCTCAATGATTTAGTATTTTTGGATGCTTCTGTATTAAATTTTGATCCTCTCATGTGTACTATTCAACGGGTAATTTCTTCCACTTAATGAGATAGTATGAAATTGATCAAGTTAATATTTTTAAATTTCTTGTTTTTGTGACCTATTTAGCTTGAAATATGGTTTTTCCTTCTTCGTCAAGTCGCAACATTGTTTGAACGAGAATATTTTCACCAATAAACATATTTAAGCATGAAATATGGAAAATTGGGAGTACTCGCGAAGACACAGGCCACTCAAATTTGTATGTCATAGTACCAATGTTTTCCAACACCTTGCAAGGACCATAGTACTTGGGTGATAATTTATTATCCTTAGTATCTTGCTTGAGGGAAATTTCTTTTTATGGTTTTAGTTGTAAAAATAACTAGTCGTCTACCTCAAAAATTCTTTCACTACAATGCTGATACACATGTTGTTTCATTAGATTCTGTAATATTCCAAAATTTTCACATGATATTTGGAATATTAGAGTTCTTATTAAGCTTAATTAATTAAGTAAATAAAAGGGTGGAGGGACCCATAATCCTCAAAGATGAATGAAATCCACTTTTTATCTGTGTATGTAGATATTCTAGATCTAGATCTAAAAGCATGGAGTAGTGGAGCAGCTCCATTAATGGAGATTGTGTCTCATTTATGAGATAGATTATGGAGGATGAAAAAGTCAAATAAGATCATGGATATTAAATATTAAATCATGAGGATCTTTGATAAGGTCAACTAAGATCATAGTGCATTCAAAGAATATCATGAAGCACTTATGATAAGATAGTGGAGGAAGTGATGCATTTAATGCACATGAGATGGAGAGGGTGATCACCCCATGTGAACATGATGGAGGACATGAAGCAACAATGCAGTTTTGGAGTGGGCCTAGGCTATGGAAGGCTCATGCATATAATGAAGGGGAAGGCACAATGGTAGCTTATGATTTGAATTATTCATTTCTTGATCTATTTATATCTAGATTTGACTTAGGACATTTCTATGTAGGCTTGGGCTGTTTAGCAGAGTTTGCAATGCTGTTTAGCACAGGGTGTTCCCGAGCGGGAATCCCTCCTCTTTCTTTGAGTAGCTCTTGGAAGAGGATTGTTCTTCATTCCTTATGAAGCATTGGTGCCATATTTAGGAGGTTTTTTCTAGCATTTAGCTAGGAAACCGGTGGAGGATTCATCCTACCACTTTTTTCTTCACATTCATCCTTTCAAGAGTAGCAGATCTACATCCAAAATTCAAGCCATTTGGTTTTACCTCCATGCAGCAACAGTCCCGTCAATGATTGCGCATAAAAAACAGCCTTAATAGAAAAATATGGCTGCTAATATCTTCATATCTACAGTTAGTTGATCAAGATAAATGCTGCAAAAATCTAGATCTATGCATCAAAAGACATTAAGCAGTAAATAAAACAAGATTTACTCCATGTATCCAATATACAAGACAAGAATATGCTGAATGAATTTTATATTAAGGGAACCTTGGAGGAAAACATAGAAGGATGTTACCAGTTCTCCTCAATGGGATGGGTTCTTGTAAGTCCTCAGCACTTCAGATCTAAAATTCCTCTCTCTTGATGGTGTAGAAAACCCAAACAAAAAAGGAACTCAAAGGGAGTTCACAAGAAAGAGGATGGGAAAATATGACCATGATGGTGCATCGAAGTCAGACCAAAAGTATAGATGCAGAGTGATCTTAGGCAAAAAAAGGTGATGAATGAATGGCAAAACCCTTCTATTTATAAAAAAATATTGAGTTAGTCTAGATATTGGTGCATAATTAAAATATTATCAACCAAATCAAGATCCAATTTTTATGGAATATTTTATTATTTTTGTTGGAGGGAAAAGGAATTTGATTTGGGTCAAATCCATTTATTTGTAAATAATAAATAAATAAATAATTTTTTTATCATTTTAAGGATGTGGTTGAGTAATAATTAAACAAATAATGATTTATTTAACTATTTATGAGTGATTTAGTAAAATTTAACAAGGAATATTATTTAAATAAAGTTTAAATAATTATTCCTAGAAAATAATAAGACAAATAATAGTTTATCTAATTAATTTTCCTGTTTTGGGTTAAATATGACGAGGAATATTAATTAAACTATTGTTTAACTAATTATTCCTTGAGGAAAATCAAACAAATGTGGATTTATTTAATATTTCCTCATGGGGTTTCCTGTTTAGACCATAAACAACTTAATAAAGGTGTTTTACTAAGTTATTTTTCATAGTGAAAGAAATTTTACTTAGGGTAAAATTAGTCTTACATGGTGTACTTAGGTCCATCTAATAGTAACAGGTTAGACGACCAAAAAATGGTGTAACAACAAGATGTCCTTCCCTCATAATGGAAAGATAGTCACCACTGACCAGTTGACATATTACGAACCAAAGTCTCAGACCTCCCCTAAGTCCATCATCTCTTCAGTGGCCCATAAGCAAACCATCGATCCTTTAACCAGTGTCTCACCCAGAGTCTACAAAGATTCCACATTGCTTGGTACATTCCCTAGTCTTCCTCCTCTTGTCTCTGATCCCAACTCATCAAATTTTTGCATGATGCAATTGTCTCGGGTTGCCCTCAAATGGCTTGCTTTGGCTAGTTAGCAGCCTCCTCGCCCTCTGCAGCCTACTCCTAGCCCTTTGATTCAGCCTTTTGGACCTCCTCCTCTTGGCCCTTCAACTGGTATCCATGAGCCTCTTTACCCTCCTAGAACTGTTCCTCCAGGCCTTAACCATTTAGGAGCTGTCCCGCCTGGGCATTAACCCTTTGGTCAAATATCGTTCTTAGCTCCCCCCGCAGGAATGTACACAGTACCTATCATGGCCACCCTCTCTCTTCCTAACCTGACCCTTGGGATTCCTGTCTGGTACCTTGATCCTCTAGCCACTACCTCTCCTGGTCAACCCAAACCTTATCTTGCTTTGACCCCAGTTCAATCGGTCCCCATGACTTCTCCCGCAGCTCCAGTGCCTCAACCAACTCAACAAGAACCACCTCCTGTTGTGACTGCTTCGGGTAAGAAGGGTAAATATCGTAAGGAGGCAACCAAAGACAAGGCCACCCCGACAAACCTTGCCCCTCCTCGGCTGCCAAAACACACTATTCAGTGTGCTTTGTGTGATGTTGTTGGTCATGCCACCCATACTTGTCTAGAGTTGCCTCACCTTAAGTCCATGGTCAATGAAACATTTCTAGAGTCTGATATCCCTGAGGTTTATGTCACTATACTCGATTCAATCCCGAAACTCAAAAATTTGCACACCAATCACCCTTGTGCTTTGTGAAATTTCCATGGCCATTACACTCACCTCTGTCCCCGCCTTGAAGAGTATCGTTCCTCTTTGGAAGCGTTCCGCCAATTCGAGGCCAAGCATGACAATTTAACCTCTCACTTGTTTACGAGTTCTCTGGAAAAACTAGAGCATCTGCCTACTCCCATTGACATTCCACCTGCCAATGTTGAAATGATAGAGCCTTCCACCAACATTTTCTACCTATAATCATCCATGAGATCCTCGGTAGAATTCCCCTTGGAGATTTCCCCTCTTGTTTCGCTTGACCTCCCTTCAGTGATCACCTTGGGCTCAACATTTGTAGATCCCTTATCCACTTACTCTTCTGTCATCCCCCATAACGTTGCGCATGTGAGCCTTTCTTCACATGATAATAAGTCAGGTATCTCTACCGCGTCAGGCGGTCTCTCTTCCTCCAGTCACCCCATCTTCCATTTCGATGAAGAAATTATGGAAGCTATGACAGAACTAAATTTCCACAGGATGATATGCACCACCGCGCATACTTCCTCCCATAGCAGTCCCATGACCAATATGCTATGGAAAATAAAGACTTCATTCCTCATGAGGTCGATTGGTTTAGAAATACCATCCCTGCACCTGATGCTTTCAAAGAAGGAAATATTGCCAATATCTCTCCTACCATTAAAAATGACATTTCTGAAAAACCAGGGATAGAAGAAAATATCACCTTGAGCACCCATTGCACCCCGAAAGAGGTTGAGGCTTACACCAGGCTAGTCAAAGAATTCCGTGATGTTTTTTCCTGGTCCTATTCAGAAATTCCCGGACTTGATCCTGCCATTGTCGAACACCATATCGATACATGGCCTAATTCCAATCTTGTCTGTCGGAAGTTGAGACCCATTAATAATTCCAGATGAGAAGTTGTCAAAGCCGAAATCGATAAGCTCAAGTAGGTTGGTTTTATCTATCCCATTGAATACACCACTTGGGTGTCCAATCTGGTTCCCATTCTCAAGAAACAAGGCACCATCTGTGTCTGCACTGAATTTCGCAATCTGAACAAAGATTGTCCCAAAGACAACTTCCCCACACCATTCATTGACAAAATCATTGATGAGTGCGCAGGGCAGGAGGTTCTATCCTTTATGGATGGTTTCTCCAGGTACAACCAAATTGTTATCCGTCGTGCTGATCAACCTAAAACTGCGTTCATTACTCTGTGGGGAACCTTTTCCTATCGAGTCATTCTGTTCGGGCTTAAAAATGCAGGAGCCACTTTTCAATGGGCTATGTCTTACTACTTCCATGACCTATCTCATATTATCCTTTCTTATTTAGACGACCTCACTACACGTTCTAAACATTGGGCGCAACACCTCTAGAATATGCATACCATCTTGCTCCGATGTCGCAAGTATAATATCTGCCTCAACCCACTGCAGTGTGTCTTTTGTGTACCTGTCGGCCATCTTCTAGGCTTCATTTTGTCTAAATATGGTATCACACTTGACCCATTGAAATTTAAAGCCATCCTTGAGCTTCCTATCCCTTGTACTTCATGCCAGTTAGAAAGACTCCAAGGCAAAGCTAGTTTCCTTTACCGGTTTGTACCTGACTATGCCACCACCGCGCATGGGTTCCTTAAACTCCTCCACTCTAATATCCCTTTTGTCTAGGATGCCTATGATCAAGAGTATTTTGATGCCCTGAAACATGCTCTCACGTCCTCTCCCTTGATTCACCCCCCTAAATTTCACAGGGATTTTACCATGTATATCTCCGCTTCCACCTACTCGGTCGCTGGAGTCCTCATTCAGGAAGAGGACAATCGAATTGAGAATCCTATCTATTATGTCAGTAAGAACTTGGTAGGACCTCCTGTATCCTACTCACATGAAGAGAAATTAGCATTGGCTGTTGTGTTCTCGGTCTAGAAACTTTGTCATTACATCCTCATGCGTTCCACCAAGGTCGTGACTAATTCCAACACTATGGCCTTCCTATTGAGTCACCGAATAATCACTAGGAAGTACTCCCATTGGATCGTGATCGTCAAGGAATTCTATCTTGAATTTTTCACACAAAAAAGTAAGAAAGGTTTAGCCCTCACTGAACTCATTTCCGAACTACCTACAAGTACGCAGGATCCTCCAGTTAATGATAATTTCCCCGATGAACATTTATTTTCCATTACCACTGATGACCCTTGCTATGGTGACATCCTCAATTATTTGGATACCAAATTTTTTCCCCTCCATCTTGACCGTGATGCATGATGATGTATCCGACACCAGGCCCCCCGCTACCTTATTATCGGTGATGACATTTATCATCGCAGTGTATATTTTGTCCTTCGTCGTTGTCTCACGCACGCTGAAGTAGAACAATTCCTCAATGCCTGTCATAGTGGTGCTTGTGGTGGCCACCTCTCTGGTCTAGCCACTGCCCAGAAAATCATGCGCGTTGGGTACTTTTGGCCTTCTCTCTTCGGTGATTGCATTGACGCAGTCAAACACTGTCTCAATTGCTAACATTTTTCCCCTAAGGCATGAGCCCCTCCGGCTCCTCTCCATCATGTCATCTCAGTTGGTCCCTTCTTTAAGTGGGCCATAAAATTTATGGAGTGTTGACCTGCTAGTAACCATAAGTATATCATCGTGGCGGTTGACAATTTCACCAAATGGGCTGAGGCCATGCCAACGTTTAACAACACAACAACCACCACAGCCCTCTTTTTATTTAACCATGTGATCGCTCAATTCGAAGTTCTGAAACAATTGGTCTCTAACCATGGCTAACATTTTGAAGATGAGATATGGCATGAGCTATCCTCACTGTTGAGCTTTGAGCACCAATATTCCTCCTCTTATTACCCCCAAGGTAATTTATCAAGTTGAAGCAGTCAATAAAATCCATAAAACCATGCTTAAACGGATGGTGGATAAGCAAAAAACCAACTGGCACCTTATGATATTCCCTGCTTTGTGGGCCTATAGAACTTCTGTTAAAACCACCACCGAGTTTACTCCTTTCCACCTTATTTTTCGAGAGGAGGCAGTCTTACCCATCGAGTGTGAAATCCCTTCCCTTCATCCAGCCGTGAAAATTTTCCCTGAAACCCAACCTTTTGAATAGTGACTTATCATGCTTGAGCGTGCTTCCGAAGATTGTCATGTTGCATTGCAAACCATTGAGGTGGCTAAGAAATGCACCAAAGCTTAGTATGACCAAAAATTCCACCCTCGTACTTTTCATGAAGGTGATCTTGTTCTGGTGTATGACCAGGCCCATAACATCCTTGGTCATGGGAAGTTTGGCTCATTATGGATAGGACCTTACATCATCAGTAAGGATTTATGTAAGGGGGAATATATCTTAGAGGAATTTGAAGGCCATCCCCTTCCCAATCCTCGCAATGCACTGTATCTGAAGAAATATTACCCTTAGCATTTACTTCTGGAAAATGCATGTTTTATTTCTTTAGGTAGCCAACTCAGGATTATGTGATTTGATACTTCACCAGGACACATTTTGTCGACGAAGCGTCACTTCACTACTCCCCAAAATCAAATTTCTTCACTTGCAATACTTGTACTTGGGGGCACCACCTTTCCTTCATACTTATACATGCTCATGTTGATTTTTGTCATGACTAACCATCATGTACTCATGTTTTTACGGTCCCCATTAGACCTTTTTGGTGTGGCAGCACCATTGAGTCACCCTTGTTTAGAGCATCCGATTTGAGTCATCATTGAATTCATGGAGTCTATCCCGAGTCCCTTTGTATCCCACTATAGTCCTCCATCCTTCATTGCTTGGTTCCTCTCTTGTGTCGCACATTATGGCCTTCATTCCCACTATACCCTATCCATCATGATATTGTGTCAGTCACTGCCAGGTCATCCATGCCCTTTATGCTCTAACAAGGGAATTCGTCCGTTCGCTACTCAGTACCCCCCATTTTATCATCATCCCTAGTGTTAGTCTGTCAGTTGCTCTACTGTTTTCTCTCGTGCCTTAGTTGAGGATCCCTTATTGACTCACCTATGGCAGACCTCTTTCTATTGACATCAACTCATTCATTCTAGAAGACAGGTCTAGAGGGAGGTGTACCTTGGTTCTAGCTTCCACTCTTGTTCGGTGCCTCAGATCAGGCAAAGGGACTCCTTATTGCCCTTTTACTTGATTATTTCTTAGCTCCAGCTCCTTTCAGCATGATCAAGATCTGTATACTTGATGGTTTAGTGATGCAGTAGCTGATATCGGTGATTCCCAGGTGTGTGTGGATGTCTTAGCCCTCATGATGGTGTGGCCCTATAGGTAGTCCCCAACAAGCCCGGATGACAACTTCATTACATCCTTTGATGCAGCTCCATATATTTGATGATATCGGCCTCAGCCAATTGCAGCACCTTTTTGTTTGCATGTATCAGTCAGATTTTCAGGGCCCTTTCCTATTTACAGGGGCATTTGGGTTATATTTATATCTCATGTGCTCAGATATTATTGTATAAGTCCTTGTTGTTATCCCAGGCATAGTATGTAGGTGGGATTCATTATCATGTTTTACCTGGCTCACGTTTATGCCAACATGCACTATATTTTTCAGTCCCTTGTTTACTGGATGCATTATTCTTTGTACTTTGTCTCGGTGGGCATAGGTATGCCTCCCCCACTGCCTATAGCATAGGTAATCACTCATAAAAGAGAATTTTCGCACCTGTAAGTCTCGTCTCCTCAGGATCTAGTCCTTTAGTGCTTCGGTCTACCTTATATTTCTCTCTCTTTGACTTCCCCTTCAGTGTCTAGTGATTGAGTTCTTACAACGTACTTCGGTCAAACGATTATCTTCTAATGCTCGGATGCTGGGGGGAAATATGTTACACCATTTTTTGGTCATCTAACCTATTACTATTAGATGGACCTAAGTACACCATGTAAGACCAATTTTACCCTAAGTTAAATTGCTTTCACTATGAAAAATAACTTAGTAAAACACATTTATTAAGTTTTTTATGGTCTAAACAGGAAACCCCATGAGGAAATATTAAATAAATCCACATTTGTTTGATTTTCCTCAAGGAATAATTAGTTAAACAATAGTTTAATTAATATTCTTGGTCATATTTAACCCAAAACAGGAAAATTAATTAGATAAGTTATTATTTATCTTATTATTTTGTAAGAATAACTATTTAAACCTTATTTAAATAATATTCCTTGATATATTTGACTAAATCACTCATAAATAGGTAAATAAATCATTATTTATTTAATTATTACTCAACCACATCCTTAAAATGATAAATAAATCATTTTTTTATTTATTATTTACAAATAAAGGGGTTTTACCCACGTCAAATTCATTTTCCCTCCAACAAAAATAATAAAATATTCCATAAAAGTTGGATCTTGCTTTGGTTAATAATATTTTAATTATGCACCAATATCTAGACTAACTCAATATTTTGTTATAAATAGAAGGGTTTATCCATTCATTAATCACCTTTTGTTGCCTAAAGATCACTCTGGATCTATACTTTTGGTCTGACTTTGATCCACCATCATTGTCATATTTTGCTACTATTTTCTTGTGAGCTCCCTTTGAGTTCCACTTCTTGTCTAGGTTTTCTACACCATCAAGAGAGAGGGATTTTAGATCTGAAGTGTTGAGGACTTACAAGAACCCATCCCATTGAGGAGAAATGGTAACATCCTTCTATGTTTTCCTCCTAGGTTCCCTCAATAAAAAATTCATTCAACATATTCTTGTCTTTCCTATTGGATGCATGGAGTAAATCTCGTTTTTATTTATTGCTTAATGTCTTTTGATGCATAGATCTAGATTTTTGGAGCATTTATCTTGATCAAATAATTGCAGATCTGAAGATATTGATAGCCATATTTGTTGTTGATTTGTTATGCACAGCTAAAGTGGTTTTTTTTCGTACACTTGCAATTAATATTCATACTAACATCAAGTTCCTTAGCCAATTTACTATCTCCAGACAGCCTCCCTCCACCACAAAATCCCTGAATGAATGCAATATTGACTACCTTGACTGTGCAATCCTCATGGGCACATCCAATGTGTGTGTGCTTGCATGTGTGCAACCAGATAATGTCACAACTGATAGTTTACTTCCCTTTCACCTAGAACTCAACTGGATCTCCACTTGATCTGACATGCATGTCATTAATAATAGTAAATATTTAGTTTCATGTGAGAGCACTAATTTTGAGTTAATTAATAAATAATTCACTCGATCACTCACTAGTATATCTTCAGTTACAATTAGCACAAATGATTTTAACTCACTTAACTAAGTTAAACTTCTTTACAACTTGCATAACTGCACTTCCAACACTGTTACAACTTCCAATCACTCAGTCACAACTAATTCAACCTGCATGTCCCACCAACCAACCACTTAACTCGAAATTCATTTAGCTAACTAATTTTCCACTTCAATTAACTATTTCCAAGTGCTCATTGAGAATAAAATATAGTTTATTTTCCAAGTAATATTAAGGGATAATAATATTAGACATGCATCTATGAATAGACATGCATTATATAAATAGAATTTCTACATACCTATATAAATAGACATACACCTAAAAATAGCCTGAGGTTCCATCCTAGAGTAGGTGCTTCATTTTCAATAAGATCTTCTTTTTGAATCTCAACACTCCCACTCAACAAGAAATGGATTATCCTTCACCCCGATCCTGTCTCTATGGTATTCGAATTTTCTGTTGGTGAGTGCCTTCGTCAGAATATATGCATCCTGATCTTCCGTAGGAATGTACTGAAGAAACATAATTCTCCTCTACACACAATCTCTGAGATGATGGTATCGAATATCTATATTCTTAGATCTCTCATGGAACACAGGATTAATCGAGAGTTTAATGCAACTCTGATTATCATAACGAATTAGTGTTGGATCCATATGAGAAAAAAAAAAACCAACCAAGATCTTTCTCATCCAGATAGCCTCACATGTAGCTTGACTCGCTTCCATGTATTCCACTTCCGCTAAACTGAGTGCCAAGGATCTCTGCTTCCTGCTGTACCAAGAAACAGCCATAGACCCGATACTAAAGATCCCCCCTGATGTGCTCTTTCTATCTGATGGACTGCCCACCCAATCTACATCCCTGAAGCCATGCAAATTCACTCCATCCATATGTTTTTACCGTAAACCATACTATGATGTGCCCCTCAGGTATCTCAGGACATGCTTATCCACCTTCCAAAAGAGCTTGGTAGGCTTAACCATAGCTTGACTCAGCTGGTTAACCGCATAGCAAATGTTCGGTCTCATGTTCACTAGATACATTACAGAACTAACTATCAGTAGATAGTAGCATCCACTACCTCTCCAGAAGGAGCATCCTCTTTCCTCCAGTTTCTTGTAAGAGGAGTATCGATGGGTTTGCAGCCCTCCATATGAAACTTACCCAGTCTCCCTTTCATAATTTCCTTGAGACACAAAAATTTCACCATCTCGCTGCCATATTTCCAATCCAAGGAAATAATGAAGGAGGCCCATATCCTTCATTTCAAACTCCTTTGTAGGATCCTCCTTACATGAGTGTATCAGCTGCTCATCAACAGTCAATATTAAATCATTAACATATAAATATTAATGATTAAAATCTTACCCTCCACCACAATTTGGTATAGGTTTGCATCTTCTTCACTTTTGGTGAAGCCCAATTTGGTGAAATAGATGTCTATTTGAGTTTACCAAGCGCGGGGTGCTTGCTTCAGGCCATACAATGATCTTTTAAGTTGGCACACATGTGACTCATTTTTGAAGATCTTGAAACCTTAAGGCTTCTCTATCTACACCTCATCCTCAATGATCCCATTGAGAAACACAGTTTTCACATCCATCTGATGAATGTGACAGCTAATCTACACTGAGAGAGCAAGGATAGTCCTTATGGAAGAATACCTTGTCACAGGTGCAAAGGTCTCTTCATAATATATCCCCTTGATCTGTGAGAAGCCCCGATGCACAAATCTGGCCTTGTATTTCTCCACACTCCCATCGAAAACTTTATTTTCCTTGTAGATCCATCTCGAACCTACCACCGATTTATCAACCGGCCTTGGAACAATTTCTGAAGCACTGTTTTTGACAATGGAGTAATACTCCTCCACCATTGCATCTACCCATGTTGGCTCCTGTACTTATTCCTAAAATAAAGATGGTACAGTCACAATACATTTGCTCATGAGAGCCATGTATCTAGTAAATCGGTCAGAAGAATGTCTTTGTCTGTGCTCTGAAGTAGGGGCTCTTACATTCTATAAAGCATCAAGTCTCAGCCTATCAGGTATCTCAGTATGCCTTCCACCATTTCTAATGGATGGCTCTACGTGAGTGGACTCCTCCACTCCATAAACATCCTCCTGTGGCTGATCCACATCTAGAGACTCATCTTTGGGAACTAGTAGTTCCTCCTCTACATGCAATTCAATCTCCCTCTCAAGCGACAACTGCATGGATTTCCCCTCATCGAATTTTATATCCCGTCGCACAATGGTCATTCTGCTACTAGGAAAATACACACTATAATTATGGGGTGTTTCTATGTACCCCACAAAAATCCCAAATTTAGTAGTCTGCTCTAGCTTCTTCCTAGCGTCCTTGGTCACATGCACATAAACAAATGAGCCAAAAATCTTAAAGTGTGAAACATCCGGTTTCTTACCCTTGAAAGCTTCTTCAGGTGTACTTATGCCAAGTACTCTATGAGGACAATGATATTGCACATAAACCACAGTGTTGCATGTTTCCACCCATAAATGCATTGGTAGGCCCTGATCATGCAACATCGCTCATGTTACCCCAACAATCATTTTGTTCTTCCTCTCCGTGACCCCATTTTGCTGTGGGTTATGAGGTGCTATGAGTTCTCTTAAAATTCCTTCCTTGCTACAAAATTTTATGAATTCTTTAGAGATTTATTCTCCACCATTATCACTCCTAAGAGCCTTCACTTTCTTCCCTGAATATTTCTCCACCAATGCCTTAAACTCACAGAACTTTGATAATGTTTGATCCTTCTTCTACATGAAGAAGATCTAGCACTTACAAGAAAATTCATCAACAAATATTACATAGTACTTATTTTTTCTATTGAAGCAACCAAGAAGGGTCCACACACATATGCTCTCCTTCTCATGAAAGGTGGATTTTACATACTTCCCCATGGTGCAACCCTTGCAGTAATCTAACTGAGCATGTGTTCCCATTGGAAGTCTAGTAGATATTTGTTGCATGCCTTTCAAGGCTCCATGATGAAGATGGCCTAATCGTCTATGCCATAATTCGCCCTCATCTAGGCTCACCACTTTTTCCACCTTTCCCACCATGGCAGCACAACAATATACCTCCATCTTGTAGATATTCTTAACTCAAATCCATATCCTCTTGGCTTGACCCATTTTTTTGTGTCGTAGGAAATATTTTCCATCGCTAAAAACAACGCCATAGCCTCTGTCCTCCAATATTGTGACTAAGACCAATTTTTTCTTCAGACTTGGAACATGCATAACATCTTTCAATTGAAATGGTTTACCTGAATCCCTCTGAAATGTAATGGTACCAATCCCGATAGCACTATACCATCCGTCGTCGCCCATCTCTATATGCATCTGTAGATATTTCTCCTCCAAGCCACTGAAAATTTATTTATCTCTCGTCATGTGAAAGGAAGCACCACTATCCAAATAACGCACCGATCCTAATGCACTTGACCCCATGCATGAAATCAAGGAGAATTCAAGCTCAAATTGAAAGGCAAGGGCATCACCAACTATAGCTCCAACAACCTTCTTGTTCTTCTTCTTTTGTGGGCAGTTAGTAGCAAGATGCCCATGTTCGTGACAATGAAAACACTT
The DNA here is from genome assembly GCA_034641835.2 of Pinus albicaulis. NCBI lineage: Eukaryota > Viridiplantae > Streptophyta > Pinopsida > Pinales > Pinaceae > Pinus > Pinus albicaulis. The sequence goes on from CM076580.1 coordinate 1,488,082,905, forward strand.
CACCTTGGACATATCCAAATTCTTGCCTTTAGGCTTAGATTTAGAATTAAATTTATTCCCCTTCCCCTTATTCAACTTGGAAGCCAAAGCAAAATATTTTTCATCGTCATGCTTTGATAACTAACCATCTCTGGTGTTCCGCCTGAACTCCTCCTGAACCAGATCCGACCACAGTCATTCCCAATCCAGAAAATTTTTCTGTTCATTGACAGAGTCTTCATAACTGTGCCAAATCTTAGGAAGTCCCAAGAGAGCCAGGCTCCCTATTTCATCCTGAAATTCGACAAACTTCGTGAGATACTTTGGAATGTTGTCTCCCTTTTCCATCTCGATCTTCCTAAGTTTATCGTTGAGCACCAATTTCCTATGGTAATTACTGCTTTGGAATAGATCCGTCAAAGCCTTCCATATAGCATGTGGTGTGGCTTTCCCATGGAGGTTTGAGACAATGTGGTACTATACTGCCTCCAACAGGATTGTCCTCACCTTTGACACTTTATTTTTCCATGCATCAAGATTGGAAACATATGACGAAGCAGGCTTAGGAACATCATTGTCAATGAATTCCTTTAAGCCATTGTATTCAAGTACTGCCTCCATCCTATCCTTCCAAGAAATTTAGTTCAAGCTACCCTCACAAGAATACTCTAACCTCAAGCCATTGAAATCCATTTCGATCTTGAATCAACTGTAGAACCAAGAAATTCTTTCTGCAAATTCGAATTCTTTCCACCAACAAAGTCAGCTCCTGCTTCACTATTGCAATTTCATGTACTCTGATACCATGTACAAGTTATAAAAAATGCATGTATGTCCTGGATCCTCCCGATCTAACAATATGATACTATTAAATACAAAATCACTTCTACAAATCTTTGTGGAAATTTAAAACACAATCGCCAATTACAATATCATGAAGAAAGATCAATCACACACAACACAGATAATTTACTAGGGAAAGCTTATAGCTAGAAACCCCACTATCTTCTATTGTATATTATATCATGGATCATGAAATAATTACATACAAACCTCTAATCCAAGAGCTCTCAATACATGAGATAATTGTCTCACACTGTCATATAAAACTTCGCAAGTTCCTTATCCAATTTACCATCTCCAGACAACCTACCTCCACTGTGCAGTCATTGCTGATACCAATCCCTGAATGAATGAAATATTTAGTTCATTTATTGTGAAATCCTCATGGGAACATCTAATGTGTGTGTGGCTGCATGTGTGCAACTAGATGTAATATCCCAAAAGGGAGAATGAAATAATGTTGAAACACAATATAAGGACTGCAACTAAGTAAACAGTAAATCTAAAGACAACATCAGAATATATAGAGAAGCTAAAAAAAAATTATTATATGGAGAGGATTCAGTTACACAATGTACAAAATATGAGGGAATATGGCCAAAGAGATGGCCTATAATCACCCTACAAACATGCTACAACTAGCACTGCGTAACTGGTGAGCTATAGGAAGCAATACTGCGCTGTCCCTTTTGTTGTTGATGTACATGAAGCTGCTACAAAAGGAAATGCAGATCTATGGAGCTTAAGAGCTCTGATGATGCCAAGATTCAAGATCTGTCTAATTTGATTGGAACCCAGCATAACCAAGAAAGGATTTTCTAGATCTATGACTTTGGAAAATCACCCTCCTAGGGCTTGATCCTTTAACTGTTGGGTTATGCAGATATGAAGTTAGATCTGATCCAAATATGGATGCAATATGTTATAAAAACAGATCTAATATTTTAGGGCTAATCCCTCCTTCAGATCTCCAAGCTAGGAGCTTGAGATCTTGTCTCTTCTTTCTCCTCCTTCAAGATGCAACAACTAGGGATGCAACTGCTAGAAAAAATGTGTATTTCAAGAGGGAGAGACTCAATTCCTTTGGAAATTTGCTGCAATAAACTCCAGGCTGATGTAAATAGTGATGGCAAGGTGAGGGGATGATCCCTCATAGGATTACTAGCTCAAATTCTAGCAACTTCCTTCCTCTTTTGGATCTGCAATGATGGACTGCATAATCCTTGATGGGATTACTGCTAATAGAAGGTTAATAAAGTTTGGCCTGATGCTATATCTAAAACGAGGCTCTAGGTTTGATGATATTGAAGTCCAAGGTGATAGGAACAATTCTTCACTATTTCTCTAGCTGAAATACTAAAGACAACCTCCTCCTCCCTAACTAATCTTCAGAAATTGCGTAATTCCTAAAGGTATGTGTTCTGCAGAGAGTGGAAATGGTGTGGCACCAATGCCTGATGATGAAGGAAGTACAATCCTCTTCCTTAGAGATCACTCAATGAAAGAGGTGGGATTCCTGATTAGGAACACCCAGTGCTAAACAACACTTGCAATATTAGCTAAACAACCAAAGAAAGCATGGAATTTCAAATGAAAATTCCAGATCTAAACATATCTCCAAAGAATAATCAAAAGCCCAAATATCCTTCTATTGTGCATTAACCTTCATTATATAGATCATGAGCCTTCCATAGCCTAGGACCACTCCAAAATTGCGCTATACATGTGGACATAAGTCTCCATGGTTGACTGCGATGTTTCTCCATGTCCTCCATCATGTTCACATGGGGTGATTACCCTCTCCATCATGTGTGCATTAAATGCATCACCTCCTCCACTAACTTATCATAAGTGTTGTATGATCTTCTTTGAATGCACTATTATCTCAGTTGACCTCTTCAAAGATCCTCATGATTTTAGATTTAAGATCCAAGATCTTATTTGTCTGTTTCATCCTCCATGATATATCTCATAAATGAGACATGATCTCCTTTCTTTATCATTAATGGAGCTGCTGCACTACTCCATGTTTTAGATTTAGATCTAGAATATCCACATACACACATTAAAAGTGGATTTTATTCATCTTTGAGGTTTGTGGGTCCCTTCACCCTTTCACTTACTTAATTAATTAAGTTTATTAAGAATTCTAATATTCCAAATATCATGTGAAAATTTGGGAATGTTACAGTCCTCGTCAGAAAAATGTTGCTTGTCCTCAAGCAACTGCAAAATTAGATGCTAGAGCAATATGACCCCCTCCAAATGGAATCCACACAAGGAAGGTCTCCCCATTTTCTACAATGAGTTATGTATGCACAACACTAAATTTTCCTCTCTAGAATGTCTAGAGTGATCTCTAACTATGTAGCTAGATGTCCCTCATCAATCATGAAGCTCCAAGTGACAACCATATGCTGTCCAACATCCTCCACAATACATGAGATACATAAATATAGATGGTTCTTTCCACAAGAGGAAAGATCCAACTCAGAAAGTATACCTCCATCCCATGCTACATGAAGTAAAGAGAGGCTTTCATGCCTCCATCCTTAGCCCTGTTGGCCTTGTTGGATCTAAGCATCATTCTAACATTGCACAAAAAAATAAGTAGAGATATATGGGTAGACAAAGATGTCAAACCATATTCTCCCAATACTAGCCAATGCAATAATGCTCCCTGCTACCACACCACACCATCAAGATACCAACTATGGTGTCCATACTCTCCAAGTAAGAGCCATCGGAGGAGTGCCTCTTGCTGCCATCCTCCAACACTATCATGAAAATTAGGGGAGTATGTAGGACCAAATTCCCCCAATAAAAGCCATAAAAAGAAGATATCTTGCTTCCTATTCACATCATCATGTCAATCATGGAGCAAAAAAAACATATTGAAGGACATATGAAATGTTATATCAGCCCAATAAAAAAAAAAACTCCATTATCACACATCATGAGAATATTATGCCATATTACAAGCAATACAAAATAGAGAAACATGGGAGATGTCATGTGATGGCCAAAATCTCTCACCAAAATGAACATGCCTTCTTTTGCTTCATTCTGTCATGGATACACAAGGCACGAGTCAAAGAAATATGAGCTATTGGGTGGTAACCATACTCACCCAAGAGAAGCCAGCATAACCATGCCTCCTTCTTGATTACATGAGTGCTTTTCAGGGCATGGATCAAGTAATTAGGAACCTTTGGGTGGTAACCAAACTCACCCAAGAGCAACCAGTGTAACCAATATTCTTGCTGGCCCATGTCATATATTTGCAAGTGGTCTTGCAACCCCTTTCTTATCATCCTCACCCACTCATCCCAATGTGGATGATGAATGATGTTCTGCATAAAAATGGTATCCTCCCTTTCTATAATACCATCCACCCTAAAATGGTGAAGAAATTTTCACTCCATGAAATGTTGAAGGGCACCTCTATTGAGTTCGCTTAATGAGACCTTATTCTCATCATTGGGCTTGCAAAACCAATAAGGGTTTGGATCTGCTACAGGTAGAAGTTTCTCTTTGAGCTATGAGATGCTCACTAAGAAAGAGTCATCCTGAAAGGGGAAAATATTTCCCATCTCAAGATGTCTACCGTTTATCATATTTCTCTCCATTTCTTCATGAGTGAAGTTTCCATATGATTTCTCCCATGAGGAGTGTGTCCTTCTCTTCTCATTGCTACTCCTTAACAGCACTGCAAATCTGCAAGACAATGTATATGATGTCTCAAAGCAAGGTACAATGATAATCTCATAACCACGCATTGTGCATAGGATCATGTTCACCCTATCTTCTGAAAGTCCAAATTTCAACTCAAAGGGTTGAATTTAGTTTACCAATGAAAATATGGGAGAGTTTTTCATCTCCTCCTTGATTAGATCAAGGGTCCTCTGCACAATGATATGTTGCTGCTCCAAATCAGCATTTTTTTCTAACCCTTGGCTATGCATTGGCCCTGATGGAATGTCCGCATAATTTTTTGAAGTTTGCAAAAAGAAACAGTGAAGGAGGCATCCTGAAACATCATCCTTGATCCTAGTTGGAAAATAATCACCTAAACTAGGTGGGGCCCACACAAGCTATTTTTAGGTGTATGTCTATTTTTAGACATGGTGAGCACATTCTATATGTAGTAGGAGGCTATTTGTAGATGGTTGGTCAAATGTGAAAAATAGATGAGATTCTATTTTTAGAAGATTGGGCGAAGTCTATTTATAGATGGCTGATCTAAAAATAGATGCATGTCGGTTAAATTATTAGCTCTTAATAATAATTCAACAATAAACAACAACTTATTCTCTTGGAGCACTTTATTTCAGTGAAAAGATTTGTTAAATTAGTGGGCTGAAGGAATTATGCAATTCCGAAGGGTTTACTGGAGTTCATGCATGGAGGACTTAGTTAGAACTGAAGTGGAAAAGTTATGACATAGTTGGAAGAGTAGTTCATGGAGTTGTATTCAATTTAACTCAGTTAGACTCAGTTGAGGTAGTTGTATCTGATCTAACTAAATGATACACTAGTGAGAGTGGAGTGAATTAATTATTTAATTAATTAAAAAAAAATAACTCATTAATCAACTCAACAATATAGCAGTTAACTACAATGCATGTCAGATCCATTGGAGACCCAGTGCAGAGATAGGTGAAAGGGTGAGATGCACTATCCGTTGTGACTACTAGTGATGCATGAATTGCATCTACATATACATTGGAGTTGCCAATGATAATCATGAAATCAAGGAGAGTGGGATTGCATCAAATTGGTCTTTGTAATCAGCTTGGACTGTGCAGTGGAGGCAGGCTAGCAGGAGGGTAGACATTGGTGCATGGATTTGCAAGATTGTTCCTGATTAGTGTGTGACGATTGATTGTACTGAGAGCTTGATGTACTAAGATTTTTATGAGATTGTTACATGATATCCATGATACATAATATGATAGTTTGGGTTTTTAGCTTCAGGCTTTCCCGTAAAATTACTGTGTTAATGTGTGTGAATTTTTATGGTTTCATGTGTGCATTGCAATTGATTGAATTTCCACATGTGATGATCAATGGTGGAATAGATTCTGTATTGTGCATGAAGTTAAAATAGTGTGTGATCAGGAGAATCTTGGAAATATTCATGCGCAGTGCATATAATTTCTACATGGTATCAAAGTAGTTTATCATTCGAGCAGATTGCAATTATTGGAGTGGTTGAGTTTTCTGCTGGTGGAATTCGAATTTGATGCAGTGTTTTCTTGGTGTCGAAGTTGAGCATTCATTGAAATGTCTTTCAACAGATTGCGATCAGAGTATGCCCTTGAGGGTAGCTCAAATTATATTGCATGGAAGGACAAGATGGAGGTGGTGCTAGAGGATAATGGGTTGAAGGAGTTCATAGATGTTGATATTCCTAAACTGGGTTCTAGCGATGCAGCTGCACTTGACACATGGAAAAAGAAGGTAGCAAGGTGTTGAAGGATTCTGTTGGAAGGTGTGAAGGATCACATTGTGTCCAACCTTCACGGTAAATCCACTCCATTCTTGATGTGGAAGGCTTTGATAGAATTGTTCCAAAGCAGAAGTGACCAGAGGAAGTTGGCGCTTAAAGACAAGCTCAGGAAAATAAAAATGGAGAAGAATGACACTATTCCAGTATACTTGAAAAATTTTCTCCACTGCAGGAATGAGCTTGGGAGTGTATGAGTTAGTGTGGATGAAGAAGAATTGGTGAGCTTGGCTCTCCTTGGGCTTCCAAAGAGTTGGCATAGCTACGAGGACTCTGTCAATGGTCGGGAGAAACTACCAGGATGGGAGCAACTTTGGTCGGATCTTGTGTAGGAGGAGATAAGGTTGAGTACCAGGGAAGGCTCTTCATCAAATAATGATTATGAAGAGGATTGCGCTTTGGCTGCCAAAGCAAGGAAAGGGAAGGGGAAGAAAAATCCTTCTCAATCTGGTGCAGATGGCAAAGATCATGACATGTCCAAAGTGAAGTGTTTTCACTATCACAAACATGGGCATTTCGCCACACATTGTCCACAGAAGAAGAAGAAAAAGAAGGTTGCTAGAGCTGCACCTGGTGAGGCTCTTGCCTCACAATTTGAGCTGGACTTCTCATTGATCGCATGCATGGTGTCTAGTGCATTTGGATCGGGGTGGTACTTTGATAGTGGTGCTTCCTTTCACATGACGGGAGATGTGAATCTTTTCAGTGACTTGGTGGAGAAAGATCTCTAGTTGCATGTTGAGTTGGACGACAATGGACAATACAATGTGACCGGCATTGGTACCATTACCTTTCAGAGGGAGTCAGGTAAACTCATTCTTTTACAAGATGTAGTGCATGTTCCAGGTTTAAAGAAGAATTTAATCTCAGTCGCAATGTTAGAGGATAAAGGGTATGATGTTGTCTTTAGTGAAGGAAAATTTTTCCTTCAGTACAAAGTAACAGGACAATTCAAGAAGGTTGGGATTCAAGCCAAGAATCTCTACAAAATTTAATTAGATGGGATTTCTACGGAGCTTCCTACTGTTGGGAAGTGCAAGAAAGCCATGAAATTGAAGCTTGAGAGGGAGCAGGATTTGCATGAAGGTAAGAGTGAACCTCAGGATGTGGAGCAGTCACAAGATGAGGATCATGGAGTGGGATAAACCACTCATGCAGAGAAATTTTGTGCCAGATGGGTAGAGGGAGTGCATGCAGCTATACCACCAGGTGAGAGGTGGGGCAACATGCATGAGTAATCCCAAGAGGATATTTCTGGGCAGGATTCATGGAGATGGTGTGGATCTCATGAATTGAACCTGGCTATGAGGTGCCCATAGAGCAGCAGTAGCATGATCAGTTGGATTGATGCAGGAAGATCAAAGTGACAGTGTCGGATACTGGAGCGCGGTTCAGAGTTGACAGCAAGTGCAGAGTGCATAGGTGCAGAGTTCAACAGCGTAGTAGTTCCTGAAGACATGTGCAGTTGGTACCAGCAGGAGTCGAAGACTTTGATGATAGATGTATTATACTGATTGAGTTGTTTTGAGCCTTTCAGTTTTGAAAGTGTTGCAGCAAGAGTTGTAGAGCAGATGCATGGAGTTGCAGGGGGAATGCATGGAATTGCATGTCGCATGCAAAGACAATACTTTCTTGTTGAGAGGGAGTGTTGAAGTTTGCAACAAGAAACAGTGAAGGAGGCATCCTGAAACATCATTCTTGATCCTATTTGGAAAATAATCACCTAAACTAGGTGGGGCCCACACAGGCTATTTTTAGGTGTATGTCTATTTTTAGACATGGTGAGCATATTCTATATGTAGCAGGAGGCTATTTGTAGATGGTTGGTCAAATGTGAAAAATAGATGAGATTCTATTTTTAGAAGATTGGGCGAAGTCTATTTATAGATTGCTGATCTAAAAATAGATGCATGTCATTTATTATTAGCTCTTAATAATAATCCGACAATAAACAACAACTTATTCTCTTGGAGCACTTTATTTCAGTGAACAGATTTGTTAAATCGGTGGGTTGAAGGAATTATGTGATTCCTAAGGGTTTACTGGAGTTCATGCATGGAGGACTCAGTTAGAATTGAAGTGGCAAAGTTATGACAGAGTTGGAAGAGTATTTCATGGAGTTGTATTCAGTTTACTCAGTTAGACTCAGTTGAGCTAGTTGTATCTGATCTAACTGAATGATACACTAGTGAGAGTGGAGCGAATTAATTAGTTAATTAATTTACAAATAATAACTCATTAATCAGCTAAACAATACAATAGTTAACTACAGTGCATTTCAGATCCAGTGGAGACCCAATGCAGAGATAGGTGAAAGGGTGAGATAGACTATCCGTTGTGACTACTAGTGATGCATGAATTGCATCTACATATACATTGGAGTTTCCAATGATAATCATGTAGTCAAGGAGAGTGGGATTGCATCGAATTTGTCTTTGTAATCAGCTTGGATTGCGTAGTGGAGGCAGGCTAGCAGGAGGGCAGAGATTGGTGCATGGATTTGCAAGATTGTTCCTGATTATTGTGTGACGATTGATTGTACTAAGAGCTTGATGTACTAAGCTTTGTATGAGATTGTTACATGATCTCCATGATACATAATATGATAGTTGGGGCTTTTAGCTTCAGGATTTCTCGTTAAACAACTGTGTTATGTGTGTTTTTATTGCTTCATGTGTTTTTCAATAATTGATTTAATTTCCGCATGTGATGATCAATGGTGGAATAGATTTTGTATTGTGCATGAAGTTAAAATAGTGTGTGATCAAGAGAATCTTGGACATATGCATGCGTAGTGCATATAATTTCTACATAATTTTCAATAAGAGGTACTGAAACAATATGAGATGAAAATGGATGCATAGCTTGGATCAAATGAGATTCAGAAACATCTTCCAAGATCATAAGAGTTTCCTCTACCGGAAATGATCTATCCAACTGCTGGTAAGAGTGATGGATGCTCTTCTCCAAGTGTACCAACACTGGAATCTACCTCCTCTTTCTCATGCATCTCCTGAATCACGCATGGGACTCTATGTGTCCATAGCTCAAGACCGTCTTGCAAAAGTGCAAGTGGCTCTTCTCTGGATGCAAGTACTTATACAACTGGTGGTGAATGTAGTGACTCTTTGTCCAGAGTGACAAGATTGACATTCTCCTTTGTTCCCTTAGGAAATGTCTCCTTGTGACACATCTATGGTTGTCTCACATCAAACTTCTTCCTCAACTTGTGAAATAAATCTGAATATTTAGTCACATTTACATGCTCCATGTGACCAAACCACCAATCATTAGCTTCACCTAGAAGATGAAGTGCTGCAATCTGGACAACCTCTTTTTCAGCCATAGAATGTAGCCTGAAAAATGCATCTAGCTCTTTCCTCCAAGCCTTAACAGTGATTGAAGAGGATCCATCAAATGTGGGAAAGTAGAATCCATTGTGCCTCTTTCTTCTATTGCTGCTATAGGATCCTCTTTCTTCTTTGATTTTGAAGAATTGTTGGAGAGTTAGATTCTCCTTGAATGCTCTACACTGTGCTTTGTACTCTTCAAGATACAAACTGAGAGTATCATGAGTCTCAGGTTCATTCCTCTCTTCATTTCTATACAATTCACCTTCTTCAAAGAAAGTGGGCATAGTAGATCTATGAGGAGATCTATGATTCTTTGGTCTTATTTGTTGCTAATAAGAATTACTAGGACCTTCTTCACCTTCAAACCTTCTTGAGGTTTCTTTTAGCCTTTATTCCTTCATCTCATTGATCTCCTTCGAGAGATCCTTCATAGTTCTCAAGAAAGATGCAAAAAAAATTAATCCCTCCATTATAGTAGATCTCTACTATTTGCTTCTTCCTTTGATGTAAAAGATGAAGTGTCCACAAGCTAAGCCAAAGACATTCTCTGATACAACTGTAATATCCAAAAAGGGAGAATGAAGTAATACCAAAACACAATATACAGAATATACAGAGAAGTTGAGTCTTTTTTATTATATGGAGAGGATTCAGTTACACAATGTACAAAAGTTGAGGGAATCTAGCCAAAGAGATGGCCTAGAATCACCCTGCAAACATGCTACAACTAGCACTGCATAACTAGTGAGCTACAGGAAGATATACTACATTGTCCCTTTTTCTGTTGATGTACATGAAGTTGATGCAAAAGGAAATGAAGATATATGGAGCTCAGGAGCTCTAATGATGCCAAGATTCAAGATCTAGCCAATGTGGTGGGAACCCAAGATAACCCAGAAAGGACTTTCCAGATATATGACTTTGGAAAATCACCCTACTAGGGCTTGATCCTTTAACTGCTGGGTTATGTAGATCTGAAGCTAGATCTAATCCAAATATGGTTGCAATATGTTATACAAATAGATTTGAGCTTTGAGGGTTGATCCTTCTTCAGATCTCCAAGCTAGGAGCTTGAGATATTGTATCTTTTTTCTCCTCCAAGATGCAGCAACTGGGGATACAACTACTAGAAAAACAACATTGTGAAAGAGGGAGATACTCAATGCCTGCTGAAATGTGCTTCAATAAACTCTAGGATGATGGAAATGGTGATGGAAAGGTGAGGGGATGATCCCTCATAGGATTACTAGCTCAAATGATAGCAACTTCATTCCTCCTTTTGATCTGCAATGATGGATTGCGTAATCCTTGATGGGATTACTGATGATAGGAGGTTAATAAAGTTTTGCATGATACCAGATCTGAAATGAGGCTCTGGGTTTGCTGATCTTGAAGTCCAAGGGGATAGGAATAATCCTTCACCGGTTCTCTAGCTGAAATACTAAAGACAACCTCCTCCTCCCAAACTAATCTTTAGAAATTATGTAATTCCTGAAGGTATGTGTTTTGCAGAGAGTGGAAATGGTTTGGCACCAATACCCGATGATGAATGAAGTACAAACCTCTTCCTTAGAGATCAATAAATGAAAGAGGTGGGATTCCCGACTAGGAACACCCAGTGCTAAACAGACTACAAGAAAAAATGACATTGGTGAGGGGAAAAAAATGTCACCATAAGCTCATTGTTGAGGGTCAAAGGTGGTGTTTCCAAAAGTAAAGGTGGTGTGGTGACATTCAAGGTCCGCCACCGATAATGGTTTATAATGACAGATAATGACTGTCACCATTTCGTAGGAGCAATGGTGACCGACAATAGCCTTCGTCACCAAAAACTTGAATGTCACCAAAGGTGGCATCGCCAAAAGCATGTGTTGTGGTGACATTCAAGGTCCATCACGAATATTGATTATAATGACGGATAGTGACCGTCACCATTTCATATGAACAACAACATTTTTTGGTGATGGAACTTTGATGGCCATCACTATTGGTGCATATATATGGCGAGGTTCATTGACCGTCACCATTTAATATTTGGTGAGGGTAAAAAACTGTCATGATAAGCTCATTGGTGACATCAAGGTCCATCACGAATAATGACTATAATGAAAAATAGTGACCCTCACCATTTCATATCAACAACAATGATTTATGGTGACATAAATTTCATGGTTGTCACTATTGATGCGTATATATGGTGGCATTCGTTGACTGTCACCATTTCATATTTTGGTGAGGGTCAAAAAATTTCACCATAAGCTCATTGGTGATGGTCAAAAGAGGATTTGTCACCAAAAATTGATAGTCACCATTCCCTATGAATATCAGGGCACAATGGAATCGAACCACCAACCTCCTACTTGTAAAGCAGGTGTTATTCCATTGAGCTAGCACCCTTTAAAGACTTATAATTTTAAAAATTATATCTTGAAACATTTATAGATTGTAAATTCTACATAAATTAAACTCTCAAAAATATTTTTCTAAACAAGAAAAACATCTGTGTTTCTGTTTCCAATCCTGAAAACCATGGAGATCGTTGTCGATAGTAGAATAAGCTATCTTCATGTTGCTTAAGAACACATTCATTATTAACCATTCTTACCTGACAAAAACCAAAGAGATAACACAACATCAACATAAAAAAAATTCCCTTCTAATATATAATTATAACTTAGCTAATAATTCTAAAAGATGTTCTTAATTAATAAACTTTGTATTTAGAAATCATGTTTCTTCAGATTAAAAAAATAATATGTTGTATAACATTCTATCTATTTATCTAAGAAATTATATCATAGCACATGTCACATGATAGAAATTGTGGTACATAAAGTAAAAAGAAAAATTTTCTCAAGAAAATAGATTTAGAAAAGAGATTTGAAAACTATATGTTTGTCATCACATCTTTAATTCATTCAACAACAAACTAATTGGAGTTTGAAAAATTAATATCATTCATAGGAAAATATCAGGACAATGGCGAGACTAGTTATTCATACAAATATTAAAGCTAGTCACTATTTCTATTGCAGATAACTGAAATGTGGGTAGTCGTCTAACATTTAGAGCTGATTAGCAGGGAAGACTCGTCGATGCAATAAATTTTTTTCCACTGTATGTAATGCCTTTGGATCCAGATCAGACTTCTGGCTTACCCTTTAAAAAAAAATTCTACCTCCCCATTTGATTTTTTTTTTCAAGAGAATTGATAGGACCTTCCCATCCTCTGGTTTAAATCATTCAATAACCATCCATCAATGATATAAAGAATAACAGATACTGTAACAAAGGCCAAAGATGCACTTGATGTATACCTATGTTCTAGGACTCATCTGAACTTACTAGTGCAAAGCTATTACCCTGAAAAAATAACATCCATGTGGGATTTATAGAACTTTTTTAAATCAAGCTCCCAATAAACCAATAAAAATATGAACATATTTTTAATAAATATAATCCCTGAATTAAAATAAAAGTGGCCTATAATTGAATGTTATATCAACCATGTCAAGTAACTTACATCGGGTGAGAAATAATGGCCATGCATATTGGTTTAGTGAAATAATTGATCTAATAAAGCTCAAAATAAAACATATGACTTATAGCTAAGAAACACAAATAAATGACTTATAGCTAAGACATGAGGTTTACCTTTCAACCCCGATGTTAGATAACTCTTCTTTATGCACATACCATTGAACTTTTCCTGGTACCAAGTGGAAGTGGTATTGTAACATTAACCTCTAATAGAGTTTGTGTCCACGAATACGTCTCAAGATCCGCTCCATTACCAGCATTTGGGACTCGATAAGATACATGGAAAAACCATCAACAGGAAAATGAAATCTACATCCTTGTAAAATAAGGGGAGGAAAATAAAATTGAAAAATTGAAACAGACTGTAGGATAACTCATTCCTGCAACATGATTATCTTGTCATGAAGAATAAATAAATAAATCAGGAGAAACATAATTTTTGCCACATTTTAACAATCATTTCCTTTTGCATATTCTATGAGAAATTGATGAAAAAATTCAGCTAAAGCTTGTCAACATTAGGATTTTAGTAAAACATAAAGGAACAACTCCAACAAAGATTATATAATCCTAAACATAAGTATAGATTCTATATAGATAAGTATTTATTCAGGACATTGTATTTTGTGAAAATCTGGAATTTTAGCATTATAGAAAGCATGGCATTATTTTTCGTAAGGGAGAATAAGTAGGAGATCGGCATAGTCCAATGAAGAAACATCACATACCACTGTCATAGAAAGGACCAATGGCAAAGTTCACAATACAGTGTTGTGATACTATAAGGTGAGGGCCCTCTTTTTTAACCCATCCCAATTGGTAGGGGGATGGGTGAGGGGTTGTGGGTAGGTTCAGGCACTGCACCAAATCCTTGTCGATCTTTGAAGTAACACAATTTATGGTACCATTTCCTTACCACCATATTTCGAGTATTTAGGAAGTCCATTCGGGAATTTCTTCAAAGTTCAAAGTTCAAACAATTAGATAACCCAAATATGTAGCCTTAAAAAGCTCAAATTTGAAAAGCAGATAACCAAAATGTAGAGTATATATCTCACATTTATATATCCTAATTTCCAGACATTTTAAGTGTTTAGCATACTATTGTGAATTCAACCCAAAATGCTAGAAGAAAAATATTGATGGTTATTTTGCTGATATATAAGTTTTATACATGCATTTATTTAAATAGTTAGCTTGCAGTCTCAAACATATCTAAGGATGCACACAATATGTATCTTTAGTGCTGGTGTGTGAACAATGTCATAAAAATTATTATATCTATATAACAAGCATTTCAAGCTTGCCTCTGTTGTATGATATGGACATTTGTCCTTCAAACAGAGTTATGAGACATAGAACCACTTTCACCCTTAAGAAAAAATGTCATTGTAAATGCATGGTGAACTCTCTTAGCCCAAATTTTCTCTTAGTATGGTATTGGATTCTTATACTAGTTCCAAGTTTAAGGGTGCAAAAGACTTTAGATTTTAACTATGATATGGTGCATGCTAGGCTTCAGGACAACATATTATTTAGCAATTTCATGTTGGGAAACCTCCAAATATGTGCCTAGGAAAACTCAAGTTATATGGAAACATTTTTGTATAATGGTCTTGATTCATATGGATGCACATTAATATATATGTTTTTTTTCTAAATTTGAATCATTTATGTATTTTTGGACAACTAGTTTTTTGACATGGTTTTTATCTAGCTCTGATTCAATTCACATTTGTGAGGTTAACCATTTGATGATTGGTCCAATACATGTAATTAAATAAGGCATAAAAGATAAAGTGGTATTTGTGTGTTCATGAGATTTTTTCATGCATAAGTAATATGGGAGTTACAAAAATATTCAACTATGTCCAATTGGAAAATTGGAGTGTCGTAGATGTAAGAAAATGTGTAACAGGATATCCTAAATTTAGAAATAAGAATATTGTGATGTGTGATTAGAGAAAAAAGTCAATTTGATCATGGATAAATAAAACTCCAATTTGAATGTAATATCACAAAGCATTGTGCCAACAAATTTAGTATGTATGTCATATTGTTGCTCCTCTTCTTCATGTGGAAGGCAAAATAATTTTATGAAAATAATGAAAATCTAAACTAGGGGCATGTTGGAACACAACAATTTTCCTTGCCTTTATATAGTAAGAGAGAAATCACAATTCATGAGGATAATAAGTACGTGCTTATGAAATCGTGATAGTGCTTGGAATGACAAGCAAGCCAGTAATAGTGACTAGTGATAATTGTAAATAGTCATAAAAATATAAATGGAAGTTTGTATCGAAGGACTTTAACAATCATTATTTGTTGCTAATTGAGAAATTTTGAGTCCAATACAAATATAAATTATCAAAAATCCTTAGTGATTGAGTATGATTATACACATGTTGCTTGGTCTATTTCAGGAACTTGAGAGGATAAATTAATATCCTCTCCAAAAAAGTTCAATTGCCGCTTGTGACGTGATTGTTCTTCGTGAAAAATTTGTTGATCAGTACAAAAAATCTATATATTCTTGGAATATGATATAACCATGAATATGGAAGCGTTAAACTATCTTATTGAGGACATTGTATTTATGAAAATCTGGAAGTAAAATCTTTGAAATAACTTAATTTATGGTAGTGAGAAGGTATGCAAGGCAGTGGTAAGCTGGAATTCAAATCTGAAATAATACAATTCCAAAATAACTTAGGGTTTACAGTGGCTCCACCAAAGATACTCTGACATGGAGGTTTTTCTCATGGTAATTTTAGATTGTTGGAGTATCTTTCGTGGAGCTAGGGTTTCTCTTGGTTTTCCCTATCTAGGGTTTTCGAAATCATAGAGATTTATATGATAGGTTGTGATTGTGTTCATGGGTTTCATTTATTATTTATATATATATGAAGTTTTCAGGTGAATGCTCCAAGAAATCCTAGAACCTTAAGGAAAAAACACATAAAGTACAAAGAATATTGAATGAGAGAGAGAGAGAGAGAGAGAGAGAGATAGAGTAGCACTACCCTTACATCCCTAACCCAAGTATGAAAAGGAATTTGTACAAGTGAATGATAGACTATAATAAAAACTCACTCCTTCCTCTATTTATGTGAGAGGTAAAGGGGCTTTACAATAACAAGTGGACCTATTCCACTACTAGCAGACTTTCAAGAAAAAAGTAGGTCCACCAATGTGAAGCACTCTACTTTAAGTGACATGTGTCAGGATCAAAGGTGGGAGTGATTAACAAGTAAGGTATCCATGGAATGAACACTGCTCCCCAAGGTCCAACAATCCTCCAAAGGTCATAAGCTCCAATGCATCTCCAAGGTCATGTGTCTCCTTAAGGACAATGTATATCTAAGGTAATGTGTCACCTTAAGGAGTCCCAAACCTAGATATACAATCCCTCAACCAAAGAGTTCAAATGTCAAGGGATTTTATGTGCTCATGGTGATTTTGGGCTTTTTTTCTCATTGTCAAATACCCAACTCTACTCCAAGAACACAAAAACCTTTCATGCATCAACAACATGAAGTCACGAAGCTCCATACTTATCCAACACTTCGAGGAAGAATGTCTTTAAAACATCCAAAAAAGATCTAGTAGAAAATAGTAAAACACCTCTAATGTCCAAGTCCATCATGGAAGAGCATGGGACAACCATACATTATGTACCCCACATCTTGCTTTCCCATTGTATGGGACTTTCTAGTCCTAATGAAATGAGTGGTTGCGGACCCTGAAGGTACATCATATGACAAAAATGTGGTCGTTGGATGTTCAAGGTCTTCCAAATCTGTTTTATTTGTGCATATTTAATTCCATTGGATTTCACGATGTAATCAAGTCAATAGTGTGCATGTTGGCCATATTGACTAAAATATATGCATAGTAAAGAAATAATAGACAAATACAAACTTATTTGTCTCGTTGAACATGCATGATGTGTATATGTAATAAAGGGTATTCTAATTAAATCTAGGGGATTGATTTGAATCATGGAAGGGATTTATTTTCTTGCAACTGAAGTTACATGGTGGCAAAGTAACCATCAATCCAATTAACATTTTTGGGGTGAATCCAATATTTAAATTATTTTTCTTCCATATGTTTAATGTTGTTCTTTATTTTGCAATATTCATCACCCAGAGCACTCTCTTAGCCTATGACTTCTGATATGCAATAACACGCACTTTGTCTTTTAGCACGAAGCATGCTTCAAGCATAGAATAAGGTACAAAAATGGAGTTATACAAGTTCATATTTTTTTTAATTCAAAAGTATTAACAACATTTTCCTTATGATTAATTTTGTACATAGTTTCCTTTCATTAATCTTATGATATAATTCATGAGTTTATCTTCTTTGATAGATTTCTATCATCTTCCTTTCTTCCCTTTTGCTGCCTAAAAAATAAAATTATTTTTCATATCGAACTAATTAGATAAAAATATGTAACTAGATATTTTCAACACTTGAATCAAAAGTAATGATAAAACTATACACAATCAAACAAGAATCACAAGATCATGTTAAGGATGTTGGAAAATGTAACTAGTTTCTGTCTTCATAATTATCATTTGACTCATATGTGTATCAAAAGATGAAAAAGAAGACTATTTTGTGAAGCATGGGTTTCATGTTCAAGTCTTTTTTAAATTAGTTCAAGCATTCTATTAATGTTTATAGTACATACATAAGTCAAAGAGTCAAATTTTTCAAAAGACCCTACTAGGCACTTGTCTGCTCAACTTAGTGTTCCTAAATTGATGTCATAAATTGTCAACCAGGGCTAGTAAACTATTGAAGTGAAGTGCACTATATGTGCCTAGGTATCTGCTTCCTACTTCGTTGTGTTTAGTGTTTTTCCAGTGTTTTTGGTTTTGTGTTTTTATGCTAAGAGGAAAAGAACTAAGTTATTGGCAAAGAGGAGTTGTTGGTCACACTAAAACAGAGCAAAATCTATTCTAAACTATGTATGGCACCTAAGAACAGAAAATGCTAATTCACAGATTGCAAAACTTGACAAGAAAAATAACTCATAACATGAAATCAATCTAATTCATTTCACTAGAAGTATATTGGAACAACTTGAGAAAAGGATAATTTTAATGCAATGAGGTTCTTCTAAGTAAACAACAACTTACAATTATCACAGAGAAAATCTCATCCATAGTTAGAAATTTGTTGGAACACATTTGGAAAAGATTATCTGCAACATAGTAAGGAACCCTACTCTAAATTAACTTATGACACTGAAATTAATCCATTCTGCAACTCAAAAATGTCACTATTAAGCCTTATTCAAGGGTTAGGAATCTTTTGGAATAGTTTTGGAAAAAGGCAAGTTTGTAAAATTATGAGAAATTGTAGAACAATCAAGACTTCAAAATGACATTACCAATTCTTGTTCCTATGAAAATGATGTATTAGAAGAGATTAAGAACAAGAGTAGTTTGTAAATAATGAATGCCTTTAATTCTAATTTAACAAAACTAGAATACAACTAGCTAATAAAACTTAAAATACATTAAACAGAACCGAACTAATATGCAATTTACCTCCGAAATACTACAGCTGAACTAAAATGCAATTAATCTCTAAAATACTACAGCTCTATCTTATTCAGTGTTAGTGATATTTTGGAACAATTCATAAGCACAAGACTGGCTGTAATATTCGATGTAAGTGAGCATAAAACATAAAGTTCAGAAAACTACCTAAATTAGGAACGAAACAGAGTTAAAATTACTTATCTAAACAATATGCACAGAGCCTCTCGGGCAGTAGGGGCCCTCTACCGCCATATTAGCACACGAATATCTTCAATATTGCCTCAGATCCTGTATTAAAGTTGTTCTTCTCTCATTAAAGGAAAACGCTTCAAAAACAAAGTATTACAGTCTTGGACAACTTAACAATAAAAAATTAATTGACTAACTGTCTCTCAGTTTCCCAAGTTATTCTTATAAGAGGAATACATAACTGCCCTGGAGAAGAAATAGGGATAAGTGTCTTTTTCAATTAAAATCAAATTATAACTCTTGTGGAGGCCTCGTGCTTTGCTGAAGACATCTGTAGAGTCCTTGTCCTGGTAGGAATCTACTTCTTAGTTTGGGTTTCCTCCACGTGCATAACCACTTGCAGATTTTTGCTCAGACTTCATAGAGAGCAAGGAATGATGAAGGTGAGTTATGGAATTCAACCATATGCGTTTTTCCTTTAAGTGACACTTTTAACCTGTGTGAACATGAAGATAGCTACGAAATAGGCGACTAGCTACAGAATGGCTGCATTCTGTAGCTAAGTCTGGTCAGAAATTAATACAACAACAAGACCACAAAAGTTTAGTAAGTCAGTTATTGTATGCATTCCTAAAGTGACTTTAATCAATCCTATTGATCTTTTAAGCCTATAACTAATAAAAGACAAAGGAAATGAAGTGGAATTTGGTGAAAGAAAAGGACATCTTTGGGGCTCAACATACCCCCACTGCAAAACTTTTGCATGTCCTCATGCAATCAATCCATGTATTCTGAAACTTCTGCTAGGACATCTAGCCTCCTTTTTCTGCTTTGCTTGGTGTTCAATGGCATCCTATGTTTCCTTATGACCAACTTGAATCTCAAATTTATAAGTGCCCTGCTCAACTTTTTGTTTTTCTTCTTCAACTTTTCACTAGCCTTGTACAATTTTTCCATTTGCAGAGAGAGAGTTGTGTTCATGTTACTCTTCAGTTTGAATTGTTCCTTTAAAATTTCATTTTCATTCTTTATATTCCTATTGAGTACTTCTAATTCATATTTGTCTCTTCTTAGTACTTCAATTGCAGATCCTGGTGGACTAGGAGTTCTTCCTCTCCTTTCCGAGGCTCTCTTTTCTAATGACTCAACATAATTATAGATTTTTTGTTGTGCTGGGTCTATCTCGGGAGTTCCTTCATCAAGAACCTCTTCGTACTGGTACTCAGGAGATCTATCAGTTGGTGTCTCTTCATCTTCAATGTATATGATGCCTGTTTTCTTAACTATTGTCTTCTTCAATATGCCTCTAAGCCTATGGCTTCATCTTAGTTTAGATGGTCCCTCACCTCTATCCTTAGCATAATTTCTTATTATCTTTTCCTTTTTAAGATGTTTCTTAATTTCAGCCAATTTCTCAGAGATAATCTCCTCATTGTCCTCTTGTATGGACTTACCAGTTTTAAGTTCAACGGATTTGGAAATTTTCCCTCTCCTACTTCTTCTTGCAAGTTTGCCTTCAGATGGAGATTCCTTGGGTTCTTCAAAGTGATTTTTCAAGAGGAAATCATCCCAATTGTCTCCCACCTTTCTCAAATGATGCTCAATTAGGATTTTAACTAGGCCATGGTGATACAAGGTGGTTTCCAAGAATTGAATCCTCTTTTGGACATTAGAATCCATCCTCTTTAGGCTATGAATTAAGAAAAAGGGTAAATTGATTTCTTCATCTAGGAAATGCATCATAATCCGAATGTGATAAACATATAGGGTACCAAACCTTCCTCACACGTTATAAAATTTTTCAAAATGAGCAACATATTTCGCCATTTATTCTTCAGTGCTGAGCTCGGAATGCCCTTCTTGAAAACTGAAATATCCATACCTGGTGTTTCGAGCATCTGCCTCCATGCCTCATTGTGAAATTCCTTGTTTTTGAACCATCGTTCACCTTTCCTTGGTAATTTTGTTGCTTCTGCAATGAAGGATTCTGTAATAGTGAACTTGACATCTCCTATTTCAACTTTTGATCCGTTGAAGGACCTTGCAAATGTCTTGGTTACCTCCTTATGAAAACCATTGAACTTTTCCAAAAACTGTAACCACCCAACCTGATGTAGCATCTCTCTAATATGTGGGTAACCCTCTAAGTATTTGGTTCCGACTGGTTCGGACCTTACAATGAGACCCATGGCATATTTTCTCAACCTTCAATTTACTGCTTCGTTACTGCTCTTCTATTCATGGTAAAAATGGTTGTAGAGAGTTTTTTTCACCCGAAAGATGACTTCTCTGTTTATGCAGCAGAAATTGGCTATGGAAAGATGACATGAAGTGGTTATGGGATGAGTGAAATACGGTGGGGGTGATTCACACGAATTAATGAGTTTGAGAGCTGTCATGAAGGAAAATACCATGGAAAAATCTCGTGTGAATTTCAAAATCATCACTGAATACTTCGGGTTAGTGACGTGACCTAATAGGTCACTTCAGTACTAACCATTAATTTTTAATAAATGATGATTTGGTATGGCAGAATGGAAGGGATTTTGTCCAAGGATTTTATGATAAGCTCGATCAATACGAATAATTAAAATGACTTTATGAAACACACATATAACTTAACCATACTATAACTTTCATAATCTGCTATCATAATAATTTCACAACTTTACCTTAGCCTTTCCTTTGTTTTTTATGGTTTTAATATGCTTTGTATTCCTTTGAAAATAATTGATCCTTCAGTATTCATAATCCCTTTGATTTTGCTTGTTGACATAGGTGTCCAGGGTCAATTTTCTGTTGAACAAGTGGTTGCTGGATAGTTGCCTGCAGGGTATCTAGCTGTAGAATGTCTGGCTGCAGAATATCTAGCTGCAGAATATACCTATAGAAGCTTTGAAACATGAAATGAAATGATTTGAAACATGGATGAAGTATAGTATGAAATGAAATAAACTGGATCATGAAATATGGTGGAATGGAGCATGAGTGAAGTGAAATATAATGGAATGAAATGGATCATAGGTGTAAAGTGGAATGAAATATGAAAAGTGGCATGCAACTTATGATTTGTAATACTCAATTGCAAGAAGAGATCAAATTTAAAAGTCTGAAATGAAAATGAAGTGGACCATGGAATGGAGTGACTGAAGTATGGATGAATGGAGTGAATGAAATATGAATGAAGTGAGACATGATGGAGTGAAATGGATCATAAGTGGAATATAATATATAAAATGGGTCTGCACTTATGATTTTGTGATAGCTTCTTGTAGGAAAAGAACAAATTTGAAAAGCAAAAGTGTCAGAAGGATTCTGATTTTCACTTTATCTTTTCTGTATAAACATGCTAATCAGTGATTAGTTTTCATGCTTATACTTTTTTTTTTTCATGCATTTGAATTCAGAAAATTCAATTAAGTTGATGAAGAAGAAGAATTCTTCTTCATTAACTTCACATCACTGTTTTCCTAAAATCTCTTGAAAAATTCTTCTATTGAAAGTGGCTTATGATACAGCTTCAATCTATGACCATTTACAAGAAAAGTGACCTTCTCTTCATCTATTGTCCTGATTTTTATTGCTCCATTGTCAAAAAATTTCATAATTTCATATGGCCCAAGCCAATGTGTTTGGAATTTACCTTGAAAATATTTGAACTTTGAATCAAACAAGAGGGCCCAGTCACCTTATTTGAATTTATTTTCCTTGATGTACTTATCATGCCATCTAGTCCTTTGTTGCTGGACTATACTTGTTTTCTGGATTGCATCTTGTCTGATCTTATCCAATTCATTAATCTGCTCCAATCTGTTCTTTTGTGCCTCTATTGGATCAAGTCCTAGCTGAACTGCCATTTTAAAAGTTTGAATCTGAAACTCTATGGGAAACAAAACTTGTTTTCCATAAACAAGTTCATAAGGAGTATGGTCTATTGTGCTTCTCCATGTAGTTATATAGGCCCAGAAGGCTTCACGAAGCCTGTATGCCCAATCTCTTCTATGTAAATGAACAGTCTTTGTTAGGATCCCTTCAATGACCTTATTAGTAGATTCCACTTGACCATTTGCTTGTGGATGATAGGGAGTAGATTTTCTGTGTCTGATTTTGTACCTATCCATTATTTGTTCCACTAGCCTTGATGTGAATTGAGCTCCTTGATATGTAACAATTTCTCTTGGGACACCAAAACGAGTAAAAAAATCCTCAAAAAGAAAATTAACTACAGATAATTCAGTAGCAGAAAGTAATGGCTTGGCCTCTACCCATTTGGTAACATAATCAGTGCAAACTAATATATATTTCTTTTGTCTTGATGGAGGACTAATAGGTCCTACAAAATCTAAAGCCCATTTCTCAAAAGGTTCAATATGTACCTGAGGCTGCAATGGCATCTCACTTGAAGGAGAAGGTTTCCCTACCCTTTGGCAACTGTCACACCTTTTAACATACTCTTTAACATCTTTAAAAAGGGATGGCCAATAGTATCCTAAATGAAGGACCTTATAAGTTGTCCTTTTATCAGCAAAGTGTCCGCCACAAGGTTCATCATGACATGCCTTGAAAATCTCAGGCATCTCATCTTCTCGATAAAGTTTGGACCTGTTTTGTATAACTCATTAGCAACCCATGAATATTTTGCATTGTCATAAATGATATTTCTTTTGTCTCTTGCATTCAATATTGAAGGAAATTTCCCTGAAAATAAATAATTAGCAATGTCAACAAACCAAGGATTTTGAGTAGAAATTGCAAAAAGATATTCATCAGGGAATTGATCTTCAACTAGAGTGTTGTCTTTGATGTTTTGGAGTCTAGATAGGAAATCAGCTACTGTGTTTTGTTTCCCAGGCCTATATAGAATGGTAATGTTGAATTCCTATAAAAGCAATAACCATCTTATGACTCTGCCATTAGTGATTGATTTGTTCATTAGATTTTTAATTGCAGAGTGATCCGTGTGAACAAAATTTTCATAGCCTGTTATATAGTGTCTGAATTTATTTATGGCATGAACAACAGCTAAGAACTCTTTTTCAGTTACAGTATAATTTAACTCTGAAGGAGTCAAATTTTTACTTGTATAGTAGATGGCATAAGGAATCAGGTCTTTTTGTCCCAATACTGCTCCTAAAGTTGTATCTGAGGCATCTATTGAAATATGAAAAGGTAACTTCCAGTTAGGTCCCCTTAAAATAGGTGCTTCAGAGATTTTTGTTTTCAGGGTCTCAAAGGCTAACTGGCAATCAGGATTCCACTTGAATTCACAGTCCTTGGTAAGTAATTTGAAAAGTGGAGATGCTATCTTAGTGAAGTTTTCTATAAACCTTCGATAATATCCTGTAAATCCTAGAAAACTCCTAACATCTTTTTGACAACTTGGAACAGATAAGTTAGAGATGACTTCAACTTTTGACTCAACAACTCTAATCCCATCCCCTGAAATGTGATGCTCCAAAACAATTCCTTCAGTAAACATCATAAAACACTTCTCATGACTTAGTGAAAGATTTTCTTCTTTAAATCTCTTTAAAACTTTTTCCAAGTTTGCTATGGCTTCTTCAAATGTGTTTCCATAGACTGTGAAATCATCCATATATACCTCTACACAATCATGTATTAGATCTGAAAATATTCCTAGTACTGCCCTTTGAAATGTTGCAGGTGCATTGCATAGTCCAAATGGAAATACTCGGTAAGCATAGGTACCCCAAGGACAAGTAAATGTGGTTTTGTCTTGATCTTCAAGTGCTACTTGAATTTGGTTATAACCACTAAACCCATCTAAAAATGAGAAGTACTTTTTGCCAGCTAATGTATCTAACACCTGATCTATGAAAGGTAGGAGAAAATGATCTTTAAGAGTAGCTTTGTTTAATTCCCAGTAGTCAATACATACCCTCCATTTACCATTTTTCTTTGGCACAATTACCAAAGGAGAAACCCACTGACTATCTGAAATGGGATAGATAAAGTTGACATTTAACAATTTCTGCAATTCTTCTTTAACAATCTCCCTAAGATTTGGATTCATCTGTCTCTCAGGTTGTCTGATTGGTTTACAATTTTCCTCTATGTAGATGTGATGAGTGCAAGTCCTAGGGCTTATCCCTTTCATATCAGTGTACTCCCATGCATATGTAGAGGAATGTCTCTGTAATATCCTGACTAGCTTTTCTTGTTGAGATTTCTCTAGGTTCTTGTTTATGTTTAAAGTTTTACCTGGAAATATCTCAATTGTAGAGCTGCCAAATTTATCCATGGAGTAAAGAGACATCTGTCTTGATGATAAAAACTCAATGTTGGATTCTTATTGAAATTTTTCATGTTTGTACTCCGAAGAGGATTCAAAATTTTCTAAGGTATTTAGGATCTGGCTGTCTTCACTAGTTTCTAAAATTGTGAAGAGAGGTTGTATGTCTTCTTCATCCTCAATCCATTAAGTATCATCTAATTCTGTAATTGTCTTTGTTGGAGGATACAAGGTAAATTTCTTGGTTGAAATACCATCAGAGATGTACATATCACCGGATCTACAACTAATGAAAGCATCAGCTGTAGCTAACCAAGGTCTTCCTAATATAATAGGATGCCCTCCTAGATTATTCTTAGGAGTTAGGATCATAAAATCCACATGATACTCCCAAGAATCTAGGGACACTGGAATGTCTTCTATTACCCCATCAGGTTTGATCACAGATCTATCTGCTAATTGTAATAATGTGGGTGTAAAAAGAAGATTAGGAAGTTTCAGTTTATCCATGATTTGTCTACTCATGATATTGATTGCTGCTCCTAAATCAATAAGTGTGTTTTGGATCTCAGTTCCATTAATGTGTATTTTAACAACTGGATTTCCTGGGTCTAGATACTTTGGAATGGCAATCTTACCCATCATGATATCTGCTATTTTTCCTGCCAGTTGAATTTTCTTTGTCTCTTTGATTCTTTTTCCTGTTTTCATGCTCAACTCCTTTATTATTTTTGCTAAAATTGGGATTTCCTTGATAGCTTGTAATAATGGGATCTTAATACAAACATTTCTCAGCTCATCTAGGAAATCATAATTAGGCACCATAATTTGTTTTTCTACACCCCTATCAATTTGTAATCTTTCTGGAAAGGGAGGTGTAGAGGTGGATGTTGATGGTTGCTCTAATATAGGAGTTGAAATTATTGGTTCTTTTTGTTTTGATTTTTCAATGTTTGGGTCTTGAAAAGATGTGTCTTCTTCAAGACTTTTATTTACCCGTAGAGAATCTTCCTCAGAGTTGTTTTGTTCTTGTATGATTATAGAAGGTTTCTTCTTTTCAAGTATTCTTCCAGACCTAAGTTGAACATCATTAAGGTCTAAAGAAGTGATCAAATAGGTTGGAAACTGTTGGCCTTCTATCATGTATGTATTCTGAGGATTTTTATTGTTGGGGTTTGGTATAGGTTGGGCAGGTAACTGATTTTCTTTCTGAGGAAATGGTAATGGAAGTGGTGAATTTTGATGTTGTGGATTTTGAGGATTCTGTTGAGGATTTTGTTGAAGATTTTGTTGAGGAGGGAAATGTGGATATGGTGGATAGGATGGTGGGTATTGATAGTACTGAGAGTATCTTCCATAGGGATTTTGTGCTCCTTGTGCCCAAGTTTGCGATTGATTTTGAAATTGGGGCCAAGGTTGCTGCCAAGAATTCCAATTTGGTGGGGGTTGATTATACAGTTGATCATGGAATCCTTGTGTTTGAGGTCCTTGCCAAGGCCTTCTAGAAAAAAAATTGAGAGATTCTGTGGAATTTGTTGGAGTTTCTTCTTGAAAGATAGCTTTAAGACCAGGAAGTGAAGGACAGCTCTTGGTCTCATGTTTTCCTGAAAAAATTACACAAGTCTCTACTATTTTTACATCCAAAGGGCACTCTCTCAAGGCATGCTTCTTTCTACATTTGGGACAAAAGATTACTAAGGCATAAAATTCATCTTTTTGCTTGTTTTGTAATTTAAGGGTGTCTATTTGTTCACTAAGACTCCCTAAAATGTCAGATTTGAATTCATCAAGAATATGTCCTATTTCTGCCCTACTTACTGTCCCAGAAGCAGACTTACTTGCCCTTGCAAGAGCAGGGTCTCTTGGTCCTTTTACAGTTTTAGATTTCCCTCTTGAAAGGTTGATACATAATTCATCTATTTCAGGTAATGTGAGCTGAGATATATCCCCTTTTCCCATGATATTAAGGATATCTAGCCATTCATCCCTAATTGTCTTCAACAAGAGAGCTTTCAAGGTATCTTGGTCTAGGTTTTCCATTTTTTCTCTTTTGATGTTGTAGTTAAACCTTTCCAACAAATCTTCCAGGTTTTCATCCTCTTTTTGTAACATTTTAAACACTTCCTCCTTATGGTTGACTGGCATACAGTAATCCAAATACCTCTCTAGATATTCATGTTTCATGTCTTCCCATGTCCTAATAGAACTTTTGATCAAACTCATAAACCATTTTAATGCTGCTCCTTTCAATGTTGAAGGGAATAGTCTAAGTTTTTGGGCATCTTGTAAGTAATCATAGGTTCTACATAGGACTTCAAATTCAAATAGGAAGGTTTCGGGATATTCACTTTTGAGTCCATAAAAGTTTGGAAGGACAGAGGGTGAAATTTTTTTCATACTTGCATTGGTTTCTTCATCTACTATAGGAAACCCAAAAGAGCTTCCCATTTCCCTTCTACCTCTTCCTCTGCCTCCTTCTTCAACTCTACCTCCTTCTCCTTCTGCACCTCTACCTCCTTCTCCTCTACCTCTACTTATACCCCCTCCAAATAGTGTATGTTCTCCATTAAAGACTCCTCCTCCCCCTTCTTCTTCCATGGTTGATTCTCCTGTGGAAGTGGAAAAGTTTAGGTCTCTAGTAGGGGTCCTTGAATCTTATTCTAAGACAGGTTCAGTGGATGAAGTGGAAGGTTCTTCTGATGGAATGTCTGATATGAAGTCCTCTGGAGGTCTATGATTAGTGGAGTATGGGATGTGGGTTTGAGTTGGAGGTATGCTACCTCTTGGTCTTGGTGGCACAAGTGGTGTTCTAGGAATCAAGTTTATGCCTCTTATGAATCTACCCCTTGAGTCTCTTTCTCTACGCATATCATTGTTTTTGGGAGGTAAGAAACAAGGCTACCTAGTTACACTTCCCCGGCAACGGCGCCAAAATGTCTGCTCATCTTAGTGTTCCTAAATTGATGTCATAAATTGTCAACCAGGGCTAGTAAATTGTTGAAGTGAAGTGCACTATATGTGCCTAGGTATCTGCTTCCTACTTTGTTGTGTTTAGTGTTTTTCTAGTGTTTTTGGTTTTGTGTTTTTATGCTAAGAGGAAAAGAACTAATTTATTGGCAAAGAGGAGTTGTTGGTTACACTAAAACAGAGCAAAATCTATTCTAAACTATGTATGGCACCTAAGAACATAAAATGCTAATTCACATATTGCAAAACTTGACAAGAAAAATAACTCATAACATGAACTCAGTCCAATTCATTTCACTAGAAGTATGTTGGAACAACTTGAGAAAAGGATAAGTTTAATGCAATGAGGTTCTTCTAAGTAAACAACAACTTACAATTATCACAGAGAAAATATCATCCATAGTTATAAATTTGTTGGAACACATTTGGAAAATATTATCTGCAACATAGTAAGGAACCCTACTCTAAGTTAAATTATGACACTAAAATTAATCAATTCTGCAACTCAAAATGTCACTATTTAAGCCTCATTCAAGGGTTAGAAATCTTTTGGAATAGTTTTGGAAAAAGGAAAGTTTGTAAAATTATGAGAAATTGCAGAACAGTCAAGACTTCAAAATGACATTACCAATTCTTGTTCCTATGATAATGATGTATTAGCAGAGATTAAGAACAAGAGCAGTTTGTAAATAATGAAGGCCTTTAAGTCTAATGTAACAGAACTAGAATACAACTAGCTAATAAAACTTAAAATACATGAAACAAAACCAAACTAATATGCAATTAACCTCCGAAATACTACAACTGAACTAAAATGAAATTAATCTCTGAAATACTACAGTTCTATCTCATTCAGTGTTAGTGATATTTTGGAACAATTCATAAGAACAAGACTGGCTGTAACATTCGATGTAAGTGAGCATAAAACATAAAGTTCAGAAAACTACCTAAATTAGGAATGAAACATAGCTAAAATTACTTATCTAAACAATATGCACAGAGCCTCTCGGGCAGTAGAGGCCCTCTACCACCAGACTAGCACACGAATCTCTTCAAGATTGCTTCAGATCATGTATTAAAGTGGTTCTTATTTCATTAAAGGAAAAAGCTTAAAAAACAGAGTATTACAGTCTTGGACAACTTAACAATAAAACATTAACTGACTAACTGTCTCTCGGTTTCCCAAGTTATTCTTATAAGAGAAATACATAACTACCCTGGAGAAGAAATAGGGATAAGTGTATTTTTCAATTAAAATCAAATTAGAACTCTTGTGGAGGCCTCGTACTTTGTTGAAGACATCTGTAGAGTGCTTGTCCTGGTAGGAATCTACTTCTTAGTTTGGGTTTCCTCCACGTGCATAACCACTTGCAGATTTTTGCTCAGACTTCGTAGAGAGCAAGGAATGATGTAGGTGAGTTCTGAAATTCAACCATATCTGTTTTTCCTTTAAGTGACACTTGTAACCTATGTGAACATGAAGATAGCTGCGGAATAGGCGACTAGCTACAAAATGGCTGCATTCTGTAGCTAAGTCTGGTCAAAAATTACTACAACAACAAGACCACAAAATTTTAGTAAGTCAGTTATTGTATGCATTCCTAAAGTGACTTTAATCAATCCTATTGATGTTTTAAGCCTATAAATGATAAAGGACAAAGGAAATGAAGTGGAATATGGTGAAAGAAAAGGACATCTTTGGGGCTCAACAACACTTATATCGAAAA
>CM076580.1:1488112925-1488474686 GCA_034641835.2 Pinus albicaulis
ACATTCTGCGCATGTACAACTCAAAGCATCCACGCACATGGGACGAGAGCCTCCCCTATGTACAACACAGTTATAACCGGGCTCTCCACGGTTCAATTGGCCATAGCCCCTTTCAGGTGGGCTTGGGATTCCAACCACTATGTCCCATTGACATAGCCATGCCGTTTGCAGCTGCTCAGGCCGATTCAGCTCATGTCCAGTCTGAAGTTGACAAAGCAAGTAGCTTCATCGAGCGCATTCAACACATCCGCCAACAGGTTCATGATATATTGGACAGAGCCAATGCCAAGTACAAGCAACGCCATGATCAACACCGGGTGCCACACAACTTCCAGGTGGGTGACAAAGTATGGCTACATTTGGAGAAGGAGCGCCTCACTGGACCCCACCGCAAGCTTCGCCCGCTCCGATACGGGCCGTACACCATCACCAAGGCTGTAGGGAACAATGCATTCGAGCTCAGTATTCCACCATTCCTTGGTCTGCACCCAGTCTTCAATGTGGATCACCTTCATCCTTACTTCCCACCTCTACTGGACACCTCGGACATTGCAGAACAACTCACACCAACAGAGTTAAATCCAGACTGCATGGAACAGGCCACCACAGATTGCATCATGGACATGCAAATCAAGAACACTCGCCAACAGAAGATCCAACTATATCGGGTTGTCAAAGCTGGCCAACTCCTGCACCAAGGAAAGTGGTTCACCAGGGACCAAGTTCAGCAGAAATTTCCTCATCTCATGGAGGAACTTAACGCAATGGGGACCATTGCTTCCTAAGGGGGGAGGAATGATCCAGGTGGATATTGGTGGCCACCCGCCTATTCCACTTGGGCCCCCACCATTGTCTCTTTCAGTTTTTTCAGTTTTGGCATAACTTACTATTTTTAGCAGTTTTTCGGGTCCTGAACTTCCGGAGCCGTTTTGAGGCCCTAAACGACGTTTTTTGGGTACTAAATTTGTTGCGATTTTGATCATCAAAATCGTCACAAAAGTTGTAGTCCTCAGATAGAGCTTTCTAATGATGTATCATGTGCGTCAAACGGAGATAGCATGCCAAAGTTACGTCCCTGGGAAGTTGAAACACCAATTTACCCAAACGGGGCCCATAGTTTTGGCGCTTCATCTCCTAGGGTTAGGTTTTTGGGATGTTG
The DNA here is from genome assembly GCA_034641835.2 of Pinus albicaulis. NCBI lineage: Eukaryota > Viridiplantae > Streptophyta > Pinopsida > Pinales > Pinaceae > Pinus > Pinus albicaulis. Next base: position 1,488,114,085 of record CM076580.1, read on the forward strand.
AGGGTTCTAGATTGTTTCTCAATAATAAATAGGCCCTCAAGCCTCATTGTAACTCAGTTCAGAGGCCTGTAGCCACCACATCGCTTCTCATAGATAGCTACCAGTGCCCTAGCTAGTTTTATTTCCATTGTCTGTAAGCAAATTTCAGTTCTTTGATATTAATGAAATGAAGTGTTATTTCCGCTGCATATCTGTATTTATGGTTATGTGTTTATTCTGTTGCATTCCTTCATAAATCCGGATCAGACACCCCCTCATGAAGTTTGGAACATATCAAACACACATGAGGAGGGTGACCAAAACCAAAGAAGACCTACATAATAGAAAAGGGCTATGAAGATCTAAACGGATCATCTAAATGAGACATGCATGTTGTGGTTGTTGCAAGCTACTGAAACTGAGCCAATAAAATTTGCATAATTGCATATAAGGTTGGAGCATACACTGAGGTCATCTAGGCATAAGGGGGGCTACCTAAAGGGACACCCCCTCATGAGGTTTGGAACATGTCACACACACCCAAGAATCAATGATACAATCATCATTCTTAATCGTGCGATAATGAGCTAGGGTCAAGCGCATGATAAAAAAAGAAGTCAAAGGGAAATAATGATTCCCTTTCCTTGATTCAAGGTACTGAACAATGATGAAAGATGGAACCAAGGCACACCTCTCTCTAGAATATTCCTCTAGAATAAATCTGATCAGGTCAATAGAATAAGGCATGCCATAGCTGAGGCAATAAGGAATCGTCAACTAAGGCATGAGGGATCATAGTAGAGTGAATGGTGGACTAACAGCAGGGATGAATGATGGAAGGAGGGAAACTGAGAAGCAAACTGGCGAGGTCCCTTATCAGATCATAAAATGCATGGTTGACCTAGCAATGACTGACTCAATTATGGAGGGGACGATGATAGACAGAATAGTTGGAGGCCAAAATGGGAAACACGAGATGGACATGATTCAAAGATGGATGGAATATTGTAACAGAACATAATGGGGACTCATAACGGACTCTATGAATTCAAGGATGACTCATCTCAGATGCTCTAAAAAAGGGTGACTCGATGATGCTGCCACACAGTATAGGCCTAGGAGGACCATAAAAACATGAGTAAATAATGGTTACTCATGATGAAAATCAACACATGAGGCGAAAACTACCAAGGTAAAGTGGTACCAAAGTACAAGAGGCTCATATGAAGAAATTCGGTTTGAATTGGCAGCAAAGTGAAACTTTGTGGAAAAAATAGCTTCCAAGGGAAGTGTCAAATTACCAAAAATAGAGAAAGATCCATTATAGTAATTGTTAGGTCCCCATAATACTAGTATAGCCCCATATTTGTGTTGTTAGTGCATCCCCCTTATTGTTAGTTTTTTGCCCATGTAGTTCCTATATTTTTATTATTGTGCCCCCATAGAAGCCCACCATTGTTATTTTTGTGCCCTTATATTGTTATTGTTATGTCATCTAGGATTGTATTGTGACCCCTTGGACTCCTATATATATAAAGGAGGTGTTTTCATTTGAATCATCCAATAATTGTTCATTTATGTAAAGTAAAGGAAGTTTCCCCCTTGAAGAGGATGATTTCTAAGTCATTGATCCATCTTTTCTTCTATTTTGTGAACTGGTCTCATAACATTTGGTATCATAGCTTTGGATTCTAGGGTTTCATTGCTGCAAACATGTAATCTTGGAATTGTCGCTATAATGTTCTTTCTACGAAGGTTAATAAGTCGAAAAAAATCTATTTGATCTGAATTCTTGTGAAACTTTATGTAAAAACTTCAGATGTTGGTTCGCTATATCTTTAGAGATATGAGTTGATAAAGTTAGTGTTTTTGCAGGCTCCAAAATTTCATCTCAAACAATTGGCCGATGAAAATCATCATAGTTGCAAAGATCAGATTGGAATTTTGTAAAAATTGAAAGAAATTAAACGGACTATAGTTTCTTGTATATCAAGTTCAAAGCCAAAGGTTGAAAAAGTGACACGTAGCACACCGTATAAGTTCGCTCTACTAAACTAGTCCTTAATTAGGCCATTGTGGGAGATTGGGCATAACTTTATCTTGAAGAATCAAAATTAGGTCTGACCTATGGAATTGGAAAGAAGAACCAAAGGGATACAATAGGATTGGGGTTCATATCTTGGAGATCTAAAATTGTAGATTTAAAACCATTTCAAGATCGAGCTCCTAAAAGCAATAAAAAAGGTATGTATTTAAAAAAACAATTGCATAACTTTTCTTTGAAAATTAGTTTGAAGTGATTCCAAGGGAATATTGAAGCATTAATATCATTATTGAGTTCTGTAATTCCTCCCAAAAATAATTCCACACCCATTAAGCCGTCATAAATATCTACTATGACGCATGAAGAGGAAGACATGCAACATGATATACCAAACTTACGAGACCAAGTGAAACAAATATTGATCTCGCAAAAAGTAATCAAAAATGAAATGGAAGCTAATATGGATGGTTTGAAGAATGGAATGGGAGTTAATATCGATGATATAGAATAAAAACTTAAAGGAAACATCGAAGACATGAAGAATGATCTAAAATCAAACATGGAATGTTTGAAGGAAGGTTTGACAAAGTTACTACAAGAAATGATTCCTAATGGAAAAAAGGTAGTATACGAAACTTATGATGAGAAAAAAATATTTTTAATCATGATTTTATAGACTCTAATGTTGGATTTAAGACCCACCATATTCCAAAGATTGATATGAGGAATTTTGATAGATAAGTATCTAATAACATGGATACTACATATCGAGCAAGTCCCAGTTCAAACAATATTTCCAGAACTTAATGAGGAAGGAAAAATAATATTGGATCCTAAAGAAATCTTAGAAACAAGAATTGGAGAGCTACGAAATCAATCAATTTCAGAGTATCTCATCAAGCAGAATAACTTACCAGTTGAAGATTCCACATGGAAGGATGATAATTTTATACAGAAGCATCAAGAAGTAATCAAGCCGTGAGGAAAACAATTTTTTGAAGGAGAGGGGCATGTTAGGTCCCTATAATACTAGTATAGCCCCTTATTGTTGTTTTCACCACAGTCCTCTTATTGTTAGTGTTGTGCCCATGTAGTCTCCATATTGTTATTATCGTGCCCCATAGAAGTCCACTATGGTTACTGTTGTGCCCTTACATTGTTATTATTATGTCAGCTAGGATTGTATTGTTACCCCTTGGACTCCTATATATAGAAAGAAGGTTTTTTCATTTGAATCATCTAATAATTGTTCATTTATGTAATGTGAGGTAGGTTTCATGCTCGAACTGGCTGATTTATAAGTCATTGATGTATCTTTTCTTCTATTTTGTGAGTTGGTTTCATAAAAGTACTCGTTGAGAAATTTCTAAGGTGTTGACCATTCATCAAAATGACCTATGCTTTGGTCACAATGAGCAATGGAAAAAGTAGGTTTTTTTCCTATAAAAGGGAATTTCTCCTCAAATTTAATTCATTTTCTAAGTTAAATGTGGTGAATTTGGAGAGGAGGATAAGGCCCTAAATCTCGTGGAGATCATAGCAGAAAAATCGACCGCCAGAATTAGCATCCTTCAGTTAGAGGTAGGTGGCCTAAAATTACTCTACAATTCCATTATATTACATTTTCATATTAGGGTCTCAGTGCCCTGTGGGAAATTTTTGTCCATCCTTACAATGGCATTACAGTTTTTGGGGTCTGTTCTGCACTTTGGATCGTAAATATGGGCCTAGATGATGTTGTCATCATTGAAGCAATAATTGTCACTATGCAGGCGATGGGTCAACGAGACCTATTCATTTGGGACAATTTTATGTTCCTTCTTCTTTGAGAATATCACAACCATCCTTCCACATGTGCAAATCCGAGTTGGGGGGCCATAGGAGCCCAGGATGCATCGTCAGGGGTAGCTACTACGATGAGGTGGAAGAGGGGGATTCAAACGAGTGTTATGACCGGAGTATTTCTCTCATTGGGATTAGATGTCGTTCTACATAGATGACTATCCATATAGTGGTATAAACTTTCAGGGTGATCTTGACTTGCCATTTCCGCTGAGACATGCATGGGGTCTAGATGGTAAGTGAAAGTTTCTATTTTGGTTGCATTTAAAGTTTGTATAATATGTATATGGTACTAATTCTTAACTTATGTCATGTAGAAATTTATTAATACTGATGTATTACCGGATTCTCCTAATCTAACAATATTTATCTTCTTGCTAAATACAAAATCGTTCCGCTGTTAAACTTGCGGAAATTTAATACTCAATTGCAAACATATGTGAATAAATTCAATTGCACATAACACAGTTGTTTGAAGAGAAATATTAAATCTAAAAACCCCAAATATCATATATAATGTATATGAATGGAATAATATAATAATCTCATACAAAGATTAGTAAATCAAGCTCTCAGTACAATAAAAAATCATTACACACTATCATGCAGAAATTTTCATATCTATGCACCAATTTCTTGCCTCCTGACAGCCTGCCTCCACTGCACAATCCCTGCTGAAGAATACCCCTGAATGAATTCGAATTGGCCTTTCCTTGACTGCGCAATCCTCATTGGCAACTCCAATGTGTGTCAAATGCATTGAATGCATCAGTATAGTTACAACAGATAGTCCATATCACCCTTTCACCTATCTATCCACTAGGTCTCCACTGGAATTGACATGCACTATAGTTAACTGTTGTTTATTTTCAGTTGTTAGAGAGCTATTAGTTGTGAATTAATTAACTAATTAATTCACTTAACTCTCACTAGTGTATCTTTCAGTTAGACTAGATACAACTAGCTCAACTGAGTTTAACTCACTTAATAGAGGTAAACTAAATAACAACTCCATAAACTGATCTTCCAACTCTGTCATAACTTTTCCACTTCAGTTCTAACTGAGTCCTCCATGCATGAGTCACCAATAACCCTAGGAATTGTGTAATTCCTTCAGCCCACTGATTTTCCAAATCTGTTCACTAAAATAAAGTGCTCCAAGAGAATAAGTTGATGTTTATTGTCGGATTATTATTAAGAGCTAATAATAATTGACATGCATCTATTTTTAGATCGACGACCTATAAATAGACTTTTCCCAATATTATAAAAATAGAATTTCATCTATTTTCCACATTTGACCAACCATCTACAAATAGCATCCTGCAACTTATAGAATATGCTTACCATGTCTAAAAATAGACATACACCTAAAAATAGCCTACAGGCCCCACTTAGTGAAGGTGCTTACTTTTCACTAAGCTCATCATCTTGTTGAATCTCAACATTTCATGCAAATGCAGCACCGATAAAATTGACAAGATATGTAGGACAAGCTGGAGCGCCTGGGGTTGTAGATTAGGGTGAATCGACATCACACTAAAGACCAGACTATGAGGGTCTGTTGGAGGACCTCCATTGCAGGTCCGATGTAATAATGACTTGGGTGACAGAGTGCTGTTGGCATGAATTAGAGGATCAATATATAGATAAATGTATTGGTCTCCCCTTAGAGTGGTGAGGCATCACGCAATGCATAGAAATGATCAGTCAGGCAGTTTGAGACCTACGGGCTAGTGGTGCAGAGCCATTGGTTCGAGAGCTTCCAGATAGTGATTAGGGATAGGTACATGTGGGTCCCATTTTTTTTTTGTAACATGCTATGAGCATGTCAGATTTAATTAGAGTAGTGGACTAAAAACACTTATGTTTTATTTGACAATACATAATATGGATATGCATATTTTTATATGATGATTATGGTTTGCCATTTTTGTTATTATGGTTTTGTTATGTTATATGAATGTGAGAAATTCCACTCTATAATGCTATTTGCAATGGTATCTACATAGCGATTTTGTGCTCTAAGAACATGGAAGAATGTAATGGATTAAAATTCATGTGGCAAAAGCTTAACTCGTAGATGTTTTCTTAATAGGACATGGTTCTGCACATGATAAACACCATTCAATTGCATTACAAGTAGCAAGGAATCGAAACAAACACGAAGATGAAGGATGAAAATATCAAGGGCATCGAATAACCTATCACTGCATCATATTCAGACAGATTATTGGTGGCAGGTCCAATGCATAAGCTGTTGAAGTGAACTAACGAATGCAAAGGGGTAAAAATGGCCCAAGCTATATTTTGAGGCCTTAGAATTCTATTGCAACAACATGGGGGAAAACCACCTAGTCTGGACCTTAGAGAAAGTCATTTTCCATTTGGTTTGGTGGCTCCGACTGGGGATGAAGGGACCAGTTTCCTAATAAGGATGATTTTTCGGTGTGTTTTGTTTATATAACATGAAAATGGGAAATGATTTTAATCTATCATATGCATTTATCTAAAACTATCTATCCTAATATATACCCGGGGTTTTTATTCCTTTATGTGATATAAAAAAGGTATCTTCCAACTATTAGTAATGAAGATTGTTTAATAGTTGAAAGAGATTAAAATTATAAAGATGATTATTTTAACAAAATAGTTTGATTAAAAGAATTGGGAAGTGTATATTGCATTTATATGTGTGATTATATATAATATAAGAGATCATGAACAAATATCAATACAGAAGTGCATTTAACATTCACTCATGATAACAGGTCAAATATATAATGTCGGTAAAAACATAACTATCAATCTAGAAAGAAAAACTTAATATAACGAATAGAGGTACCATATATATGAAGTCCTATTCATATAAACTGACAATATTTTTCTTCTCCTCTTCACTTTCAAGAAATTTAAAGAGTAAAATAGTGAAACATAAGTTAAACAACTTCAAATGTCAAAATATAACAAATTTCGTTCCATTAATCCATCAAAGCATTTACAAACTTATAGAAACACATTCTTTGAGATTTATTTTGACAAATTTTTGGAACCTCCTCTTAGTGCATGAGAAGGGTTTAATACTAAACTACAATATTTTTAAAAGTATATTATTGCATAAAAATAGAGGAGGTTTCAAACAACCTCCTCGTAAAGAGCAAACTTAAACTACAATCTAGGAAAATAAAGTAGAAATATAACTATGATTGATGATCCTCCTTATGCATTTGATCTCGAAGCTGACAAATATCTACCATAGGTTTAAACTAAGCTGGTTGCAAAATTCTTGATCTGATCTGGCCCTTGAATACTGCATTTGAAAGTGATGGATTCCACCCTTTTGTTGAATAAGTTAATGACTACAAGGTTAAGCACTGATGATAAGGTTTGATCAGAAAATTCCAGTAATTTTCTTGATCAAACTTATTTACTTTTTTAATCATTTCTTCCTTCATCACTATCCTTTGTTTCCACTGTGCTTCTAATGAATTGAGTTCTGAGAGAACTTCAGTTGTGGATTCTTTAATAAGCTCAAATTTCAACAACTTTTCATTAATAGATTTAGTAATTTCATTTGTTAACCTTGATGCCTTTGCTGCCACCTTTTCTACTTGTCTCACATGTACTTCCCATTCCTTAAATAAAATTTCCATGTGAAATTTATCTATCTAAGGTGGATCAACTTTCTTTCCTGAGTCAAATTCTTGCCACTGAATGAATTCATTAATTTTCTTATCAATTTTCTCACACTCAATTCTCCCGTTGGCCACTTGTTGGATCAGGATTTTTCTTGTATTACAGTAAAAGATGGTGATTGAAGCTTATTGACAAAATATTTCTTGTTGTTGCTTTATCTTGGCATTAATTTCCAGTGATTCTTTTATGAATTGTTTTACCTGAGGTTGGATTTTTAATTTTCTCATTGTTGCTTCATGTTGTGTTTCCTTTTCTGTAAGTTGCATCTAATGCTGAAAAGTTAATATTTCAAAATCCTTTTGAAATTGAGACATTTTCAATTCCATCTGCCTGCTGGAGTTAAAATTTTCTTGCTCTAAGAGTCTCTCTAACTCTTGTATTTTGTCTTCTCTTTGCTTCAGTAACAATTTAACTTCAGTAGCCTTGTCAATAGTGGCAGTAGCATATGCCCCTACAAACTGTGATAACTTGTTTAAATGTTCAATAGGATTAGGCAGAGGATCATTCCATAGAATGTCAACAGATTCATTTGTAATATTTGAAACTGTATCATCCATTCTTCTCATCTTTCTTCTCTTAACTACAGCCTTATGACTAGGACTGTAGAAGACATCAAGGGAAGGTATTTCTTCAATCTGTAAAAAAATCTACTCCATAGGGTAGGCCAAAATGATCTCTCGATCATGAACTTCAGGTACTTGTTGTAGCGTAATTGGAGTTTCCACTAATTTCTCAGAATGCTCTGGCATTTGAAAACTTATGGATTCACCAATATTAGGATTCGGCTGTGGTGTTTGCAGTGCCTTGGAAAAAATTTCCCATTCATTCTTCAAATATTTTGGCTGGGACTTCTCTGCCTGATTGGGTGTATTCTAGATATGCTGAATTTCTTGAAAATATGATCCAGGTCCATTAATTCCTCCTTCCTATTGCATTTAAATCTCTTCAATTATTTTATCAATTACCTTTTCTAGGCTCTCATTTCTGTTTTGGGATTCATTATTAGAGTGATCTGAATTCTGAGAATTATGTTGTGATTGACCTGAGTCATGATTAGATTTCTCTTGGGATTCATCTTCAGACATTTTTTTGGCTTCATTATCTAGGCCAATGCTTGGAGTTGGTCTATTGACATCTTATATAAAAAATAAATCCAAATGAATTCTTTCCAACCTCTTATTTCTATATGTTTGGAAAGATTCAAAGTCATTTTTACTGAGCTGACTAGATGCATTTTTTAGTAAATCTGTGAAATTCTCCATGCCTTGAAAGAAATCATCAAACATATCTATCTGTTTTAAGAAAGGATTCATTTTATGTTATGTGGTGAAATTCTTAATCACATAATTGGGGTCGTATGGACTCTTTGGCATTATAGCCAAATTTAATAAAGTAATATTTGAAATTTCCTTGAATGTATGAACAATATCAAAAAGTGAAAAACTACTGCACTACATAGGGAAATTAGGCCAAATGGCCTTCTTGTAATCTTTGAGTTGCTTAGAAATACCACTTACTACGAGTCGGTAATCAATTTCCCTAGCTAGTAGTTATTCGGGAACATAATATGGAAAAACGTGGGGAGAAGTATAACTCTTGAAAACTATGATATAGGTAAAATTCTCTTCAGCAAACCATCTGGCAATGGGAAAAATGTCTGTACTATCCTCTTTGTAAATCCTTGGGGATTTATCATTAAATTTAATCTGATACATAGGTAGCATGACTCCATTGCAAATTTTATAAAAGTGTAAATGAAAATTTGACTCCCAAAGGGATCTGTGGTAAATACGGATTGGTGTGGGGTATTGGGTTATCCATTTCCATCCCATTGTAGGAAAACTTGAACAAAAGAAAATTATGTCCATAACATAAGCACTCATGTAAAATGGGGGGATTGCCCTAGAGGAAACACTTATTTTACTTCTACAATACATGATATTTCTGGCCAAATTATTAGACATGATACTTTCCCAATTCATAATTGAAGAATTGACGATTGCGTCAATTAACGAGACCTAGTCTACGGAAAACCTAGTAGTATATGGATTTGCAAATGATCTACATAACATTATAGCAGCATAGAAATAAGGGGAGGGTAATTGTGCTATCGGGTACATACTGAGTTTGTCCCGTTTCAGCTTTCCTTGGTCATCCTTCCATCCCTTTATAAATTTCATCAGGTCTGTATGTTTCTTTGTAAAGCTTTTTCATAATTTTGTTATGGCATGGGTAAGTGGTACATTGTCCTCAAATATTTAGTAGTGAATGAACCAATATTCTCCAATTATTAATTCTTAAATGTCCTATCTACTATGTTAAGGTGGTCAATTACCCACTTTACCATATCCGTGTAGGGGATAATCTTTGGCCTCATTGCTACTTTGTGAAGAAATGAGCATGCAACGTCGAAGTAGGATGGGTGTGAGGAGACTGACGCATATGTTGTAGCTATTTTGGTTATTACCCTTGGTTGTTCATCCTCGAAGAGCAGGTACATTTCTTCCCACGAGGAACTGCCACAATCCTTGTTGTAGGTCATATCCGAGAATAATGGAGACATGTCTGAATCTTCAATAGTTGTTGTTTGGGAAATTTTCCTGCCTTTCTTTGTCATTTCAATTATCCTCATTCGTTAGGCGGTTTCCTGTATTCAAGTGAACAGAGAAAACTTAAATCTAAGATAAATGGAGAGAATGATAGATATAAAAAAATATAATCACAAATTTAGTGCTCAATTATTCAAAACACACTCGAAGTAGATATCAATATTTCGAACCGTACTCCCATTAAATGTCATTAATTACTGATAATTCTTCCTATCAAATCTCTTGCACACCTTTACGTAATATGTCTAGTCTATAAATTTAAGATTTTAAATATTATATCTGATTGATTACATATGAATCATTTTGCACACTTGAGTAATAAGTATCAAAATTGCATATCACAACTCTAAACCGTTACCATTAGTTATGATTTTTTTCACCGATGAATTTCGCGAAATGCGATCTGCGCAAATCGTAGATCACAATTTTCATGTGGTAATAAACTTTACATTTGGTTGTTTGCTGCGAAATGCAAAGTGAGCTAAGGAATCATGCTGATGTATTTTATCAGATTTTCGTAGTTTTATTATTGTTGTTTTTATTAATTCGCCAGGTCTCGTTCCTCACAATCTTTACCGAATTGTTATAAATTGATTGTTCTTAAAAGACGCGATGTGATTTCGTTTTAAAGCGGTTTTAGAGAATTTGAAACATGAATTCTATATGGCTTGAAAAATTTGTAGCACATATCACAGTTCACAACATTATACATGTTCTAACTTTTTCGGCTTGTAAGTTATGCAATTTGCGATGAGCTTTTTTTTTAATCAAAGAAAAAAGAAAAAAAACCGTGTTTCCTAAAGTTTTAAACTTAGGCTAAGATAAAAATCAAGCTCATAAATTTATATTTATTTTGAAAGGGTCCCCATTTATTTAAAGTAAATGTGGGGGTGTTGTATATTACAACACTGCTGAGGCTATATTGCTAGAGAATCACTCGCTCCATCGACATGGCCAATATATGGTGTGGATGATGGATCCATATGAAAGGCACCAAATGACAACAAATGAGATGATGCTGAACGCAACCTACCTAAAACTAAAAAGAAAAAAATACATGTGCTTCTATGGGAAATGTTATGGATAGAATCTATTCAAGAAAATGGCATTGTGAGGTTTAAGAAGGAGGTGGCCTTCATAATCCTCTAAAAGGTATGCATCATTGCCCAAATCCTTACAAATGATATAAGGTCATAGCTATAATTATTCAAGCTACCCATTCCCTTGGACATAATTAGCTTGGTCATACACAATAATAAGGTCACCATTGTGAAAGGTATGAGGGTTGTCTTTTCGATCACACTAGGATTTGGTGTGCTTTTTGGCTGCTTTGATGGTTTGAAATGCAACACGACGGTCTTCATTGGCACACTCAAGCATGATAAGTCATTGTTCTAAAGGTTGGGTGTGTGGGAGGAGTTTGAAAAGAAGGAAAATGGAGGGGATTTCACATTCTATCGAAAGGATGACCTCCTCTCCAAAAATAAGGTGGAAAGGAGTAAACCTAGTGGCAACTGGTTTTGTTCTTATTCACCATTCGCTGAAGCATGGTTTTAAGGATTTTATTGACTACTTAAACTTGTCTATTACCTTGGGGATAATAATACGATGATATTGGTGCTCAAATCCTAAAAAAAAGGATAGCTCACGCCATATATCATCTTCAAAATGTCGACGATGGTCACAGACCAATTGTTTTAGAACCCAAAATCGAGCGATATCATGGTTAAAGCAAAATAGGGCCACGAAATTCATAGTGTTACTGAACGTTGGCATAGCCTCAACCCATTTGGTGAAATATTAGAAGACCCACTATTGTTATTTTTGTGCCCTTATATTGTTATTGTTATGTCAGCTAGGATTGTATTATGACCCCTTGGACTCCTATATATAGAAAGGAGGTTTTTTCATTTGAATCATCCAATAATTGTTCATTTATGTAAAGTAAAGGAAGTTTCACCCTTGAAGAGAATGATTTCTAAGTCATTGATGTATCTTTTCTTCTATTTTGTGAGTTGGTCTCATAACATTTGGTATCATAGCTTTGGATTCTAGGGTTTCATTGTTGTAAACAGGTAATCTTGGAATTGTCGCTATAATGTTCTTTCTACGAAGGTTAAGAAGTTGAAAAAAATCCATTTGATCTGAATTCTTGTGAAAATTTATGTAAAAACTTTATCTTTTGGTTCGCTATATCTTTAGAGATATGAGCTGAGAAAGTTAGGGTTTTTACAGGCTCCAAAATTTCATCTCAAACATTGGCCGATGAAAATCATCATAGTTGCAGAGATCGGATTGGAATTTTGTAAAAATTGAAAGAAATTACATGGACTATAGTTTCTTGTATATCAAGTTCAAAGTCGAAAGTTGAAACAGTGACATGTAGCACACCATATAAGTTTGCTCTACTAAACTAGTCCTTAATTAGGCCATTGTGGGAGATTGGGCATAACTTTATCTTGAAGAATCCAAATTAGGTCTGAGCTATGGCATTGGAAAGAAGAACCAAAGGGATATAATATGACTGGGGTTCATATCTTGGAGATCTAAAATTGTATATTTAAAACCGTTTCAAGATCGAGCTCCTAAAAACAATAAAAAAGGTATGTATTTAAAAAAAAATTACATAACTTTTGTTTGAAAATAAGTTTGAAGTGATTCCAAGGGCATATTGAAGCATACATATCAGTATTGAGTTCTATAATTCCTCCCAAAAATAATTCCACGCCCATTAAGCCGTCATAAATCTCTACTATGACGCATGAAGAGGAAGACATGCAACATGATATACCAAACTTACGGGACCAAGTGAAACAAATATTGATCTTGCAAAAAGTAACCAAAAATGAAATGGAAGCTAATATGGATGGCTTGAAGAATGGAATGGGAGTTAATATCGATGATATAGAATAAAAACTTAAAGGAAACATCGAAGACATGAAGAATGATCTAAAATCAAACATGGAATGTTTGAAGGAAGGTTTGACAAAGTTACTACAAGAAATGATTCCTAATGGCGAAAAGGTAGTATATGAAACTTATGATGAGAAAAAATTATTTTTAATCATGATTTTATAGACTCTAATGTTGGATTTAAGACCCACCATATTCCAAAGATTGATATGAGGAATTTTGATAGATAAGTATCTAATAACATGGATACTACATATCGAGCAAGTCCCAGTTCAAACAATATTGCTAGAACTTGATGAGGAAGGAAAAATAACATTGGAACCTAAAGCAATCTTAGAAAAAATAATTGGAGAGCTATGGAATTAATAAATTTCAGAGTATCTCATCAAGTGGAATAAGTTACGAGCTGAAGATTCTGCATGGAAGGATGATAATTTTATACAGAAGCATCAAGAAGTAATCAAGTCATGAGGAAAACAATTTTTTGAAGGAGATGGGCATGTTAGGTCCCTATAATACTAGTATAGCCCCTTATTTTTGTTTTCACCACAGTCCTCTTATTTCTAGTGTTGTGCCCATGCAGTCTCCATATTGTTATTATTGTTCCCCATAGAAGTCCACTATGGTTACTTTTGTGCCCTTACAGTGTTATTGTTATGTCAGCTAGGATTGTATTGTTACCCCTTGGACTCCTATATATAGAAAGGAGGTTTTTTCATTTGAATCATCTAATAATTGTTAATTTATGTAATGTGAGGTAGGTTTCATGCTCGAACTAGTTGATTTATAAGTCATTGATCTATCGTTTCTTCTATTTGGTGAATTGGTTTCATAAAAGTACTCGTTGAGAAATTTCTAAGGTGTTGACCGTTCATAAAAATGACCTATTTTTTGGTCACAATGAGAAATGGAAAAAGTAGGTTTTTTCCTATAAAAGGGAATTTCTCCTCAAATTTAATTCATTTTCTAAGTTAAATGTGGTGAATTTGGAGAGGAGGAGATGTCCCTAAATCTCGTGGAGATCATAGCAGACAAACCGACCGCCAGAATTAACATCCTTCAGTTAGAGGTAGGTGGCCTAAAATTAATCTACATTTCAATTAGATTACATTTTCGTATTAGGGTCTCAGTGCCCTGTGGGAAATTTTTGTCCATCCTTACAATCTCATTACAGTTTTTGGGGTCTGTTCTGCACTTTGGATCGTAAATATGGGCCTAGATGATGTTGTCATAATTGAAGCAATAATTGTCACTATGCAGGCGATGGGTCAACGAGACCTATTCATTTGGGACAATTTTATGTTCCTTCTTCTTTGAGAATATCCCAACCATCCTTCCACATGTGCAAATCCGAGTTGGGGGCCCATAGGAGCACAAGATTCATCATCAGGGGTAGCTACTACGATGAGGTGGAGGAGGGGGAGTCGAACGAGTGTTATGACCGGAGTATTTCTCTCATTGGGATCAAATGTCGCTCTACATAGATGACTATCCATAGAGTGGTATCAACTTTCAGGGTGATCTTGACTTACCACTTCCGCTGAGACACGGATGGGGTCTAGATGGTATGTGAAAGTTTCTATTTTGGTTGCATTTAAAGTTTGTATAATATGTATATGGTACTAATTCTTAACTTATTTCATGTAGAAATTAATTAATACTGATGTATTAATGGATTCTTCTGATCTAACAATATTTATCTTCTTGCTAAATATAGAATCCTTCGACTGTTAAACTTGTGGAAATTTAAAACTCAATTGCAAACATATGTGAATAAATTCAATCGCACATAACACAGTTGTTTGACGAGAAAGCTTAAAGCTAAAAAACCAACTATCATATATTATGTATATGAATGGAATAATATAATAATCTCATACAAAGATTAGTACATCAAGCTCTTAGTACAATAAAAAATCATTACACACTGTCATGCAGAAATTTGCATATCTATGCACCAGTTTCTTGCCTCCTGACAGCCTGCCTCCACTGCAAAATCCCTGCTGAAGAAGACCCCTGAATGAATTAGAATTGGCATTTCCTTGATTGCGCAATCCTCACTGGCAACTCCAATGTGTGTCAAATGCATTGAATTCATCAGTATAGTCACAACAGATAGTCCATCTCACCCTTTCACCTATCTATCCACTAGGTCTCCACTGGAACTGACATGCACTATAGTTAACTGTTGTTTATTTTCAGTTGTTAGTAATTTGTTAGTTGTTAATTAATTAACTAATTAATTCACTTAACTCTCACTAGTGTATCTTTCATTTAGACTAGATACAACTAGCTCAACTGAGTTTAACTCACTTAACTGAGTTAAACTAAATAACAACTCCATAAACTGCTCTTCCAACTCTGTCATAACTTTTCCACTTCAGTTCTGACTGAGTCCTCCATGCATGAGCCACCAATAGCCCTAGGAATTGTGTAATTCCTTCAGCCCACTGATTTTCCAAATCTGTTCACTAAAATAAAGTGCTCCAAGAGAATAAGTTGATGTTTATTGTCGGATTATTATTAAGAGATAATAATAATTGACATTCATCTATTTTTAGATCGACGATCTATAAATAGAATTTTCCCAATATTATAAAAATACAATTTCATCTATTTTCCACATTTGATCAACCATCTACAAATAACATCCTGCAACTTATAGAATATGCTCACCATGTCTAAAAATAGACATACACCTAAAAATAGCCTACAGGCCCCACTTAGTGAAGGTGCTTACTTTTCACTAAGCTCATCATCTTGTTGAATCTTAACATGTCATGAAAATATAGCATCGATAAAATTGACAAGATATGTAGGACGAGCTGGAGCTCCCGAGGTTGTAGATTAGGGTGAATCGACATCACACTAAAGACTAGACTATGAGGGTTTGTTGGAGGACCTCCATTGCAGGTCTGATGTAATAATGACTTGGGTGATAGAGCACAGTTGGCATGAATTAGAGGATCAATATATAGATAAATATATTGGTCTCCCCTTGGAGTGGTGAGGCATCACGCAATGCATAGCAATGATCAGTCATGCAGTTTGAGACCTACGGGCTAGTGGTGCAGAGCCATTGGTTCGAGAGCCTCCAGATAGTGATTAGGGATAGGGACATGTGGGTCCCCTTTTTTTTTGTAACATACTATGAGCATGTCAGATTTAATTAGAGTAGTGGACTAAAAACACTTATGTTTTATTTGACGATACATAATATGGATATGCATATTTTTATATGACGATTATGGTTCGCCATTTTTTTTATTATGGTTTTGTTATTTTATATGAATGTGATAAATTCCAATATATAATGCTATTTGCAATGGTATCTACATAGTGATTTTGTGCTCTAAGAACATGAAAGAATGTAATGGATAAAAATTCATGTGGCAAAAGCTTAACTCGTAGATGTTTTCTTAATAGGACATGGTTCTGCACATGATAAATGACATTCAATTTCATTACAAGTAGAAAGGAATCTAAACAAACACGAAGATGAAGGATGAAAATATCAAGGGCATCGAATAACCTATCACTGCATCATATTCAGACAGATTATTGGTGGCAGGTCCAATGCATAAGCCATTGAAGTGAACTAACGAATGCAAAGGGGTAAAAATGGCCCAAGCTATATTTTGAGGCCTTATAATTCTGTTGCAACAACACGGGGGAAAACCACCTAGTCTGGACCTTAGAGAAAGTCATTTTCCATTTAGTTTGGTCGCTCCGACTGGGGATGAAGGGAATAGTTTCCCAATAAGGATGATTTTGCGGTGTGTTTTGTTTATATAACATGAAAATGGGAAATTATTTTAATATATCATATGCTTTTATCTAAAACTATCTATCCTAATATATGCCCAGGGTTTTTATTCCTTTATGCGATCTAAAAAAGGTATCTTCCAACTATTAGTAATGAAGATTATTTAACAGTTGAAAGAGATTAAAATTATAAAGATGATTATTTTAACAAAATATTTTGATTAAAATAATTGGGAAGTGTATATTGCATTTATACATGTGATTATATATAATATAAGAGATCATGAAAAAATATCAATACAGAAGTGCATTTAACATTCATTCAGTTGTGGATTCTTTAATAATCTCAACTTTCAACAACTTTTCATTAATATATTTAGTAATTTCATTTATTAACCTTGATGCCTTTGCTGCCACCTTTTCTACTTGTCTCACATGTACTTCCCATTACTTAAATAAATTTTCCATGTGAAATTTATCTATCTGAGGTGGATTAGCTTTCTTTCCTGAGTCAAATTCTTGCCACTGAATGAATTCATTAATTTTCTTATCAATTTTCTCACACTCAATTCTCCTGTTGGCCACTTGTTGGATCAGGATTTTTCTTGTATTACAGTAAAAGCTGGTGATTGAAGCTTGTTGACAAAATATTTCTTGTTGCTGCTTTATCTTGGCATTAATTTCCAGTGATTATTTTATGAATTGTTTTACCCGAGGTTGTATTTTTAATTTTCTCATTGTTACTTCATGTTGTGCTTCCTTTTCTATAATTTTCATCTAATGCTACAAAGTTAATATTTCAAAATCCTTTTGAAATTGGGACATTTTCAATTCCATCTGCCTGCTGGAGTTAAAATTTTCTTGCGTTAAGATTCTCTCTAACTCTTGTATTTCGTCTTCTCTTTGCTTCAGTAAAAATTGAACTTCAGTAGCCTTGTCAATAGTGGCAATAGCATATTCCCCTAAAAATTGTGATAACTTGGTTAAATGTTCAGTAGGATTAGGCAGAGGATCATTCCATAGAACGTCAACAATTTAATTTTTAATATTTGAAACTATATCATCCATTCTTCTCATTTTTCTTCTCTTAACTACAGCCTTATGACTAGGATTGTAGAAGACATCAAGGGAAGGTATTTCTTCAATCTATAAAAAAATATACTCCATAGGGTAGGCCAGAATGATCTCTTGATCATGAACTTCAGGTACTTGTTGTAGCGTAATTTCAGTTTCCACTAATTTCTGAGAATGCTCTGGGATTTGAAAACTTATGGATTCACCAATATTAAGATTCGGCTGTGGTGTTTGCAGTGCCTTGGAAAAAATTTCCCATTCATTCTTCAAATATTTTGGCTGGGACTTCTCTGCCTGATTGGGTGTATTCTAGATATGCTGAATTTCTTGAAAAGATGATCGAGGTCCATTAATCCCACCTTCCTATTGCATTTAAATCTCTTCGATTAGTTTATCAATTACCTTTTCTAGGCTCTCATTTCTATTTTGGAATTCAATATTAGAGTGATCTGAATTATGAGAATTATGTTGTGATTGACCTGACTCATGATTAGATTTCTCTTGGGATTCATCTTCAGGCATGTTTTTGGCTTCATTATCTAGGCCAATGCTTGGATTTGATCTATTGACATCTTCTATAAACAATAAATCCAAAGGAATTATTTCCAACCTCTTATTTCTATATGTTTGGAAAGATTCAAAGTCATTTTTACTGAGCTGACTAGATGCATTTTTTAGTAAATCTGTGAAATTCTCCATGCCTTGAAAGAATTCATCAAACATATCTATCTGTTTTAAGAAAGGCTTTATTTTATGTTCTGTGGTGAAATTCTTAATCACATAATTGGGGTCGTATGGACTCTTTGTCATTATAGCCAAATTTAATAAATTAATATTTGAAACTTCCTTGAATGTATGACGAATATCAAAAAGTGAAAAAATACTGCACTACAAAGGGAAATTAGGCCAAATGGCCTTCTTGTAATCTTTGAGTTGCTTAGAAATACCACTTACTATGAGTCGGTAGTCAATTTCCCTAGCTAGTAGTTTATCAGGAACATAATAGGGAAAAACGTGGGGAGAAGTATAACTCCTAAAAAATATGATATAGGTAAAATTCTCTTTAGCAAACCATCTGGCAACGGGGAAAATGTCTGTACTAGCCTCTTTGGAAATCCTAGGGGATTTATCATTAAATGTATTCTGATGCATAGGTAGCATGACTCCATTGCAAATTTTATAAAAGTGTAAATGAAAATTTGACTCCCAAAGGGATCTGTGGTAAATATGGATTGGTGTGGGGTATTGGGTTATCCATTTCCATCCCATTGTAGGAAAACTTGAACAAAAGAAAATTACGTCCATAACATAAGCACTCATGTAAAAGGGGGGAATTTTTGTAGAGGAAACACTTCTTTTACTTCTACAATACATGATATTTCTAGCCAAATTATCAGACACGATATTCACCCAATTCATAATTGAAGAATTGACGATTGCGTCAATTAACGAGACCTAGTCTATGGAAAACCTAGTAGTATATGGATTTGCAAACAATCTACATAACATTCTAGTAGCATAGAAATAAGGGGAGGATAATTGTGCTATCGGGTACATACTGAGTTTGTCTCGTTTCAGCTTTCCTTGTTCATCCTTCCATCCCTTTATAAATTTCATCAGGTATGTATGTTTCTTTGTAAAGCTTTGTCATAATTTTTTTATGGCATGGGTAAGTGGTACATTGTCCTCAAATATTCAGTAGTGAATGAACCAATATTCTCCAATTCTTAATTCTTAAATTTCCTATCTACTATGTTAAGGTGGTCAATTACCTACTTTACCATATCCGTGTAGGGGAGAATCTTTGGCCTCGTTGCTACTTTGTGAAGAAATGAGCATGCAACGTCGAAGTAGGATGGGTCTGAGGAGACTTATGCATCTGTTGTAGCTATTTTGGTTATTACCCTTGGTTGTTCATCCTCGAAGAGTTGGTACATTTATTCCCACGAGGAACTGCCACAATCCTTGTTGCAGGTCATATTTGAGAATAATGGAGACATGTCTGAATATTCAATAGTTCTTGTTTGGGAAATTTCCTTGTCTTTCTTTGTCATTCCAATTATCCTCATTCGTTAGGCGGTTTCCTGTATTCAAGTGAACAGAGCAAACTTAAATCTAAGATAAATGGAGAGAATGATAGATATAAAACAATATAATCAAAAATTTAGTGCTCAATTATTCAAAACATGCTCGAAGTAGATATCAATATTTCGAACCTTACTCCCATTAAATGTCATTAATTACCGATAATTCTTCCTATCAAATCTCTTGCACACCTTTACGTAATATGTCTAGTCTATCAATTTAAGATTTTAGATATTATATCTGATTGACTAGATATGAATCATTTCACACACTTGAATAATAAGTATCAAAATTGCATATCGAAACTCTAAACCGTTACCATTAGTTATGATTTTTTTCACCGATGAATTTCGCGAAATGTGATCTGCACAAATCGTAGATCACAATTTTCATGCGGTAATAAACTTTACATTTGGCTTTCTGCTGTGAAATGCGAAGTGAGATAAGGAATCATGCTGATGTGTTTTATCGGATTTTCGTAGTTTTATTATTGTTGTTTTTATTAATTCGTCAGGTCTCGTTCCTCATAATATTTACCGAATTGTTATAAATTGATTGTTCCTAAATTGCGCGATGTGATTTCGTTTTAAAGCGGTTTTAAAGAATTTGAAACATGAATTCTATATGACTTAAAAAAGTTGTAGCACATATCACAGTTCACAACATTATATATGTTCTAACTTGTTCGGCTTGTAAGTTATGCAATTTGCGATGAGCGTTTTTTTTTTTAATCAAAGAAAAAAGAAAAAAAATTGTGTTTCCTAAAGTTTTAAACTTAGTCTAAGATAAAAATCAAGCTCATAAATTTCTATTTATTTTTAAAGGGTCCCCATTTATTGAAAGTAAATGTGGGGGTGTTGTATATTACAACACTATTGAGGCTATATTGATAGAGAAGCGACTCGCTCCATCGACATGGCCAATATACGGTGTGGATGATGGATCCATATGAAAGGCACCAAATGACAGCGAATGCGATGATGCTGAACGCAACCTACCTAAAAATAAAAAGAAAAAAATACATGTACTTCTATGGGAAATGTTATGGATAGAATCTATTCAAGAAAAGGGCATTGTGAGGTTTAAGAAGGAGGTGGCCTTCATAATCCTCTAAAAGGTATGCATTGTTGCCCAAATCCTTACAAATGATATAAGGTCATAGCTATAATGATTCAAGCTACCCATTCCCTCGGACATCATGAGCTTGGTCATACACAATAATAAGGTCACCATTGTGAAAGGTATGAGGGTTGACTTTTCGGTCACACTAGGCTTTGGTGTGCTTTTTGGCTGCTTTGATGGTTTTCAATGCAACATGGCAGTCTTCATCGGCAAACTCAAGCATGATAAGTCGTTGTTCTAAAGGTTGGGTGTGTGGGAGGAGTTCGACAAGAAGGAAAATGGAGGGGATTTCACACTCTATTGAAAGGATGACCTCCTCTCCAAAAATAAGGTGGAAAGGAGTAAATCTGGTGGCAACTGGTTTTGTTCTTATTCACCATTCGTTGAAGCATGGTTTTAAGGATTTTATTGACTGCTTCAACTTGTATATTACCTTGGGGATAATAATACGATGAATATTGGTGCTCAAATCCCAACAAAGAGGATAGCTCACACCATATATCATCTTCAAAATGTTGACCATGGTCAGAGACCAATTGTTTTAGAACCCAAAATCGAGCGATATCATGGTTAAAGAAAAATAGGGCCACGAAATTCATAGTGTTACTAAATGTTGGCATAGCCGCAACCCATTTGGTGAAATATTCGAAGACCCACTATTGTTATTTTTGTGCCCTTATATTGTTATTGTTATGTCAACTAGGATTGTATTGTGACCCCTTGGACTCCTATATATAGAAAGGAGGTTTTTTCATTTGAATCATCCAATAATTGTTCATTTATATAAAGTAAAGGAAGTTTCCCCCTTGAAGAGGATGATTTCTAAGTCAGTGATCTATCTTTTCTTCTATTTTTTGAGTTGGTCTCATAACATTTGGTATCATAGCTTTGTGTTCTAGGGTTTCATTGCTGCAAACAGGTAATCTTGGAATTGTCGCTATAATGTTCTTTCTATGAAGCTTAAGAAGTTGAAAAAAATCCATTTCATCTGAATTCTTGTGAAACTTTATGTAAAAACTTCAGATGTTGGTTCATTATATCTTTAGAGATATGAGCTGAGAAAGTTAGGCTTTCTGCAGGCTCCAAAATTTCATGTCAAACAATTGGCCGATGAAAATCATCATATTTACAAAGATCGGATTGGAATTTTGTAAAAATTGAAAGAAATTACACGGACTATAGTTCCTTTTATATCAAGTTCAAAGCCGAAGGTTGAAACAGTGACAGGTAGCACACCGTATAAGTTCGCTCTACTAAACTAGTCCTTAATTAGGCCATTGTGGGAGATTGGGCATAACTTTATCTTGAAGAATCCAAATTAGGTCTGACCTATGGCATTGGAAAGAAGAACCAAAGGGATACAATAGGACTGGGGTTCATATCTTGGAGATCTAAAATTGCAGATTTAAAACCTTTTCAAGATCGAGCTCCTAAAAGAAATAAAAAAGGTATGTATTTAAAAAAAAAAATTGCATAACTTTTGTTTGAAAATAAGTTTGAAGTGATTCCAAGGGCGTATTGAAGCATAAATATCAGTATTGAGTTCTGTAATTCCTCCCAAAAATAATTCCACGCCCATTAAGCCGTCATAAATCTCTACTATGACGCATGAAGAGGAAGACATGCAACATGATATACCAAACTTACGAGACCAAGTGAAACAAATATTGATCTCGCAAAAAGTAACCAAAAATGAAATGGAAGCTAATATGGATGGTTTGAAGAATGGAATGGGAGTTAATATCGATGATATAGAATATAAACTTAAAGGAAACATCGAAGACATGAAGAATGATCTAAAATCAAACATGGAATGTTTGAAGGAAGGTTTGACAAAGTTACTACAAGAAATGATTCCTAATGGCGAAAAGGTAGTATATGAAACTTATGATGAGAAAAAATTATTTTTAATCATGATTTTATAGACTCTAATGTTGGATTTAAGACCCACCATATTCCAAATATTGATATGAGGAATTTTTATAGATAAGTATCTAATAACATGGATACTACATATCGAGCAAGTCCCAGTTCAAACAATATCGCCAGAACTTGATGAGGAAGGAAAAATAATATTGGAACCTAAAGGAATCTTAGAAACAAGAATTGGAGAGCTATGAAATCAATCAATTTCAGAGTATCTCATCAAGTGGATTAACTTACCAGCTAAAGATTCCACATGGAAGGATGATAATTTTATAGAGAAGCATCAAGAAGTAATCAAGTCGTGAGGAAAACAATTTTTTGAAGGAGAAGAGAATGTTAGGTCCCTATAATACTAGTATAGCCCCTTATTGTTGTTTTCACCACATCCCTCTTATTGCTAGTGTTGTGCCCATGTAGTCTCCATATTGTTATTATTGTGCCCCATAGAAGTCCACTATGGTTACTGTTGTGCCCTTACATTGTTATTATTATGTCAGCTAGGATTGTATTGCTACCCCTTGGACTCCTATATATAGAAAGGAGGTTTTTTCATTTGAATCATCTAATAATTGTTCATTTATGTAATGTGAGGTAGGTTTCATGCTCGAACTGGCTGATTTATAAGTCATTGATCTATCTTTTCTTCTATTTTGTGAGTTTGTTTCATAAAAGTAATCGTTGAGAAATTTCTAAGGTGTTGACCATTCATAAAAATGACCTATGCTTTGGTCACAATGAGCAATGGAAAAAGTAGGTTTTTTTCCTATAAAAGGGAATTTCTCCTCAAATTTAATTCATTTTCTAAGTTAAATGTGGTGAATTTGGTGAGGAGGAGAAGGCCCTAAATCTCGTGGAGATCATAGCAGAAAAACCGACCGCCAGAATTAGCATCCTTCAGTTAGAGGTAGGTGGCCTAAAATTACTCTACATTTCCATTATATTACATTTTCATATTAGGGTCTCAGTGCCCTGTGGGAAATTTTTTCTCATCCTTACAATCGCATTACAGTTTTTGGGGCCTGTTTTGCACTTTGGATCGTAAATATGGGCCTAGATGATGTTGTCATCATCGAAGAAATAATTTTCACTATGCAGGCAATGGGTCAACGAGACCTATTCATTTGGGACAATTTTATGTTCCTTCTTCTTTGAGAATATCCAAACCATCCTTCCACATGTGCAAATTCGAGTTGGGAATCCATAGGAGCCCAGGATGCATCGTCAGGGGTAGCTACTACGATGAGGTGGAGGAGGGGGAGTCGAACGAGTGGTATGACCGGAGTATTTCTCTCATTGGGATCAGATGTCGCTCTACATAGATGAATATCCATATAGTGGTATAAAATTTCAGGGTGATCTTGACTTGCCACTTCCGCTCAGACATGCATGGGGTCTAGATGGTAAGTGAAAGTTTCTATTTTGGTTGCATTTAAAGTTTTTATAATATGTATATGGTACTAATTCTTAACTTATGTCATGTAGAAATTTATTAATACTGATGTATTACCAGATTCTCCTGATCTAACAATATTTATCTTCTTGCTAAATACAGAATCCTTCCACTGTTAAACTTGTGGAAATTTAAAACTCAATTGCAAACATATGTGAATAAATTCAATCGCACATAACACAGTTGTTCGACGAGAAAGCTTAAAGCTAAAAACCCCAACTATCATATATTATGTATATGAATGGAATAATATAATAATATCATACAAAGATTAGTACATCAAGCTCTCAGTACAATCAAAAATCATTACACACTGTCATGCAGAAATTTGCATATCTATGCACCAATTTCTTGTCTTCTGACAGCCTGCCTCCACTGCACAACCCCTGCTGAAGAAGACCCCTGAATGAATTCGAATTGGCCTTTCCTTCATTTCGCAATCCTCATTGGCAACTCCAATGTGTGTTAAATGCATTGAATTCATCACTATAGTCACAATAGATAGTCCATCTCACCCTTTCACCTATCTGTCCACTAGGTCTCCACTGGAACTGACATGCACTATAGTTAATGTCTGCTCAACTTAGTGTTCCTAAATTGATGTCATAAATTGTCAACCAGGGCTAGTAAACTGTTGAAGTGAAGTGCACTATATGTGCCTAGGTATCTGCTTTCTACTTCGTTGTGTTTAGTGTTTTTCTAGTGTTTTTGGTTTTGTGTTTTTATGCTAAGAGGAAAAGAACTAAGTTATTGGCAAAGAGGAGTTGTTGGTCACACTAAAACATAGAAAAATCTATTCTAAACTATGTATGGCACCTAAGAACAGAAAATGCTAATTCACAGATTACAAAACTTGACAAGAAAAATAACTCATAACATGAACTCAGTCCAATTCATTTCACTAGAAGTATGTTGGAACAACTTGAGAAAAGGATAAGTTTAATGCAATGAGGTTCTTCTAAATAAACAACAACTTACAATTATCACAGAGAAAATCTCATCCACAGTTAGAAATTTGTTGGAACACATTTGGAAAAGATTATCTGCAACATAGTAAGGAACCCTACTTTAAATTAACTTATGACACTGAAATTAATCCATTCTGCAACTCAAAATGTCACTATTAAGCCTCATTCAAGGGTTAGGAATCTTTTGGAATAGTTTTGGAAAAAGGAAAGTTTGTAAAATTATGAGAAATTGCTGAACAACGTCAAGAGTTCAAAATGATATTACCAATTCTTGTTCCTATCACAATGATGTATTAGCAGAGATTAAGAACAAGAGCAGTTTGTAAATAATGAGGGCCTTTAAGTCTAATTTAACAAAACTAGAATACAACTAGCTAATAAAACTTAAAATACATTAAACAGAACCGAACTACTATGCAATTAAACTCCGAAATAATATAGCTGAACTAAAATGAAATTAATATTTGAAATACTACAGCTTTATCTTATTCAGTGCTAGTGATATTTTGGAACAATTCATAAGAACAAGACTAGTTGTAACATTCGATGTAAGTGAGCATAAAACATAAAGTTCAGAAAACTACCTAAATTAGTAACGAAACAGAGCTAAAATTACTTATTTAAATAATATGCACAGAGCGTCTCAGGCAGTAGGGGCCCTCTACCACTAGATTAGCACATGAATCTCTTCAAGATTGCTTCATATCATGTATTAAAGTTGTTCTTCTTTCATTAAAGGAAAGCGCTTAAAAAAAAGAGTATTATAGTCTTGGACAACTTAGCAATAAAACATTAACTGACTAACTGTCTCTCTGTTTCCCAAGTTATTCTTATAAGAGAAATACATAACTGCCCTGGAGAAGAAATAGGGATAAGTGTCTTTTTCAATTAAAATCAAATTAAAACTCTTGTGGAGGCCTCTTACTTTGCTGAAGACATCTGTAGAGTCCTTGTCCTGGTAGGAATCTACTTCTTAGTTTGGGTTTCCTCCACGTGCATAACCACTTGTAGATTTTTGCTCAGACTTCGTAGAGAGCAAGGAATGATGTAGCTGAGTTCTGAAATTCAACCATATGCTTTTTTCCTTTAAGTGACACCTGTAACCTATGTGAACATGAAGATAGCTGCGGAATATGCGACTAGCTACAGAATGGCTACATTCTGTAGCTAAGTCTGGTAAAAAATTACTACAACAACAAGACCAAAAAATTTTAGTAAGTCAGTTATTGCATGCATTCCTAAAGTGACTTTAATCAATCCTATTGATCTTTTAAGCCTATAAATGATAAAGGACAAAGGAAATGAAGTGGAATTTGGTGAAAGAAAAGGACATCTTTGGGGCTCAACATACCCCCACTGCAAAAATTTTGCATGTCCTCATGCAAACAATCCATGTATTCTGAAACTTCTGCTAGGACATCTAGCCTCCTTTTTCTGCTTTTCTTGGTGTTCAATGGCATCCTAGGTTTCCTTATGACCAACTTGAATCTCAAATTTATAAGTGACGTGCTCAAATTTTTGTTTTTCTTCTTCAGCTTTTCACTAGCTTTGTACAATTTTTCCATTTGCAGAGAGAGAGTTGTGTTCATGTTACTCTTCAGTTTTACTTGTTCCTTTAAAATTTAAATTTCATTCTTTATATGCCTATTGAGCACTTCTAATTCATATTTGTCTCTTCTTAGTACTTCAATTGTAGATCCTGGTGGACTAGGAGTTCTTCCTCTGCTTTCTGAGGCTCTCTTTCTAATGACTCAACATAATTATAGATTTGTTGTTGTGTTGGGTCTATCTCCAGAGTTCCTTCATCAAGATCCTCTTCGTACTGGTACTTAGGAGATCTATCAGTTGGTGTCTCTTCATCTTCAATGTCTATGATGCATGTTTTCTTAACTGTTGTCTTCTTCAATATGCCTCTAAGCATATGGCTTCATCTTAGTTTAGATGGTCCCTCACCTCTCTCCTTAGCATAATTTCTTATTATCTTTTCCTTTTTAATTTGTTTCTTAATTTCAGCCAATTTCTCAGAGATAATCTCCTCACTGTCCTCTTGTATGGAATTACCAGTTTTAAGTTCAACAGATTTGGAAATTTTCCCTCTCCTGCTTCTTCTTGCAAGTTTTCCTTCAGATGGAGATTCCTTGGGTTCTTCAAAGTGATTCCTTAAGAGGAACTCATCCCAATTGTCTCCCACCTTTCTCAAATGATGCTCAATTAGGATTTTAACTAGGCCATGGTGATACAAGGTGGTTTCCAAGAATTGAACCCTCTTTTGGACATTAGAAGCCATTCTCTTTAGGCTATGAAGTAAGAAAAAGGGTAAATTGATTTCTTCATATAGGAAATGCATCATAAGCCGAATGTGATAAACATATAGGGTACCAAACCTTCCCTCACAAGTTATAAAATTTTGCAAAATGAGCAACATATTTCGCCATTTATTCTTTAGTGCTGAGCTAGGACTGCCCTTCTTGAAAACTGAAATATCTATACCTGGTGTTTTGAGCATCTACCTCCATGCCTCATTGTGAAATTCCTTGTCTTTGAACCATCGTTCACCTTCTCTTTGTAATTCTGCTGCTTCTGCAATGAAGGATTCTGTAATAGTGAACTTTACATTTCTATTTCAACTTCTGATCCGTTGAAGGACCGGCAAATGTCTTGGTTACCTCCTTATGAAAACCATTGAACTTTTCCAAAAACTGTAACCACCCAACCTACTGTAGCATCTCTCTAATCTGTGGGTAACCGTCTAAGTATTTGGTTTCGACTGGTTCGAACCTTACAATGAGACCCATGGCTTCTTTTCTCAACCTTCAATTTATTTCTTCGTTACTTCTCTTCTATTCACGGTAAAAATGGTTGTAGAGAGTTGTTTTCACTCCAAAGATGACTTCTATGTTTATGCAGAAGGAATTGGCTACAAAAAGATGACATGAAGTGGTTATGGGATGAGTGAAATACGGTGGGGGTGATTCACACGAATTAATGAGTTTGAGAGCTATCATGGAGGAAAATACCGCGGAAAAATCTCGTGTGAATTTCAAAATCATCACTGAATACTTCGGGTTAGTGACGTGACCTAATAGGTCACTTTAGTCCTAACCGTTAATTTTTAATAAATGATGATTTGTTATGGCGGAATGGAAGGGATTTTGTCCAAGGATTTTATGATAAGCTCGATCAATATGAATAATTAAAATGACTTTATGAAACACACATATAGCTTAACCATACTATAACTTTCATAATATGTTATCATAATAATTTCACAGCTTTACCTTAGCCTTTCCTTTGTTTTTTATGGTTTTAATATGCTTTGTCTTCCTTTGAAAATCATTGATCCTTCAGTCTTCATAATCCCTTTGATTTTTCTTGTTCACATAGGTGTGCAGGGTCAATTTGCTACTGAACAAGTGGTTGCTGGATAGTTGCCTGCAGGGTATCTGGCTGCAGAATGTCTGGCTGCAGAATATACCTGTAGAAGCTTTGAAACATGAAATGAAATGATTTGAAACATGGATGAAGTATAGTATGAAATGAAATAAATTGGATCATGAAATATGGTGGAATGGAGCATGAGTGAAGTGAAATATAATGGAATGAAATGGATCATAGGTGTAAAGTGGACTCAATTGTAGGAAGAGATCAAATTTAAAAGTATGAAATGAAAATGAAGTGGACCATGGAATGGAGTGAATGAAGTATGGATGAATGGAGTGAATGAAATATGAATGAAGTGAGACATGATGGAGTGAAATGGATCATAAGTGGAATATTATATATAAAATGGGTCTGCACTTATGATTTTGTGATAGCTGCTTGCAGGAAAAGAACAAATTTGAAAAGCTAAAGTGTTAGAAGGATTCTGATTTTCACTTTATCCTTTCTATATAAACATGCTAATCAGTGATTAGTTTTCATGTTTATACTTTATTTTTTTTTTATTTTTTTTATTTATTTATTTTTTTTTTATGCATTTGAATTCAGAAAATTCAATTAAGTTGATGAAGAAGAAGAATTCTTCTTCATTAACTTCACATCACTGTTTTCCTAGAATCTCTTGACAAATTCTTCTCTTGAAAGTGGCTTATGATACAGCTTCAATCTATGACCATTTACAAGAAAAGTGACCTTCTCTTCATCTATTGTCCTGATTTTTATTGCTCCATTGTCAAAAAATTTCATAATTTCATATGGCCCAAGCCAATGTGTTTGGAATTTACCTTGAAAATATTTAAACTTTGAATCAAACAAGAGGGCCCAGTCACCTTCTTTGAATTTATTTTCCTTGATGTACTTATCATGTCATCTAGTCCTTTGTTGCTAGACTATACTTGTTTTCTAGACTGCATCTTGTCTGATCTCATCCAATTCATTAATCTGCTCCAATCTGTGCTTTTGTGCCTCTGTTAGATCAAGTCCTAGCTGAACTTCCATTTTAAAAGTTTGAATCTGAAACTCTATGGGAAACAAAACTTGTTTTCCATAAACAATTTCATAAGGAGTATGGCTTGTTGTGCTTCTCCATGTAGTTCTATAGGCCCACAAGGCTTCAGGAAGCCTGTCTGCCCAATCTCTTCTATGTAAATGAACAGTCTTTGTTAGGATCCCTTCAATGACCTTATTAGTAGATTCCACATGACCATTTGCTTGTGGATGATAGGGAGTAGATTTTCTTTGTCTGATTTTGTACCTCTCCATCATTTGTTCCACTAGCCTTGATGTGAATTGAGCTCCATGATCTGTAACAATTTCTCTTGGGACACCAAAAAGAGTAAAAATATCCTCAAAAAGAAAATTAACTACAGATAATTCAGTAGCAGAAAGTAATGGCTTGGCCTCTACCCATTTGGTAACATAATCAGTGCAAAATTATATATATTTCTTTTGTCTTGATGGAGGACTAATAGGTCCTACAAAATCTAAAGCCCATTTCTCAAAAGGTTCAATATGTACCTGAGGCTACAATGGCATCTCACCTGAAGGAGAAGGTTTCCCTACCCTTTGGCAACTGTCACACCTTTTGACATACTCTTTAGCATCTTTAAAAATGGATGGCCAATAGTATCCTACATGAAGGACCTTATAAGTTGTCCTTTTATCAGCAAAGTGTCCGCCACAAGGTTCATCGTGACATGCCTTTAGAATCTCAGGCATCTCATCTTCTCAAACACATATTCTAATGATAAAGTCTGGACCTGTTTTGTATAACTCATTAGCAACCCATGAATATTTTTCACTGTCATAAATGATCTTTCTTTTGTCTCTTGCATTTATTATTGAAGGAAATTTCCCTGAAACTAAATAATTAGGAATGTCAGCAAACCATGGAGTTTGAGTAGAAATTGCAAAAATATATTCATCAGGGAATTGATCTTCAACTGGAGTGTTGTCTTTGATGTTTTGGAGTCAAGATAGGAAATCAGCTACTGTGTTTTGTTTCCCAGGCCTATCTAGAATGGTAATGTTGAATTCCTGTAAAATCAATAACCATCTTATGACTCTGCCATTAGTGATTGATTTGTTCATTAGATATTTAATTGCAGAGTGATCTGTGTGAACAAAAGTTTCATAGCCTGTTATATAGTGTCTAAATTTATTTATGGCATGAACAACAACTAAGAACTCTTTTTCAGTTACAGTATAATTTAACTATGAAGGAGTCAAATTTTTACTTGTATAGTAGATGGCATAAGGAATCAGGTCTTTTTGTCCCAATAATGCTCCTAAATTTGTATTTGAGGCATCTGTTGAAATATGAAAAGGTAACTTCCAGTTAGGTCCCCTCAAAATAGGTGCTTCAGAGATTTTTTCTTTTAGGGTCTCAAAGGCTAACTGGCAATCCGGATTCCACTTGAATTCACAGTCCTTGGTAAGTAATTTGAAAAGTGGAGATTCTATCTTGGTGAAGTTTTCTATAAACCTTCGATAATATCTTGTAAATCCTAGAAAAATCCTAACATCTTTTTGACAACTTGGAATAGATAAGTTAGACATGACTTCAAATTTTGACTCATCAACTCTAATCCCATCCCCTGAAATGTGATTCCCCAAAACAATTCCTTCAGTAAACATCACAAAACACTTCTCATGACTTAGTGAAAGATTTGCTTCTTTACATCTCTTTAAAACTTTTTCCAATTTTACTAAGGCATCTTCAAATGTGTTTCCATAGACTGTGAAATCATCCATATATACCTCTACACAATCATGTATTAGATCTGAAAATATTCCTAGTACTTCCCTTTGAAATGTTGCAGGTGCATTGCATAGTCCAAATGGAAATACTCGGTAAGCATAGGTACGCCAAGGACAGGTAAATGTGGTTTTTGCTTGATCTTCAAGTGCTACTTGATTTTTTTTATAACCACTAAACCCATCTAAAAATGAGAAGTACTTTTTTCCAGCTAATGTATCTAACACCTGATCTATGAAGGGTAAAGGAAAATGATCTTTAAGAGTAGCTTTGTTTAATTCCCAGTAGTCAATACATACCCTCCATTTACCATTTTTCTTTGGCACAATTACCAAAGGATAAAACCACTGACTATATGAAATGGGATAGATAAATTTGACATTTAACAATTTCTGCAATTCTTCTTTAACAATCTCCCTAAGATTTGGATTCATCTGTCTCTAAGGTTGTCTGATTGGTTTACAATTTTCCTCTATGTAGATGTGATGAGTGCAAGTATTAGGGCTTATCCCTTTCATATCAATGTACTCCCATGCATATGCAGAAGAATGTCTCTGTAATATCTTGACTAGCTTTTCTTGTTGATATTTCTCTAGGTTCTTGTTTATGCTTAAAGTTTTTCTTGGAAATATCTCAATTGTAGAGCTGCCAAATTTATCCATGGAGTAAAGAGACATCTGTCTTGATGATAAAAACTCAATGTTAGATTCTTATTTAAATTGTTCACGTTTGTACTCCGAAGAGGATTCAAAATTTTCTAAGGTATTCAAGATCTGGATGTCTTCACTAATTTCTAAAATTGTGAATAGAGGTTGTATGTATTCTTCATCCTCAATCCATTGAGTATCATCTAATTCTGTAATTGTCTTTGCTGGAGGATACAAGGTAAATTTCTTGGTTGAACTACCATCAGAGATGTACATATCACCAGATCTACAACTAATGAAAGCATCAGCTATAGCTAACCAAGGTCTTCCTAATATAATAGGATGCCCTCCTAGATTATTCTTAGGAGTTAGGATCATAAAATCCACAGGATACTCCCAAGAATCTAGGGACAATGGAATGTATTCTATTACCCCATCAGGTTTGATCACAGATCTATCTGTTAATTGTAATAATGTGGGTGTAAAAATAAGATTAGGAGGTTTCAGTTTATCCATGATTTGTCTACTCATGATATTGATTGCTGCTCCTAAATAAATAAGTGTGTTTTGGATCTCAGTTCCATTGATGTGTATTCTAACAACTGGATTTCCTGGGTCTAGATACTTTAGAATGGAAATCTTACCCATCATGATATCTGCTATTTTTCCTGCCATTTGAATTTTCTTTGTCTCTTTGATTCTTTTTCCTGTTTTTTTCATGCTCAACTCCTTTATTTTTTTTGCTAAAATTGGAATTTCCTTGATAGCTTGTAATAATGGGATCTTAATACAAACATTTCTCATCTCATCTAGGAAATCATAATTAGGTACCATAATTTGCTTTTCTACACCCCTATCAATTTGTAATCTTTCTGGAAAGGAAGGTGTAGAGGTGGATGTTGATAGCTGCTCTAATATAGGAGTTGAAATTATTGGTTCTTTTTGTTTTGATTTTTCAATGTTTGGGTCTTGAAAAGATGTTTCTTCTTTAAGACTTTTATTTACCCATGGAGAATCTTCCTCAGAGTTGTTTTGTTCTTGTATGATTACAGAAGGTTTCTTCTTTTCAAGTATTCTTCCAGACCTAAGTTGAACATCATTAAGGTCTAATGAAGTGATCAAATAGGTTGGAAATTGTTGGCCTTCTATCATGTATGTATTCTGAGTATTTTTATTGTTGGGGTTTGGTATAGGTTGGGCAGGAAACTAATTTTTTTTCTGAGGAAATGGTAATGGAAGTGGTGAATTTTGATGTTGTGTATTTTTAGGATTCTGTTGAGGATTTTGTTGAAGATTTTGTTGAGGAGGGAAATGTGGATATGGTGGATAGGATGGTGGATATTGACAGTACTGAGAGTATCTTCCATAGGGATTTTGTGCTCCTTTTGCCCAAGTTTGAGATTGATTTTGGAATTGGGGCCAAGGTTTCTGCCAAGAATTCCAATTTGGTGGGGGTTGATTATACAGCTGATCATGGAATCCTTGTGTTTGAGGTCCTTGCCAAGGCCTCCTAGAGACAAAATTGAGAGATTCTGTGGAATTTGTAGGGGTTTCTTCTTGAAAGACAGCTTTAAGACCAGGAAGTGAAGGACAACTCTTGGTCTCATGTTTTTTTGAACAAATTACACAAGTCTCTACTACTTTTGCATCTAAAGGGCACTCTCTCAAGGCATGCTTCTTTCTACATTTGGGACAAAAGACTGCTAAGGCATCAGATTCAACTTTTTCCTTGTTTTGTAGCTTGAGGGTGTCTATTTTCTCACTAAGACTCCCTAAAATGTTATATTTGAATTCATCAAGCATATGTCCTATTTCTGCCCTACTTACTGTCCCAGAAGCAGACTTACTTGCCCTTGCAAGAGCAGGGTCTCTTGGTCCTTTTACAGTTTCAGATTTCCCTCTTGAAAGGTTGATACATAATTCAGATATTTCAGGTAATGTGAGCTGATATATATCCCCTTTTCCCATCATATTAAGGATATCTAGCCACTCATCCCTAATTGTCTTCAACAAGAGAGCTTTCAAGATATCTTGGTGTAGGTTTTCCATTTTTGCTCTTTTGATGTTGTAGTTAAAACTTTCCAGCAAATCTTCTAGGTTTTCATCCTCTTTTTGTAACATTTTAAACACTTCCTCCTTATGGTTGACTGGCATACAGTAATCCAAATACCTCTCTAGAAATGCATGTTTCATGTCTTCCCATGTCCTAATAGAACTGTTGATCAAACTCATAAACCATTTTAATGTTTCTCCTTTCAATGTTGAAGGGAATAGTTTAAGTTTTTGGGCATCTTGTAAGTAATCATAGGTTCTACATAGGACTTCAAATTCAAATAGGAAGGTTTCGGGATCTTCACTTTTGAGTCCATAAAAGTTTGGAAGGACAGAGGGTGAAATGTTTTTCATAGTTGCATTGGTTTCTTCATCTACTATAGGAAACCCAAAAGAGCTTCCCATTTCCCTTATACCTCTTCCTCTACCTCCTTCTTCACCTCTACCTCCTTCTCTTTCTCCGCCTCTACCTCCTTCTGCTCTACCTCAACCTCTACCCCCTCCAAATAGTGTATGTTCTCCATTAAAGACTCCTCCTCCCCCTTCTTCTGCCATGGTTGATTCTCCTGTGGAAGTGGAAAGGTTTAGGTCTCTAGCAGGGGTCCTTGAATATTCTTCTAAGATAGGTTCAATGGATGAAGTGGAAGGTTCTTCTGATGGAATTTCTGATCTTAAGTCCTCTGGAAGTTTATGATCAGTGGAGTATGGGATGTGGGTTTGAGTTGGAGGTGTTCTGCCTCTTGGTCTTGGTGGCACAAGTGGTGTTCTAGGAATCAAGCTTCTGCTTCTTATGAATCTACCCCTTGAGTCTCTTTCTATACCCATATCATTTTTTTTGGAAGGTAAGAAACAAGGCTACCTAGTTACACTTCCCCAGCAACGGCACCAAAATTTCTGCTCAACTTAGTGTTCCTAAATTGATGTCATAAATTGTCAACCAGGGCTAGTAAACTATTGAAGTGAAGTGCACTATATGTGCCTAGGTATATGCTTTCTACTTTGTTGTGTTTAGTGTTTTTCTAGTGTTTTTGGTTTTGTGTTTTTATGCTAAGAGGAAAATAACTAAGTTATTGGCAAAGAGGAGTTTTTGGTCACACTAAAATAGAGCAAAATCTATTCTAAACTATGTATGGCACCTAAGAACAGAAAATGCTAATTCACATATTGCAAAACTTGACAAGAAAAATAACTCATAACATGAACTCAGTCCAATTCATTTCACTAGAAGTATGTTGGAACAACTTGAGAAAAGGATAAGTTTAATGCAATGAGGTTCTTCTAAGTAAACAACAACTTACAATTATCACAGAGAAAATCTCATCCATAGTTAGAAATTTGTTGGAACACATTTGGAAAATATTATCTGCAACATAGTAAGGAACCCTACTCTAAATTAACTTATGACACTAAAATTAATCCATTCTTCAACTCAAAATGTCACTATTAAGCCTCATTCAAGGGTTAGAAATCTTTTGGAATAGTTTTGGAAAAAGGCAGTTTGTAAAATTATGAGAAATTGCAGAACAGTCAAGACTTCAAAATGACATTACCAATTCTTGTTCCTATGATAATGATGTATTAGCAGAGATTAAGAACAAGAGAATTTTGTAAATAATGAAGGCCTTTAAGTCTAATGTAACAGAACTAGAATACAACTAGCTAATAAAACTTAAAATACATTAAACAAAACCGAACTAATATGCAATTAACCTCTGAAATAATATAGCTAAACTAAAATGCAATTAATCTCTGAAATACTACAGTTCTATATCATTCAGTGTTAGTGATATTTTGGAACAATTCATAAGAACAAGACTAGCTGTAACATTCGATGTAAGTGAGCATAAAACATAAAGTTCAGAAAACTGCCTAAATTAGGAACATAACAGAGCGAAAGTTACTTATCTAAACAATATGCACAGAGCCTCTTGGGCAGTAGGGGCCCTCTACCACCAGATTAGCACACGAATCTCCTCAAGATTGCTTTAGATCATGTATTAAAGTTCTTCTTCTTTCATTAAAGGAAAACGCTTCAAAAACAGAGTATTACGATCTTGGACAACTTAACAATAAAACATCAACTAACTAACTGTCTCTCGGTTTCCCGAGTTATTCTTATAAGAGAAATACATAAGTGCTCTGGAGAAGAAAAAGGGATAAGTGTCTTTTTCAATTAAAATCAAATTAGAACTCTTGTGGAGGCCTCGTACTTTGCTGAAGACATCTGTAGAGTCCTTGTCCTGGTAGGAATCTACTTCTTAG
The DNA here is from genome assembly GCA_034641835.2 of Pinus albicaulis. Classification (NCBI taxonomy): domain Eukaryota; kingdom Viridiplantae; phylum Streptophyta; class Pinopsida; order Pinales; family Pinaceae; genus Pinus; species Pinus albicaulis. The sequence continues at coordinate 1,488,150,715 of CM076580.1, forward strand.
TTTTGGTTTCCTCCACGTGCATAACCACTTGCAGATTTTTTCTCAGACTTCGTAGAGGGCAAGGAATGATGTAGGTGAGTTCTGGAATTCAACCATATGCGTTTTTCCTTTAAGTGACACCTGTAACCTGTGTGAACATGAAGATAGCTGCGGAATAGGTGACTAGCTACAGAATGGCTGCATTCTGTAGCTAAGTCTGGTCAAAAATTACTACAACAACAAGACCACAAAAGTTTAGTAAGTCAGTTATTGTATGCATTCCTAAAGTGACTTTAATCAATCCTATTGATCTTTTAAGCCTGTAACTGATAAAGGACAAAGGAAATGAAGTGGAATTTGGTGAAAGAAAAGGACATCTTTGGGGCTCAACAACACTTATATCAAAAAAATAATTATTATTTTGTCTCTAGAATAGTCTAGAGAACTCCCAAGACCAATTTGGCCAGCTATGATGAATTCGGCCTAGAGAGGGCTATTTGAAACTCTTAGAAAGGCTATTTAAATGAGGAACTTCAACCACATTTCATACACACTTCTCAAATTCGATCTGCAACTGAAAATGATGTGAGAAGGCCTTAGAAGGAAAGGAAAACCCTAACAAAGTAGCAAGAAACCCTAGCGATGTTTTACCTCTGAAATTATTTCTATTACATCTCACACATGCGAAGTAATTAGAGTTTCTGGATACTCTAAAATTCTGAGAATTGCAGGAAAAGTAGCAAAGATTTTTTCAGAGGTCGAAATGCTAGTCTAGCCCTAATTTGAAGATATTTTTCTTTGTTGTCCTTAGAGAGTCTATTTTGTCTTGGAGAAGACCTATTTGATTTTTGGCTTGGTTCTTGCTGGATGTCTTGTTTTGGTCTTGAGTCCTGGAAGCCTTATTTGAATTGATTCTATAAGTAGAGAAATTTTTTCTGGGTTTTCCCCTTGGAGGGTTTTAACCTGGCCTGGAGCCTATATCTTGTGTCCTTCTTTCTTGTTTGTGATCTTCAGTGTTTGGAAAATTATTTGATGATAAAAACATAATAATAATAATAATAAAGAAGAAAATATAAATGAATATTACAAGTAATTTGTCAAGATAAGAGAAGTTTGTATTCTTTTTTCCATAATAAATTTATCAACATGGTATTAGAGCTAAGGTCAAGGTCATAGGCAGCTGGAATATCACTGTTGATTTAATTCAAAAGGGTTTGTAAGTCAAGAAAAAGTGTTTTTTTGTGAATTCTTTGAAGGTTGAATTAATCAATAGCGAAGCAAAGTAAGAGCAGAAGGTTGAACGTGGGTTCAAAGGAAAGTTTGGGTACTCGAATACATCTATGAAAAAGACCGATTTTTTTGTCATATCTACCTTGGGAGGGTCTGAGGGATAGTAAAAGGCTGGAAAATAAACTAACAAATTTGAAACTTTGTGCTACAGAGTCAAAGGTTCTAGAGTATTTGAAGAGGCCTAGAAACCTCTAGAGGCAGCATGAGAAGAGGCCTAACCTAGGTCGCACATTTTTCCTCACTTGTCAAGAAAGGTGAGTTATGTAGTCTTAAGTTTGGAAGGCCTATAGTGGCTTAGAAGTAGAAATTTAAGCAAAGGAAGAAGTCACCCGGAGATTAAAAGGAGATCGCAGGTTGGAGTGGAATTTTAAGCCTAGTCTTAATATTTTTGCAGTGACTCTTGTAAGCCTTAACCAGAGTCCCAAAGTTGTAAAGTATTTGCATATATTAATAGACTTAAGATAAGTACCAAATATATTATTAAAGCAGTGAATTACATATATGTTGATGAGAAGGAATCCACGATTATTTGGAATAGAATAAGGTTGAGTTAGAAATACTGTTGTGGTAACTACAGTGTACCCTAACTAGAAGGAAAAATGAGCATCACCTTGGCATCTTAGTCTTGGGACCATTTAAAACAAGCCTACAAATGAAGTGAACCTTGAAGACATCATCAAATTCAAGTAAGTTTTGTATTTCTCTCTATCTCTCAAGCATCTAATACTATGTCTTGATTCTGCAAAGAAAGTAATAAGTTTGATGGGACATCCAACTTCCATGCATGGAAGAACAAGATAGATCTTATCCTCGTATAAAATGATGTCATGGACCATGTCCTAGAAAAATTTGTAGAACTATATAAGAGAAATACCAAAGACTGGAACAAATACTTAAACAAGGGATCAAACAATCCTTATTGAATCAATCAAGGATCACCTTATTCCATTTGTTGTAGAATTGGATAAGGAAAAAGACATCTATGACAGGTTGACTAAGCTATATATAGTAAGCACTTCATGACAAAAGATATCTTTGAGGAGTCACTTGTACAAGGCAAGGCTATCCTTTGATGAAGACATCTCCTCATACTTGGTGAAGACATCTCAGTTGAGGGATCAACTCCAAGCTTTTGTAGAAATTGTTTTAGATGCAAAATTGACAACGTATGTGCTCAATGCTCTAGCTCTAGAATGGAAGACTTTTGTGACTAGTATCTACTCATGGAAAGGAACTCCAAGCTTATTTTTGGTCTCAATGCATCTTGGAAGAGACTAAATTGAAGGAAAAGGACAGCATCGATCCCAATGGTATGTCTTAAGCCTTTACTGATAAAGTAAAGAAGTTGAAGAAAATGAAGTTTGGGAAGTTCAAACCTCATCAAAAGAGGATTAATATACCCAAAATAAAATTATTTGAATGTAATGATTATGGACACTTCAAGAGAGACTGTCCTAAGAATGCTTAAAGGAAAGGGGTGGAGCTCGCGTAGTTGAAGAAGGAAAAGAACCTAAAAAGAAGCATAAGGTTGAAGATCCTAAGGATCTCTTCTATTAGCCCCATCATAATGTGGTTTGCAGTTTGGAGAGTAGATCATGTAGAAGTATTAATTTTGGCATCATAGATAGCATCATATTAATATGAAGAATTTAGGTATTCATAAAAGAAGTCATCTAACAATAGGATCAATGCATGCATCAACTCTTTATATCATATCATAGCAAGAGAGGATCTCAAAGATACTCTACAAGAATTAAATCATGAGAGATTATTCAATTTGTAGAAGGATAATCATGATGACATTGCAGGAATATTCTATACTTTCATATTTTAAGAGTAAGTTTCCTAACAGTTTGCAGGTACAATTCAACATGGAGGAAATCTCATCTTCGAGATAAGAATCAATTTTGGACTAGATGACTAGCTGAAGAAAGAGGTATGCATGAATTTGAATTCTTTTTTAGTAAATTTGATTCATGCTTTCATATTATTATATGAAGAGAAAGTTGTGGGAATATGCCTTGTTGCATAAGCATGATTTGTTTTGAATTTTAGAATTTGTCGGTTGAAGACATGATAGTTGAGCATGAAGATCAACATTTGATATGGTCTCTTAAGGTATGAAAGACTACTAAATTTAGAGGGAATTCTATAAACTCTAATAAATGTGACTTGTTTGAAATCCACCTTGATAAGTGGATCGATAGGAGTATGTAAAACTTAGAAACAACTGAAAATTTGGCTGTTAATTTATTCAAATCAATAATAATTGTATTCAATGCAATGAAACAAAAAGAACATTATATATAAGGAAATTATGTTTACTGAATGATGAAATAACTATGCTCATCTGTACACATAAATCATTTTAATTCTTGTAAAAAATGAAAGGCATCATATTAACCTCACCTTAAACCCAACCTTGTTGTCTAGGCAAGCATGCCAATCAACTTTCATTTCCTTGAGAGTAACATGATCATGAGGTCTAAAACAATAGGAGGGATAAAACACAATATTCCATATGAGCCTTTTATAACAAAATATGTACATTTTCCATTTTTGAAATATGTAGATTAAGAAAAACAACTTGTTTGGTGAAACTCTTCGGTAGCCAATTAGCAAAGCATAATAAAAAATGCAATCACTATTATGAACATGGCAATCGGTCAAAAGAGCTCATGGTGAAGTTTGTTCTCACACTTAAGATATCTAAGAAAGGCTTAAAAAAATCCAAAAACAAACAAAAATTATTATTCATTTTACTCTATACAATATTAAAAAAACTAGGTAGAATCCACTTCTATGATTGTAATAAAATATGATTATTAATTTACACGGTTTGCATTCATTTTCTCAATACAAGTCTCTCTAATTTCTGTATTGATTTCATGCTGAGAACATTACATTACATTCAAATCTAAAACCATGTGAAATACAATCACTACACCCTAATGATTTGTGGATCACTGTGTGGCATGCAGTTATATTATAGGAACAACAAAGTAATAAACCAAGTAGACTTTTAAAAAAACTCCAAACTTTAAAAAATTACCCATGGTTTTATACAGGAGGCTTGAGAAGCATTGGATGAGAGAAACCTATTCTTTCAAAACCACTCAAATGTTTTAAGTAGTGTTCCTGTACATGGTTTTATAGAGGAGGCTTGAGAAGCATTGCATGAGAGAAACCTTTTCTCTCAAAACCACTCAAATGTTTTTAACTAGTATTCCTGTACATCTCTGTTATTTATAGAAAATGGGTGTGTTTTTGTTGAAGATTTCCCTAAAGTTAAGGATAGGGACAAAAATGTTTCACTCAGCACTACCTCAAAGTTTTAAATTGTCTTACAATACTGAAGCATGTTTTGAGGTTCTAGGTTGTTGTAGATATGTGATTACATTTCTATATCTGGTGTGGTAATAAAATTTATATATCATTATAAAGTTGCTTCATGCAATAAACAAATACTAGAATTAAACTTTATGTAGAAAATAGCTTGGTGCTATGAGCTTACGTGGGAAACTTATCGAGTTTTCCATGTTGAGCAAATAGGTCTGCTCTCAAATTCCAATATGAGATCTTCAATCTACGAGGGAGCAACATAACTACATGTCCAAAACACCCAAGCCAATCAAACGACAAGGATTTTCTTATGTGAGATTAGGCAACAATTTGTAATTGTGTGAGTTACAAGGTTAATAGTTGTACTAGCTATTTTTACTAATCTAGATCCACTATTATAAGATCTAGAAGTATCATGTATTCTTATATATGTAATGTTTATGAGTTCAATAAAATGAGTATAGGATTTGTGTTGTTTAAACAATATCATGCTCTTTTTATTTTGTAACATGTCTATGTTCTGCATACTTTTTTTTAAGAATAGATCCATATGACTCAATGTTAGTTTATGTTCTGCATACTTTTTTTAAGAATAGATCTATATGACTCAATGTTACTTTTGAAAACAAACTCATAAATGAAAATGATAAGTTAAAAGTTGTGTTCAAGATGAATAGAAAACACAAAGATCAAAAAATCATGTATATGTACTGTTTTTTCAATATATAAAAAATAAGAGTATTTTTCTTCTAGTATTTACACCAAAAAAAGTAGCAAGACAAGTGGTAGACAGAGAATAACTTTTACCTCAGCCCAAACAAAAGCAAATGGAAAGTTAAAATATAAAGAACAATTTGAAAAAAAATTAGGGTTTGGTTCTTACACTACGAGAATTGGACAAATGACTCTAACACCGCCTGCTGATGTGGCTGCGAAACCATACCTGAAATCCTCAAACGTAGGGCCGGAAGTTGTTAATAATAAGCAAACTGCAAGTGGTTAAACAAATAATGCCGAAAAATTAAGGTTTCATGGTGCCTAGTTGAGTAGTTCCTACACTGGCTGGATTGGACAGATGGCTTTAACGCGACCTTCCACTGTATGGCTGCGATTTTTGAAAACTGTTTTCTAACGATATATATATATATATATATATATATATATATATATATATATATATATATATATATATATATATATATATTTCTAATTTCTAATTTCTAATTTTTAGTAACCTTTTATTAAAAGGTAATTTAAATATATTTTATTTTTTAATCTACGACGTGTTTAAAAAAAGGATCAACGTTTCAGAACTGTAAATGGAAATGTTTAAGCTTCAAAAGGTTTATAATTTCAAATTAGGATACAATAAATTAATTTTACAAATCAATTTTATATTAGGTTTATATTAATATAATTTAAAAATATATTATATTAAAATTTTAGTGGTTTAATTAGTTTTTATTATTTTACTTTGAAATAAATTTAATAAAATGATAAAATCCATTTATAAAGTAAATGATATATTATTATTTATGGTATGAATTAATAAATATTTTAAATTGTGTTTATTATATTTTAAATAATAATAATAATAATATTTGTTAAAGGAAATTTAGTTTGAGTGGTATGGTGAACAGTTTGTTTCTCTAGTTTTGTAGGTTTAAGTCTTATCGGATATGTTGCAACTAGCGGATGAGTGACATTTATGAATAGTTCCATCTATCTATGTTATTGATTCTATAAATATTCTCACTACCATTAACTAGTTTGTTTTAAAAATATTATTAATTAATTTAATAGATTCTTATTTTAAAATGTTATCTATGTATGTGTCAATTGGGACTATCTAGTGCATGTTGTGTTGTGATTTTCTTTAGTAAATTTAAATCCCTTACAATAACATAATAACATGGTGAAGAAGGCTTCTCTAAGCCTTCATTCCACTTCACTTCCTCTAAGGCCTCTATCGTGGCTTGTAGGTGAAATTGCATTCGTTGCTTCTCCTCATTCTCTTCCTATTGGAGTGCCTTCAATGCATCATGATATGCTTGAAGACGTTCATTGTTGTGCTTAAATTCTTCCCACGCCTCTATTGTGGCTTCAAACTAAAGCTGCAATCAATGTTTGTCCACCTTTTGTTCTTGTAGAAGTGTCTTCAATTTAGGCGTTCTCTGCTACTTGTTTTTCATAAGCCTCTACAACATGTCCTCTTTCTCAGACACCCTGAGCATGGTCTCGTACATGTCCTTGGCATTCTCCATGGCTCAACTCAGCAAACGTTAAATAGTTAACGCCTGCAATCCAATTAGCAAGAAGACCTGCTTTGATACCACTTGATCAGGGTAAATTTTTGATACCCTTAACCAAGACCTTTTACCTTGGCTGATGTGTTAGGATTACAATTTATCAAAAGCGTTAATGAACAGAAATGAACATCTGTGTGGTACAAAGAAGAGGAACATAACAAGCATGGGCAACATAGGACATTGATAATGAAGTTCGTCAATGAGGGACTACATCTCCGAGCCTCGATGTCAAGATTGTGTAGGTTTCTGCATTAAGTGTTGTAAGGAGTGAAGATGTACATGGATAGTGTTTTCTCTTTCGTATAAGGAAAATGCCCTCACAGAGGAGTGGCTCAACCTATCTACGAGATCTTCCACTACCAGAACTCTCATACACAAAAGGACTCATATCAATATGACAATAACTCACACATAATGACTATGAGTATCTTGCCAACATGGAAAACAAACGGATCAAAAACAATAAGTATCCTGCCAACATGGCATCAAAGGGATCTCAAACATAATACAAATGCATGATAGAAAATACATCTCACATCAAGACAAAACGAGAGCCCACATCAAACATCAATAGGGATTTGTGTAGCATAATGCATCTCAGAGAAAAAGAGACAAAGAAGTACATGAAATCAATGCATCATATAACTTGCGCTGAAGATGACAGAAGAGAGAGCTCCTCTGTTTCTGGATCTGAAATCACCATCGCAATCTTGGCGTCGAAGGGTGTAAAATCGACTGCTCACTCACTAAATGCTGACACCTGCAACCCCACTTCTAAAAATGGCCGAAAAAATATACAACTCAGATGGAAAATCTGAATATGCCATCAGATTCGTGGCATCGAATAGTGCAAAATCGACATAAATTTTGTCCCATTTAGACACTGCGAAAAATTTTCCCTCCTGAAATTTGGGCCCAATAAGGGTTCCACCTTCCTCTACTCCACGCTCATGGTTCCACCTGGAATTAATTAAAAATTCTCTTGGACTCCACACTACATCCTCCGCTGGCTTGGGCGCACTTCTGAGTTACAAGTTTATTATAATAAAAAGGTGGGAAAATGTTTCAATGTGGGTAGTTGGTGGAATGGTTATGGATCCGCTTTGGGGGGGAGGAGGTGGGGTGGTCAAACCCTGCCTCCCCTCCCAAATGGGCATGTATTTTTCACTTTACAAACCAACACATTATTTTTGGGGGGTGGGTTCTGCAACCCATGGCCCCGACCCTTGGTATTATATCGTGACATGGTTGGTTGTGGTGGGCTTGTCCGTCTCCCAAGCGGACTGACCCAACCATATATGGTTCTTATATATATGTCATATGCCATGTAATATGGCCATGCGTGGAGGGTTTGTTTATGTGTTGGTTGGATTATGTAGTCGGTGGTTCCGTAAGCTACGTCGGCATCGATGGAACGGTTGGTGGGTCTGCCGAGTGGGTTCCATCTCCACCGTCAGCCCATGAGGTGTCACAACATATTTATGATATGCATGTTGTGAGCACCGACCAGGGGTGGCGGGGTTGGTGGCTCGCCACCCCAAAAAATGATTTTTCTTTATTAAAAAAAAGAAATCGTTGTTTTCAAAAATTATGAAAATAAACGTTACTGGGCATTTTAATTTTCCCACAATTTCACCGGCGATCTGGCTAGAGCTGGCCGGATTTTGGTAATTGTGACTTCTTAAAGCCTGTAGAGTCACTAAGTCAACCCAAAACTTTGACTCCTCCTAACTCCTTCATACGGACTCGTAATTGAGTGGTGTTTGTGTCATTAGAATTTGAAAGTCAAGATATTCTACCTGAACCTGGTTCGAGAGAAATATGAGCACTTTGATTTTTGAGCTTCCCTCAACCCTCTTTGTCCTGTGTGTGTTTCTCGAGCCACCTAGACAATCTAGTGTCGATAATCAATTATTAAATTCATTGATAAGTGAAACAAGAATTTGACCAAATAATTAAAATAATATTTTTAATTTGTATTTTACCAAATGTATAATTTTTAAAATAAAATAACAACTATTTGAAATTTAAAAATTATTCAAAATTAACGAACTTATAATAAATAACAATTAATAATAAAATAATAAGTCTTATAATAAATAAGAATTAATAATAAAAGAATGAGTATATAAAATAAGAATTAATGAGAGTTAAGAGTTGGAGCAGAATTAATTACAAATACCAATTCAAAAAAGGCTTAATTAAATTTAAAAATTAGAAATAATAAAATAGGAAATAATAAAAATTAATTAAAAATAAATAATATAAAATATAAATTAGAAAATGATGTGAGAAATAATATTAAAATAAATAATCTAAAATATAAAACAAAAAATGAAGTATTAATAATATTTATTAATTAAATATAAGAAGTTTAATTAAGAATGAAAGAGGGTGATCTATGGGGTCTTGGATACATGGTGATCGGTGATTTGTTAAGGCAATCCTTGATGTGAAGTCACCAGTTCAATTCCCCATCCCAATCAAGCTAATATAGTGGACAGGATGAAGATGTAGTCCTCCCAAGATTACAAAAAAAGAGAGAATAAAAGAGGGTGAAATGGCTCCAATTTGGAAATGATATTTTGGGGGAGGAGCAATGGGGGTTTGATGAAGGTCACCAAGGGTGGGAGAAAGGAGATCAATGGAGTAGGGAATCAATGGGTGGGTTGGTAGATGACAGATTTTCATGAGTGGCTCAGCTAGTATCCATCATCTCTTTTATAATTATTAGGTTTCTTCTTGATTTCAAGGACTTCTCGAATAATTCGAGAGTTATAGAAATGAATGGAGGAAATTATTTTTTGTTGATAAAAAAAATTAAGTGTTTGGACTTAAATGAGTGCTCAATGATGGCAGACTTTGAAAGACAATTGTGGTTGGTATCAACTATATTTTATTTGAGGTGGCATTTTAAAGGAGGGTCATTTTGACCAATATATGATTTAATGCATGAACATGGAATATGATAGACTGTTGATCCTAGCATGGGGTCTGACTTCTTCTTTGTTGACCAGAATACTTGTTTGAGGGTTTTATGCGGCTTAAATATGATTTTTAATGTTCTTTTTGGACATGATCTTTGATATAATATCAGTGGTTACTTTAATGTATGGGAGGGTAGCTTGGACACAAGGGGGAGAGGGATCAAAGTTAGAGGACCTAGGAATCATTAGAGGAAAATATATGGTATATAAAGACATATAGGATTGGATAAAATATGGTGATTATTAATCTTCTTCTACTTCCTCTTATATATGGCGTGTATATGGCATACTATGATGAGGAAAAAACACATGCTATTTGCGAGACTATGTTGGGAGGTGGGAAACAGAAATAGGACATAAGTCAGCCTAGATATCATCAAAGGTATACCGGGTGCACATACACTGTCTCTTCCTCTTCTCCAACATCGGCACGGTAGAGGTATGTTCTATTTTTCTCATGTTGTCTCTTATAGTGTTATATCTCCTCACATCCAATATTGGCTTCGGACATATAGGACATTGATCTTACTGGTTATTTTGCTAAGTAATGGGATCTTTACATTAGATTGGCTCAGGCATCTGGGATATATCTATCGGAAGAGACAAATACGTTGACTTAGGTGGGGAAATATCACCATCAACAAATCAAGGTCAGTGAATTTTACAAGCACATCACCTACTCACTCCCACATGCTGAAGCACCCAATTGGTTATATAAGGTATGGAAGTGGGAGTTCTCATTGAATCTCAAATGTTTCAGCTGGTTGGCTCTCCATGAAAAAATACTCACTTGGGTGAATCTCTCCCGTAGAGGTTTCTTCGGACCTGGAATCTACCATCTATGTATGTTAAACTCAGAGGATGTGTGACAACTTCTTATCAATTGTCCTATCACAGCAGAAATTTGGCAAAATGTTCTTCGTATTTTTCATATTGGTGGAGATTGGACTCACCTGAAACTCGAGGAATGTTTCAAATTATGGTTTACAACTCAACACGAGTTTTGCATCTTACCTTTCTACATCATATGGGGCATTCGGAGATGGAGAAATATTAGGATCTTTCAAAATAAGAAGGTGGATATTAGAAACCTTGCATTAGGAATCGTGACATACTTTTTTGAGATATGACCCTCAAAGCGAGTTAAAAATATGAGACAAATCATCAAAAATGATGCATGGAAAAAGTTTCAGGTATAATTTTTTGATGGTGCATGTAGCAACAATCATTGTGGATGTGGAGACCTCATTTTTCGGGAACCTCGATACTACTCACATTTTTGGTGGGAAGGTAGGAGGGGTGCAAACAATAAGGTAAAAATAATATATCTTCAGGGTCTGCTTTACTTGGCACAATGGTTTTACATCCAATATATATAGGTATTTGGGGATTCAAAAGGATGCATATATTGGATCAAATGGGATATCTACCTTTAGGTTCCATTGATGGCATACTGCATGAAGCACACTCACTCTATTGCACATTCCTCTACACATCCTCTATGATCATATATAATGTAAACAAAACAACATTTCCGATATGCTCTCCAAAAGAGGAGTGACTAGAATAGATGGGGTCATCCACTATGCCACATACAATCAAGATATGAGGGTGGATTCTTGCAGCATCTATATTTCATAATTTCTACGACTTATGCCTTATTTCCATGAGAGATAGTATGTATTTTGAAAGGTTGTCTTGTTGGAAATAATGCTTCCATGTGATGTGTGTCATTTGCATTCCAAGTTTTCATGACTTGTAATTGTGTGAGTTCCAAGTTTAATAGTTGTACTAGTCATTTTTAGTAATCTAGATCCACTATTATCGAATCTAGAAATATCATTTATTTACATATATGTAATATATTAGACCAATAAAATCAATGTCTAATTTGTGTTGTGTGAACAATATATCACTCTCTCTCTATTTTATAACATGGTATTAGAGTGGGTTCAACCCTGACTCTTTCAAGATAGGGGTTGTGATCAAGCATTTTTAGAGAGGTTAATAATGTGTACATAGAATAGTTTATCATGTGAGATGTTTTTTTATTTTGTAGATATAAGTGTGAGGAGAACGGATCATTGAAGGTGTGACCATTCGGCTTATAAATTCATATTGGTGTTTTTTTTTATTGTGGGAATCGTTACTTAAGTACTGCAAGTTGTTAAGACAATGTGATCTCTATTTGTACATCTATGTTGGGCGTGATTTTTATTGTTTTCTGATTCTGAGGTGGGAATTCCTCTAGAATAAGTTTCCCACAACCAAGCTAGGTCGCATCCACACCACTGTACATCGCAAGTTCTGAAGGGATCAATGGTAGATCATGGTGGATTATTTGTGCTTCATTTTACCAGATTTCAAGCCAATGATCACTTAACAATTGTGTACTAACACTGACCATGAGGTGTGTTTTGTTGCAGTCTTTGAATCAATGCATCCGCGCTTTGTAATTTGTATAGCGAGGAATTCTTGCGTGTGTGATAGCTTCTTTAGAGGCACAAGGGTGGTCTGCTAAATTTGTTTAGTTTATGAGAACGAAATCTAATATTGCATCCTTGGCGTTGTGCTTGACAGGATGGTTAGATCTCGTCATGAAAGGAAATATCGTACTGGGCACTGTCCAATCATCATGTCTTCGATGACAGTATTTTCCAATCATATCCTCGCAGTGGGATGTTTCACAACCAATTCCTCATGTCTACAACGATGTGAAACTTATGTCGAGCGTATGGACGGTTGATATCATTGGAGGGCTTACGTTGCAGTCATGTCAGAGTGAATATTTTTTTCATCATTTATTCCCTCAACATGCCTTGGAAGAGTTGAAAGAATTGCTTTTATTTTTTGAACCAAGCCAAATGCTAAAGTTTGACATTGTTTTTATGGAAAACAAGAAGGGTTGTGGGGCAGCAAGTCCCTATTGCCAGCTAGCCATAGCAATGCTCAACAATCTATTGTTGCTAAAGCTTGTGTGTTGTTTCACTACGTTTAGTTATAGTCCAGGTGGTGGGGTAGCAAATCTGACTCGAACAGCTAGTGTTGTATTTTCCAACTGTCTGTGAATTTGAAAAAAAACCCTCATGAGATGCGGTTTTCTTGATTCGAGCTGAAGAATCAAGTTCGAATCAGCTGATACATACTTCACGGTGGTGGGAGCTTTGCCCGTCATGTTTCTATCATGTCGTGTGCAGCTTGTTGTTTCCTTGGTAAACCTATTAGGCCATATGAAGTCTATAGAGGTAGATGTAGTTTGTGTGTTGTTTCACTACGTTTAGTTCAATTGTGAAATTTTCATCTAATTTCTAGCTTGTTCATAGTTCAACTGTGAACAACACATTCATGATATATTTTTTGCACTAGAATGTATTTCCCTTGAGTCTTAAGATTATTTTCAATTGATTTTCATCTTAGCATGAAGAATTCCCTTAACTATTTATTCAACCTGCAAATATAATATAGTTCGTTAGTTAGTTCGTGCTCCTATGACTGGATTGACCCCGGAGCAGATGGCTAAGAGAGATACACTCTATGTTTCTTTGGGTTTGAATTGGGTTCGTTTATCGTTTTCGTTGAAATGCATTTATTTTTTAATACAATAACTCAACCAGGAAAATATTAAGCACCATATTACGCTTCATAATTTACATATAAAAACATTGATATGAAATGGTTTTTGTGAATTCAAATTTAAGAATAAATGTGTACTTATGGCTGCTGTCACTGCTGCCCACCACATGTTGTAACTACAATGAACTCTCCGTAACTGAAATTTTCCCAAGAACTGACACTTGTAATATCATGCAATTTTTTTATTTTAAATTTGATATTATTTTCCATGCTTTCAGCTAAATTTCATTGTCCAACACTTGAATTGGGATAAGGATAGCGGGACATCTCTATTTGAGATCCAATTATAATGACAAAAATCCAAATGAAAGTTGGTAGTTTTCAATCAGATAACCGAGAGGGCGGTGGAGAAAAGAGAGAAGGTCCAAGCATAAACAGCTTCAAGCAGAAACGATGATGATGTCTGCAAACATGGTAACAAGGTACCCTGCATTATAGAGCATGAATGCAAAAGTATATGTCTTTTCTGTCAAATCTACCCTACAGTGCAGAGCATGAATGCAAAAGTGTCAAACCAGGAGGTAACTCCTCAAAACTAGAATTGTGTATTAGCTGAAGAATGTACATGCTTATATAGATGGGAGGTGAGGCTATTGGGATACATCTCCCAATGACTCTTGGCCTTCCTTATTTCCTAATAATAAATAATATACAAAAATACATATGCACACCCATCCATAGGATTAGGTGTCAACATTCCCCCCTTTAATCCGAAGGGATGTTGGTGAGTCCAAGCATCGATCTGAATTTTTCAAACTTTTCTCTTCCAAGTGCTTTGGTGAAGATGTCAGCAGTTTGCTCATTTGTGGAACAATGATGTAGATGGATGGTTTTGGCCTGAACATGATGTCGAATTAGATGGTACTTTGTATTGATGTGCTTTGTTCGATCACGGAACTTTGGGTTCTTGGCCAACTTTATTGCATAAGTGTTGTCGATCATGAGTGGAGTGGAATACATTTGTTTCATCTCGCAAATCTTCTAGGATTTTCCTGAGCCACACAATTTCCTTTGTTGCTCAAATGTACGCCACATATTTTCCTCTGGCCGGGAATCTGGGCTGAACCGACTATTGCGTGTGATTCCATGAGACAAATTTCCCGATCCAAGACCATGGTAACCTCGTAGAGACTGCTTTTCTGTCACACCAAAGTATGAATCGGTGTAGTATCCTGTCAAGTTGAAGTCGCCTACCTGTGTATATTTGAGTCCAAAGTCTTGAGTCCCCTTCAAGTACCTTAGTACTCTTTTTGCAGCAGACCAATGTCCTTCACAAGGTTTTTGCATGAACCTTGAGAGGATTCCAACAGCAAATGAGATGTCAGGTCTGGTGGTGGTCAGATAGATAAGACTTCCTACAAGTTGTCTATACTTAGTTGCATCCTCAAATTCCTTTCCTTCAATAGATGTGAGATTTAAGTTTTGTTCCATTGGAGTGCTTAAGGGTTTACAATCATCCATGCCAAATTTGTTCAAGAGATCTCCAATGTACTTCTTCTGAGAAAGAAATATGAATTTAGGATGTTGAATTACTTCAATACCCAAATAGTAATGAACATGACCCAAATCAGTCATTTCAAAACCTTTCTTCAACTCTTTCTCCATGGATGCAATATAGCTCTCATTGTTTCCTGTTATCAAAAGATCATCTACATATACCACAAGATATACAACTGTTTTTCCAACTTTCTTAACAAACAAAGTTGCATCATCAAGATCAAAGTGTTTGAAGTCAAGTTTCAGAAGATGCTCGGTCAACTTCTCATACCAGGCTCGTGGTGCTTGCTTGAGGCCATACAAGGATTTCACAAGTTTGCAAACTTTGTGTTCTTGACCTTTTATCACAAATCCTTCTGGCTGGGACATATAAACTTTCTCCTTTAGATCTCCATTTAAGAAGGTTGTTTTTACATCCATCTGATGGACTTTCCATCCACTCTGAGCTGCTAAGGCAAAGAGAGTCCTGATGGTGGTCCATTTTGCTGTGGGAGCAAACGTTTCTTCATAATCAATTCCTTCCTTCTGTGCGAATCCTTTTGCCACAAGCCTGGCCTTGTGCTTGTCAAGTGAGCCGTCTGCTTTGTACTTGTTCTTGTAGACCCACTTGCAGCCAATTGGTTTCGCTCCCAAAGGCGGATCAACTAGCTTCCAAGTGCCATTCTTATCAAGGCATCATACTCCTTCTGCATCGCTTCTTTCCATTCATCATGAGAAGCGGCTTCTTTGAAGGAAGTTGGTTCATGATCTGTAGACAAACTCAATTCACAGTTATAAGCAATATCCATATCAACAGGGGAATCATAATTATCTACATCACCTTCGATTTGTTGAGTGGAACTTCTTGTTCCTGTTTTTCCAACCTCATCGGGATGAACATTCTCCAGTGTCTTTGTCAGCCATTTGGGAGGACCTTTCTGAGATGGCCCAGGCTGGTCATTTGACTGAGTTGGGATTGATTCAAGATTCAATCTCCCAATTCTGTCAATCACATCATCCAATGTGTCATCCGTGGTTGTTTCTTCATGTAGGGGAGAGAGTGCTTCAGGACATGATTCCACAGTTTGATTCAATATCGGAATCCCCCCTTCAAGATGTGGAATCACATTATCAAATTCTTGGAAGGACTTTGCATGTGTGAATCTATCTAGGCGATCAAGTTGCCGCTCAACAACTTTGTCACTCTTGGAAGATTCAAGAAATATGACATCTCTTGCTATCACAAACTTCTTATTTGCTTCATCATAGAGACGATATCCTTTGGAGGTATTGGAGTACCCCAAGAAGATACATTTTCGAATTCTAGCACCAAGTTTGTTCCTTTGACCCTTGGGTATCAAGGCATAATAGGTGGACCCAAAGACCCTGAAATGCTTTACCGAAGGAATGTGGCCATGCCACATTTCAAAAGGAGTTTTGTTTCTAATTGAACTTGAAGGACACCTATTCTTTATGTAAACAGCACATAGAACTGCATCAGCCCAAAACATCAATTTTACATTCTTGAAAAATAACTCCTCAAAACTAGAATTGTGTATTAGTTGAAGAATGTACATGCTTATATAGATGGGAGGTGAGGCTATTGGGATACATCTCCCAATGACTCTTGGCCTTCCTTATTTCCTAATAATAAATAATATACAAAAATACATATGCACACCCATCCATAGGATTAGGTGTCAACAAAAAGGATATGTCTTATCTGTCAAATCTTCAAATGCCTCTACAGAATCACTAAGAAAATGCATCCAAGTCATCCCTAGGAAGACCCCTGCAAATGTGGCCACAAAAAATGTGATGAGACACCAGATTTTAACAATAATTAGGCCTTTTGCTCTCAAGTTTGGGCTATCACTGGAACTTACATCATTGTTGCCTACGTGGGCTATGACAAATGGAATCAGGCCGTAATTGATTATGAGCATAACTGCACTTTCAGTTGTTGCAACTGCTATTATTGTGCTAAATTTCATGGTTCTCCTGGCTTCTTGGTGTAATAGGAATTTTGGGTCCGCTAACCTCAGGGAATTGCCATAAATCCCAAATGCCTAAGCATGTAACCGGGGCTACCAATCTGTTTGCTACCATGAATCCAGACCGGCAAGCACTTATAGCCTAAATATATAGAGAAAAAGCTTTCTATTATTGAAGCAACAAACTAAATTGAAATTGCTTTTGCGCCATCATTGAAGGTGATTTCCTAAATTCCAATGGTTAATAGCCTTGCTATGAGCCAGTACCTAGATTACAAAGGCAAAGTAGTGCGACCTCCCTCCACGTACATTTTTCATTCCATTCATAAACATGTTCGAGGGAATTTCACATTATTCGTTCAAACAAGATGCAAAAATACTAGCTTAATATGTGCACGCAGGTAATACAACAATTTAGGAAATAATAAAAGAACACGCGATTAGTTATTAATGAGAAATGATACAATATTATATACCTATATATGGAGTCAATTTTTGCTAATGGTTAGGTTTTCAATTTTACTGCGTGTTAAAAACCATAAATAATGTGATGTAGGCTGAGAGAAAATTAAATTGCATACACTTTGTGAATATTTATGGAAACCAAAAAAATGCAGAGAGACTTTAGAAATCCACTTTCATAATCTAGAAACATATCACACATCATGCCATTGACTCTAGGAATCTCTCCATCCTCTATATTGCTAACCAGAAAATCCAAATCCATGTAAACATAACCAACCGGGGAATACAAATTGGTCTTTCTACAGATAACGCTTCCCATGCCAGCTCAGAAAACCAAAAATACACATCATGCCATTGACTCTAGGAATCTCTCCATCCTCTATATTTCTAACCAACAAATCCAAATCCATGTAAACATAACCAACCCGGGAATACAAATTGGTCTTTGTACAGATAACGCTTACCATGCCAACTGAGAAAACCAACATAACATGACAGCAACAACTAGACTTAATAGAGACATATAAATGCAGCAACCTGACCTAGACTAGTCGACATAGCTTACTGGAGCGTCAAACCTGGTTCATTCATGGCGATGGGCTAGAGTAGTGATTGGGCATTAACAGTACAACAATGTCTAAAAAATTTTATTGCAACTTGGAGAAAACATAGGAAAATCCAAGAAACACTCTATCTATAAAAATAAGCTTTGTAAATACTATTTCGTCTCAGTGCTACAAGGCTGTCACAGCTTCGAATCGTGGCTCTTTGGGAAGAAATTTCTGCTGAGCATAAACATTCATGTAATCCCTGAACATAAACTTTGGGTACAGTGATAGCTTTGAGTCTTCCTTGGGCTGTAAGAGCAGTTGTGGAGCAGGGGAAATGGCTGCATCAAACGATGGATTGTAAAATGACAATATGTTACAACAACAAGAAGATCATTACAGCAACAAGAAGATGCAGAAAGAAGGTTTTGACAAGAATACCGTGGAAGGGCAAGGGTTCAAAATGCCCAATTTCATTTCAAGAAATCCTTTTGAGCATTTTTGCTTTCATCCTCGGCTCCGGTAAGTTGCCCCTATAAGCCTCTTCACCGTTTTTGTAAGCCTATTGCAAGGCGGTGTAAGTGACACCAACATGTGCATGGTGGTGTATGTCTCAAACTGCGGTGTATGTGGCAGTTTGACAGAAATTTTGATTTGATGCTGTCAAAAACTTTGATAGTCAAACTTTGGTGGCACTCACATATATAGCACTTTTATGCATAAGCATTTAATGTCTTCAAATAATGCTAGCATTAGCTTAGCTATCATTTAAGTTTTCTAAAATATGAAACAAATTCATGATATAATCTATGTTTTTGCCTCCCCACCTAGAGAAGAGGCCAAATAAGACGTTGGTTTAAAAACTTTGGTTAGAGTTGATCAAAAATCAACTTATATTTAAAATACTTTAGTTATAAGTGATGGACTTTGATTAAAAAGGAACTGAGGCTAATGCTAACTTCCTCGAATCGATTACAATAGTCCCAGCCATGCCTGCGGTCGGGACTAATAAATTATGTGGGGGTTTAAATAAGAAATAAGAAGTTATCTTTTTATGTCGCTAAAGGAGTTAAAACAAAAAAAGTTCTTGGTAGAGAGTTTTTATGGTGCAGTTTTATTAAGTTCTAGTATGTTATTCAAAAAATGAAATCATGCAGAATCACAAAGAACATACCAATAATTCATGACCTCTGGTGCTCAGGGAGCATTAATCACTTGGAGTTCTTAATAAGGTCAAGCTGGTGTGATGTGTTTTGTTCCAGGAGCGTTAATACAGGTTTATTTTATAAGATCAAGTTGTAGAGTTGTTTGTTGAAGACATTCTGTATCCATAATGTTATCCTAGATAACTGATGAAGGTAGTGGAGGGCTGTGGATTCACACATAGTGTCAGTTCCATAAGATGGTTCGGTATCAAGACTCAACCGTTGTGCTCCTTGAGGTTGAAAAGTGTCAATTCTACAAAGTACGTCAACGATGGTTTGGAGCGGTTATTTCTTAAATGGATCAAGTGGTAAACTTGAAAGTGTGGTGAAGAAAATAGCTAAACCATGACATTTCAAAGTGGATATGAGTGCTAGTGATGATCATATGAGACAAATTTGGAATTCATTCATTGTTGTATGTCTACTTTTTGACTTTGTCATGTAACCATTAAGGGAATGTATTTGATGTAATGTCTCCGTATAATGTGTGTCATGTGCATTAAGTAATTGTGTGAGTTACAAGGTTAATAGTTGTACTAGCTATTTTTACTAATCTACATCCACTATTATAAGATCTAGAAGTATCATGTATTCTTATATATGTAATGTTTATGAGATCAATAAAATGAGTATGGGATTTGTGTTGTGTAAACAATATCATGCTTTCTCTATTTTCTAACATGTCTATGTTCTGCATACTTTTTTTTAGAATAGATCCATATGACTCAATGTTAGGGTATTTTTCCTTTTTTTTAACTTTTGAAAACAAACTCATAAACGAAAATGATAAGTTGAAACACAAAACACAAACCTCAAAAAATCATGTATAAGTACTGTTTTTTTTCAATATATAAAAATTTTCTGGTCTAACTAGACTGCCTTTTTGCCCTGAAAATCATGAAAATTCCGATAAGATATAAAAAAAAACTATCAAACTTTAATATTTTGGGTGCCTAGAGGTTTTTGATGTGCTGAATCCATTTCCACCATCACAATCATGATTCAAACACTGTTACTATAAGATTTCTTAATTTTTTTTTGGCCTGAATTAGCCAATTTTGGTCGTCTGGACAATTCCTCTGTCTCCTTAAACAACTCCAAAATGCAAAATAAGAGTATTTTTCTTCCCGTATTTACACCAAAACCAGTAGCAAGACAAGTAGTTGACCGAGAAAATAACTTTTACCTCAGCCCAAACAAAAGCAAACGGAAAGTTAAGAATAATTTGAAAAAAAATTAGAGTTGGGTTCTTACACTGCGAGAATTGGACAAATGACTTTAACACCGCCTGCCGATGTGGCTGCGGAACCATACCTGAAATCCTCAAACGCAGGGCCGGAAGTTGTTAATACTAAGCAACTACAAGTGGTTAAACAAAGAATGCCGAAAAATTAAGGTTTCATGGTGCGTAGTTGAGTAGTTCCTACACTGGCCGGATTGGACAGATGGCTTTAACGCTGCCTTCACCTGTATGGCTGCGATTCTTGAAAAGTGTTTTCCAACGATATATATATATATATATATATATATATATATATATATATATATATATATATATATATATATAATTTTTATATTTATTTATTTAATATTTATTTTTAGTTACTAAAAAGTAATTTAAATATATTTTATTTTTTAATCTAGGACTTGTTTAAAGAAGAGGGATCAACGTTTCATAACTGTAAATGGAAATGTATAAGGTTCAAAAGGTTTATCATTTTCAGCACTTATAAATTTCAAATTAGGATAAAATAAATTAATTTTACAAATCAATTTTATATTAGGTTTATATTATAATTTAAAAAATTATTATATTAAAATTTTAGTGGGTTAATTAGTTTTTATTATTTTACTTTGAAATAAATTTAATAAAATGATAAAATCCATTTATAAAGTAAATGATATATTAACATTTATGATATGAATTAATAAACATTTTAAATTGCGCTTATTATCTTTTAAATAATAATAATAATAATTGTTAAAGGAAATTTAGTTAGAGTGGCATGCTGAACAATTTGTTACCTTAGTTTTGTAGGTTTAAGTTTTACAAGATATGTTGCAACTAGCTGATGAGTGACATTTATGAATAGTTTCATCTATATATGTTATTAATTCTCTAAAAATTTGCATTACCATTAACTCACTTGTTTTGAAAATATTATTAATTAATTTAATAGTTTCTTATTTTAAAATGTTATGTATGTATATGTCAATTAAGACTATCTAGTGCACTGTGTGTTGTGATTTTCTTTAGTAAATTTAAATCCCTTACAATAACATAATGATAATAAATATTAATATAATTGTATTAGTTTCATACCTATAAATATGTTTATATTAACTTTTACTCTTATTTTTAAAAAACTATTTGTATAAATATATATTTAAAATATATATAAATATTACTTAAACATATTTTAATTTTATTATTTAACTAACCACATTTAGAGCTTACTTTTTATTAATATAGTTATATAGTATGTATTCATATTAGGAATTTGGCTTTTGTGATTCATAAAATGTGTGTAATAATTTTCGGTGAAAATCACATAAAAGAAATTTTGACACATTTCGAACCAGCCAATGTGGTTTATCTTGTCCTGATGATGAACCACACTGGCTTGTTCTAAAAGCATCCACAAAAATTTCTTTTATGTGATTTTCACCTAAAATTATTACACACAGTATATATTCATATTACACCATTTTCCTTCATAAACCTACATAAAGTATATAAATTCAATTTATATTTTCTTATGTTTTAACTGTTCGATGAAAAACGAAACTTTACTCTCATCCCCTCAAACTAGCCATCCAAAAATCCAAAACCACAAACTAAACTAAACAGATCTTAAAGAATAACTTAGTTCGGATGTTATATGGACGGGCATTCCATTAAGTGCATCCCTTCCCCATGTCTTTTTCGATGCATACATATACATGATGGAGTGGATTATTCAAATTTGACTCTGCAGTCCAATTCCAAATAAAGAGAGAATTGTCTTAATACGTTGCTCAAGGAAGGATACCACAGAGGTGGGAGCAGGAATGGTGGCAGCAACACAAGAGCAACCAATTCATGAAAAAGAAGGAGGCAGCAGCGGCAATGCATATAATTCAGGTAAGACCTGCTATAATTTGAATATTGAGATACACTTGTTGTAAATTTTTAATCTTTCTGTTCTTGTACATTTATAGATTGTTTTATGGCAGCAAAGACAGATTTAATCCCTGGACTTAGCGAAGATATTGTCTTGGGTGAAGTGGTTCCTCGGTTGTGTCAATCACCATGGAGAAAAAGGCCACTTTTGAGTATATTAAACCACCAGTGGAATAAAGCCATATCAGAGCTTTTTCCAATTTATCACCACCGTGTTCACAACCCTCAAAATATTCTGTTCAATGCTTTCATTCTCTCCCATACTAAACTATCCAATTTCCCCTCCGGTCAGCCTGCCTATACACTTTTAGGTCTTTGGGTATACAAACCCTTTAACAACAACGGTAGTGAAATCACAATAGGGCTACCAGAGCATCCATTCTCGCAAGTACGGAAATACAACTTTCCAAAATTTGTGTGTGACAATCATCGTGTATTTTCGCTCACACCAGCAGTTATAGCAGAAGAACCCAAGCTTCCCCAAAATATTTACAATGTGTGGATGCTTGATTTAAGAGACTTCAACCTTCAATGGAAGAGTCTCCCACCGTTGCCAAAGTTGGGGAATTATGTGTATGCTTCCTCTTCTCTAAATAGAGATGAGAGCAGCTATATATGGCAGCGAGAACGCAGTGATTCTTCAAGGTCAGAGGGCTGGAAACTCACTAGGGCAGAAGACATAGATATTAATTCATGGGATTGTGAATGGCAGTGGGAATATGTCAATGTTAATACTGGGCCCACCAGGACCTTGAACTTCGATATAATGTCAAACAAACTGCCATTGTATATTGAGATTCAACGACGGGTTCAACTCGGGAGTCTTAATCAGACAGCTCTTTTTAGAGAACTTTATAGGAAATGTCCGCTCGATAATTACGTTCTCCCAAATTTCGGCCTTCTTAATTATGTTCTGATTGTTTCAGATGGTATCGCCAGCAGTATTAATGAATGCAGTTTGTGTTACATGAGAGTTGAGGGTAGTGAAATCTGCACAGCTAAGGTGGAGCTGAATGAGGAGAGGACCAGGACTGTGGGGGAGAGGGAATGGGGTGAATTTGTGGCGTTCTGGATTAATGAGATACGTATGCAAGGCGTCCACGAATTGCCCAACAAATGGTATGCGCACTCCCGAGAAAGGAGCGCGATCAAAGTCTTTAAGTGGCCACAACCATCTCTTATAAAGCACCAAGTAAAACTGGCAGGTAAAGGAATGGGTGAGGTTGTTGATGAGCACTCCGTCATGACAGTGGCACAAAAGGGGCCTATCTACGGTTATTCGTACTTGGGTGTGAGGAGTGAGAGAATTCTATAGTAGATTCCCTTATATAGATTCGCACTCTAATATACTTAAAATTATTTTATTTGTATTTGTGGAGTTATAGTTTTATTAATGCACTAGGAAATTATTGAATTTTGTATTTTTCACTCGAAATTTATTGGATTTTATAAGAGACACGAATTCTTGGTTATTCTTGAATTTAACCAAGAACAAAATCTCAAATAATATATACCAGGCAAGTGTATTAGAGTTGCATTAATAGAGTTATAGTTCCATAAATATTGGTGGCCCTAATATCAAAAAAAAAGATGTGTGGAATGGCTTTCTAGAAATATTATACTATATGCACTGTATAAGAGTTGTTTTCTTTTCCATCACCAAATTTTGATATTTGTGATGTAAAATCAGTTTTAATAATATATGGAATCAGAATTTTGAAAAAACTTATAAGGGCAGTAGGAAGATGATTTCCTCAAAATTTTGATATTTGTGATGTAAAATCAGTTTTAATAATATATGGAATCAGTACTTTGGAAAAACTTATAAGGGCAGTAAGAAGATGATTTCCTCAAAATTTTAATATTTATGGTGTAAAATCAGTTTTAATTATATATCGAATCAGCACTTTGAAAAAACTTATATGGGAGTAGGAAGACGATTTTGACAAATCCAGTCACATTTTAGGCAAATTAGATCTCACAATACCCCTCAAAATTGTCCAAACATATAACAAATATTTTATAGTTGTTGAAGTTATAAGTTTGGTCTATGAATATTTCACAATTTAATATTTATTTAAAAGAATTTAAAATAATAAAAGAATACTATTTGATCAAAAATTGTTTTGTTAAATTGAATAAAAAATTCCAAAAATGTATGATAGACAAGACTTACTAGTGGACACCCTCTTTAAGATAGTATTAAATGACTTATTATTATTTTCAATATTGATTAGTTAATATTTTATATAGGGTTTGTCCAACTTATAAAAGTAATGGCCTTTTTCAAAACATGTTTTCTGATTAATTTTAATAAACAATCTAGTATGTTTTTTAAAACCATGAGTTTAAGTTGTTTAATCTACAAAATCAAGTTTTTCGGGATGTTGAATTAGTTTATGCGTTCAAAAATTCATTCTAAAAAACAAATTCTTTCTTGAAATTGTTTTGCTGGATTAAAGTGAAAAACTCTATTTCGTCTATATATTAGACTAAGTCTTTTATATATGTTGATTGTATATATATTTTAAAGTAATGTATAACAGTAGATTTTATAAATTATTTTAAAATGATAAAATGTAAAAAAGTATATATATGATATCAAAGTAATTTATAATTTTAATATTATATTTAATTTTAAAGGAAAAATTTATATTTTTATTAATAAATGAAAATTAAATAAATATAATTTAAAAGAATATTATTAAGAAAAAAAGAGAGAGAATTTATGAAATTTTATAGTAATACATAACAAGTTGAGGATGAGCTTAGTGAATAAGGTTGCACATGATGGGATCAAATCTCAACCTCACCTAAATAGTTGTGTGAGCAAGGTGACACATGATGGGATCAAATCTCAACCTTACCTAAATAGTTGTGCCCTATGTTAAGGAGAAACTACATGCTAAAAAAATCTATTCAACTTTAAATTGTTGTTGCCCAAGTAAAGTGTACCAAAACCATTGAGTGTTCAACCAAAACCATGGAGCGAAAGCACGAGCAAGCCCTTATAGGGCCAGGACCAACCAACAAAGAAAAATAATCTGACCATTAAAAAGTTATACGCAACCCATGTGTTCCAATAGGCATTGACGACCAATACTGGAGAGATACAGTAAGAGCCGAACAACTAAAACACAAGCGAATTCTCATGGCCAAGGAAAGTTTCCGAGTACCATCACTGAGAGCGAATTCCCATGGCCAAGGAAACTTATAACAACCGCAGAAGTACTATTTCCGAGTACCATCACTGAGTTTCTTGACCAAAACATGAAGAATGACTGTTGTAAATACTCTGGGAATATACCAAAAAACATTAATATATATTAATTGGAAATGATTGAAGTTTCTTGTTTTATTTAAGAAAGTTGAATATATACGTTCTTTTTCTAAAGAGTAGTCACATATATATGTGTTGCTACCTTCGCAACAGTTGCATAGATATTTTGAGTGGAAATCTTGTTTTGACCTGGATAGTCATATTTAATAGTCTTATGATTTAAGATTGACTATTATTTTTGGGTGTTCGTTTTATGATTGGTGATGGTTTTAGGTTTTGGGGAACAATCGTCAATCAGAACCATGCATATAAGATTTTCCACCTGCATTGGTTTTGGAGAACAACCATGCATAGGATGCCATTAGTTCTTCTAACATTTCAGGACAAGGCCTAGCAACTCCATAGTTAGAAAATTTACCAATGAAAATAGAGAAGTAGATGATCAAATGTTCACTATGAATATTTTTAGTATCAAGGTACTAATAACTGAAAAAAAATGAAACATAAAAGTGAACAAACATGCATGGTTTTATGAATCATAAAAGTGAACAATCATGCATAATGCATAGTTCTTATGGGTGATTGTTACCCCCAAATCTTTTATTATGAGTTGAAATTTTAGTTTTTCATCCTAGGTTCTTTCGATTGTTTGTAGAGGGAATACATGTTGTACTTAAGGAAAACACTCCATTATAGTCAGGTTCTACTTAAGTAAGACATTGCATCTTAGTTGTAGTGCTCTTAGACGGTGTTTTGTGAAGTAAGGGAACTTGCACTTGTAAATGCTATATTGAGAGATCCGTACAACTATTTCTCAAGCCTTTTCCTTTTAGAATTTGGTCCTAATGCAACTAATTTTTCCTTCAAAAGTAACCTTAGCTACTCCTTTATTTTGGTATAAGATCTTAACCACAATGGATGAGAATTCAGGAGAGTAGTTTTTCTTTTTGTTTCCTTAGCACTTTTATAGTGGTTTGCTATGTGGAACCCTATGTCTCTCCTACATCTTCCATTTATGGGATGTACCAATTTCCTAATTATTTCTAGGCTAACCAACCATATATTGTAGTACAATCTGAGTTAGCCCTAGTCCCCACAAAAATATCCTTAAACATTCCAATGTGTGAAAGAAATATATTGAGGATCCTATCATTCATATCACAACTTTATGTCTTTTGTCTTGCAATACTTAGTATATGATTCCATCAAGTTGAGGTTCTTTCAACACATCATTATGGGGATCACAATGAAGGGGTATGCTAAAGTGGTTTTTTTTATGAATTTCAATGACTTGGAAATTGTCTTCCTTAACCATTTCCCATTTCCTATCTCTTATGATGCTAGGAGTAAAATCCTACAAAATGTTAAGTAATACAATGTGATGGAATTGTAGTGTTTGCATTGATGTCAACATGCACTTAACATTATTTTTCTTGTGTGTTCTTGGATTGTATTGATGGGTCCCATCAATAGGTATATTATAAATCCAATTTTTTATCCTCCAACCTATAATTTCTTCTTTTCTCACATTAATTAACATCCTTTTGGCCATAATGTTCTTAATAGGAAGACTAAAGCATGTATGGCATACTTCGTGGCCTAATGTGGTTAAGGTGCATGAAAATGGGAAATGTTTAGTGCATTTATTATGTAGAGCCACATTGTCGGCATCTAGAGGAGATGTGGGAGGTTTTTCCCTTGTATTTACTCTCCTTCAACTCGACTTCATCCCTCAAATCACTCGTCTACAACTCGAGGTCTACTAGCAACTAATGATCTAAAGCAATAGTGAGGATCTAAGGGAGTTATATCCACTTTTTTTGAGATTTTGGAGGGAAGCAATCCTTTTTCCAAGGAGGATTCCCCCAAGTCATCTTTGTATAAGTAAAGAAGCCCAAGGTCTTAATAGGATTCAAATTTTTAGGGTAGGGAAGAGCTACTAAGAGCTAAGAGCTTGACATTGTCATTTTCATTTTCATTTGCATGATGTACTTGAACTTTATATTATGTCAATGGAAGTTTTATTGTTGTCTCAGATTTAATTTTGTTTCAGAGAGCTAGGTCCCCTTTGGTTAGGGTCCAACCCTTCAGTCTCTCTTGTGTATCTTATTTCTCCATTACTTTTAGGAGCAACATTTCTATTTCTCTTAGTAGAAGTTTGCTCACAAAAAAATTGTTGTTGTAGGTATAGTTACCACCTATCTTGTGGGAAGCGTGGTTGAATAGTACACAGGAGAAAGACAAAAAAATGTGTGGCTATTTTCCTTTACAAATTGTTAGACTTTAGATCATTGCTCTTTTACATACTATGTTTCTGAATATTTAGGAGTTAAATCACATCCTTCTTTAAGGTTTCATGTATGTAGGTTAGATGCATGCTGTAAAACATATTTACTTTTGATGAAATTCAATTCAACTCATCCTTTATTTTTATTTGGTTATATAAAATTCAACTCATCCTTTCCTTTTATTTGCTTATATAAAATTCAACTCATCCTTTCTTGTTTAGTTCCTTTTGTTGCAATTTGGTAATTAGTTTGGCATTCTTTTCAAAGTGCAAAAATTGATTGTTTGTTCGTTTGCAGGTAATATTAGTGGCTTTCATGGTTGGCACACTCATACTATAATTATCTTGTCATAATAAACCTCTTCCTTCTCATCTCACATTTCCCTCAAATCTCTACCACCAGGACCATATTTCTAGTTCATTGAAGGACACTGTGTGCATTTTCTTTTGTGCAAGATGGACGTCTGAGATGTTCTAGGCTTGGAAAATGCCTCATGCAACCTTTTATACCCTCGTATATGCTTTCCCACCTTCATAACACTTTTCCCACTCTTAGGATGCTCACAGATCCAATCATGTAGAAAAATAGGGCAATCATGTAGCAATCTTATAACATTAGGTAGCAATCATATAACATCCTCTAGCATCGTTAAAACTTGAGAATATTTTCTTAAAATACTATTTTTGTCTCTTAGGATTGAATAATGACCCCTAGGCTTTAAATCTGTGATTGAAGAGGACAAAATAAGAGTTTAGACCTTCCTTTTTTTCACCAGAAATACAATTTTGTAATTACAGTTACAGGAGACATTTCCAAGATTGAATCAGAATGATGATTTTCTTATGAAATTCACATGAATTATGTCACTAAACCTAATTTTCTTTGAAAACAGTGATTGAAACAATGATTTCTCAAAGCAAAGTAGATTAGGCATGTTTTCTTGAATGTATGTTGTCTTAGGGTGAAAGATATAAGAGTTCTTATTACATAAGTAAATTTCATTTCCAAAGAATATTTCCACATTTTGAAATTCGACTAATGATTCACATTCTTGCACATATCATAGAATTTGCAATTTTCAAGTAGATTAGTATTTCCATTTCCTCAAATAGCACACTCTTACATTCTTGTATCTAGGGTTAGCCTTTAGATTTGGAATAATAGGATATTCCATTCTACAAGTACACTTATATTTCCATTCGTGCTTAGAGTATAACTCTCTCTTCTCATGCAATTCCCTTCTTTGAGCTAGTTGAAAGAGTGGTGTTTGTATGGCTTGATCTGGTCCATTTCTTGAAGGTGGCATAAGTAGAACTTGTTGGACTTTTAAGGAATGAAAAAGTAAAAAGTTTGAATATGCAGTAAATACTGATTCACCCCCCCCCCCTCTCAGTATTTTTCCCAACAGAACTTGACCTACTGTTCATATAGCAGTGTCATCTCTTAAGTTTGTACGAACCCCAGGTGGATAATTAAATTTTGTAGCCTAGGGAGTCTCAAAATTCTTGTTGTGATACCGAGGCTCATCACCTTTTCGAGTCGTTGTTGGGGAGGTGTTCAAGTAGGTGTTGTTTCTACTTATTAGTTTCACCCATTTTCATCTTATGTTTAGCATCAACATTGTTTGATTTTCAAATTTCAAAAAACAGGATTACACAGAAAAAATACAAAACAAGTTCTTTCATGCCTCGTAGGAGTAGGGACAATCAAGGAAACTTTCCACCAAAAAACCACACCCATTAAACAAGTCAACCATCACTCTTTTTTGTTGACTATGAACTTCCCTCTCTAATCAGAGGGGAGTTAGAAAATCCTCTAGGTGACAAACCTAATTTTTTTGAAGAACCCATAAGGGTGGAAGACTTGATATCACTTATCCAAGACATGGATGGAAACGAGCACAATGAGTTATTTATGTTAGAAAATTATATATTACAAAGCAATGAAACACATAAAATATGTGGAAACCACAAACACACAAAACACATAAAACTAGAGAGACACAGATATACGTGGTTCACCCAGTTTAGGCTACGTCCACCACAAACAGCCAATCCTTCCTTTCTATTATCCAAAAAAATGAAGAGACACAACCTACAATAGATCCGTTGTAACATCCTCTATTCTCTCTCACAATCTCCCTATCTGTTTCTCGCTCTAATAA
Organism: Pinus albicaulis; assembly: GCA_034641835.2. Taxonomy (NCBI): domain Eukaryota; kingdom Viridiplantae; phylum Streptophyta; class Pinopsida; order Pinales; family Pinaceae; genus Pinus; species Pinus albicaulis. Next base: position 1,488,180,838 of record CM076580.1, read on the forward strand.
ATACACATACAATACACAACCGTAATACAATACCCTCATACAAAATGACGGGTTGCCTTCAAGGGAAAAAAACCCTAAATTAAACATAGCTTCTACCATCATATCATCCACCTAATGAACGACCCAAATTGAATAGAAATTACAATAATTTTACAAGGAAATTTACATTTATTTTTAGCTTCGGGGGCGTTGCCCCCGAAACACCCTGCCAGGGGGGGGGAGTGCTCCATAAAGTCACAGCCACCCCCCCCGGACTCACTAAGAAGTTTTTAATTACCAGCGATGTTGTTGCCCTGTTTAGAACAGGGGTCCAACATTGTGATAAAAAATAAATAATAAAATCAGGCTCCACACCCAACATTTTCCTATCTGAGAGACCAATGGGGAGGATAGGATGAAGAATATCTACCCTACTGCCCTTCTACATTTCCATGTTCTAGCCTCTGAGGCACCTCACACATTCATGTTGGAGCTTGTTGTGCTTTGTAGGACATATTACTATACCTCTAATGAATAGAAGCTTAATTTGTTTCCATCCGCCCTCAAGTATGTAGCCTTGTGCTGGTTTATGAGCCTACCTGGAGGTAGCATCGCTACCTAGGCACAAATGCAAAAAGCCTTTAATGAGATGTAAGGAGACAAAAGAGGAAATCCTTAGGATGAACATAGGGCCAGATGAGTCCTTAGAAGACTATGAGGAAAGGTTCCAACTGAAATATAGCAGGGATAATTGTACCCTTGAGCCTGAATCACTCAAGCTTGTAATTCTTTGAGGGATTGGGGAGGATGTAATGGAGGCCATCAATATGATGTCTGGAGGAGAAATTTACCACTTGAAATATGATGAAATAAATAAAATATTCAAGAACCATTCTATATTTGCTAATAAAAGAGGAAGGTCCATGCAAGGCCTAGTCAACTCTTCTCCCTCCACTTCAACCATTAAACATGAGATAGGGAGTATGTTGGAAGAATTCAAGAGTGAATTGTTGCACAATTTTTCCTTTCAAATGGATACTAAGCACATTGAAAGGATGAAAGAGGAAGTAGGAAGGTAACTTTCCATATTTTTCCCTAGATGCAGTAAGATGCATCCCAGAAATGAGTTCCCATAGAACACCATAGAGGTTTTCTCTTTCTATGAGGAAAAATATGCAACATATATGTATCTCTCTCTAGTAGGACTAAAAGGTTGTATAGTAAAGAGAAAATAATGGCTTGGAGCAACTATGTTTAATCAACCAGAGGAGGCTGCAAGGCCCTCAACCATATCAAAAGGATATGTGCAGTGCAAAATATCCTCTTTACAATCCAAATCAAGATGCACCATTCCAGACTTGGTACCCTCAAACTCATCCATCATGGTACATTCCCTCTCCTTGGTGCTATACTCCTTATTACCCTCCTCAACTTGTTAACCCACCTTTCTTATCAACTTCAGCCTCCTTAATGGGGAAATCCTTCACAAGGATAGAAGCCTTAGGAAGCCCAACGTCCTACCTTAATGCCTCCTCCTTAACCTTAACAATGACTACCTAAAAAAAGCCACCTAAGTATCCTCAAATTCCTTCCCAATCAAATCTCAACTCAAACAATAAGTCGGCACGACAACTTTACTATGGGGAAACATCCTATACTACTTATGTTTTGGAAATCCAAGAGATCAACCTTTGGTTTGGGAAGGCACTTCCAGATTCTCAGACACCTTTTCCACATGAATATATTGAATAAAATAAGGAATATAGTAACCCTCAAGCCAATTTGCCTCCCTATCCTAAAAGTTTGACTCAACCTAAACAACACACCCTAGAAGAGGATGAACTTATGGGAGAGTTGAAGAATTTGAATGTTAAAATACCCCTTCTCTAGGATATCAAATATGTCCCAATTTACAACAAGCTTATCAGAGAAGAGTGTTTCAAGAGGCCTTGGAGGAGAAAAAGAGATACCACCACAATCAATGTTTTTGGGAAGTTGTATGATCTAATGATTGCGAGGGTTTTCTCCCCAAAGTGTTTAGATATTGGTAGCCCAGTAGTGGATGTGCACATTAATAGAATTATAATCCCTAACACCTTCATTGACCTTGTGACTGCAATCAATGTTATAACCAAGGAAACTAGTGATCCATGGCATTGCACCAAGAGTGTTGCAACTCCCAAGCGATCCTCAATTCAAATTATCAATCTAGGTTTCATACAAACTTAGAGGTCACAATGTTGTATGCATAGTAGGTTAGCTTCTACTCATGTCACCCTAAGTCATGACATGAGATCAAGGTTTTCAGAGACCATTCCTCCAAACTTACTATAGTGAAAAGTTATGATGAAAACACAATTGAGAGTGATTCTAACAATGAAAGTGAAAATTCCATTCATTCAACTTGTAGATGCTAATTAACATTCCATGACAAAGAAATTGCTTGTCTACTTGCAGAACTAAAACTACTCTATTTTATCCATTTAATCAAATAAGTAACCTAATTTCTTGTATCATTGTTCTACTCTACATTTTCTTGAAAATCATAAATCTAACTTCTAACATGCTTGTGAATAAAAACATGATTTCTGCATTGTTTTGTAGTGAGGAAAAAGAGGAGGTTGGAGTGGTCTAAGAGAATATCTCAATCATAAAATCAAAATTTTGGGGTCATTATTCATCTTAACTAAGCTAAGTTCAAAGTTTGGATTGAAACAGGTGGACGAAAATAGTTCTATAGGCCTATTATAGGTGCTGCTATAGGAGGTCATGTACTACTACAACATGCCCTGTATTGCACTAGAGTGTTTATGAGAGCCTTTTCAGGGCGGAGGTGGCGTATTGAGGGTAGGATAAGATATATAAAGATAGGAGGGAGTGAATGAAGGTTGGGGAAGCCTCCTCGCCAAGCCTAGGACCTCTTAGAGGTATTTCTTGCACCAAGATTGATGCCTAGTATGTCCTTAAATTCCTAGACAAAATGAAATTGGAAACAGAGTATGGTAGAAGTGTGAGGTGTAAAGGGAGAATATGGAAAATTCCAAGTCGATACGAAATATTTTTCCACCCCTACATATCAACACAACCCTGCAACTAGCCCAATATATGTAGTAAATGATCAATAACATAGTGACATAAATTATCATGGAAAGGATGAGTTGAATTTGACTAAAATCTTATTATATTAAAAAATACTACTCTAATCACTAAAGTAACTCCTAGGTTGTATAAAATAACATTCAAAAGGATAACTAACATCTATCTATTTGTAATAAATACAAAAAAATTGTTTTTGTACTGAGATTGTGAAGCTTTCCAAGCACTCTTCCCATAAGAGAGATGATAGGGAAGCCCACAATCACAAGTTTTTATATATTATAATTTACTACAATAAAATAAATACATAAAATTCTTGGAAACAAGAACTAAACAAGAATAAGAAAGAGGGAATAAATCCTATGGGCTGGGCCCAAAACATCCAAAGGCACCTTTGATGGTTTTCCTTTTGGTGGATAAAAACCTGCATTTGTCTCTATCTCTATCCATGATTGGTGTTCCTCTACTTTGTTTCTTCCTTCTTTAAATCCCAACAACAAGGTTGGAGTGAGTTTGATTCCTATCCATTTGATTTTGAGTACTTTCATGATTCCTTTCTACAATAGGGTTATTTCCAAAGAATTCCTTAACCTTTCAGGAGAGTGGTACTCCATGATTCATAGACTATGGGGTAAAGCATGGCACCTTCTTTGAAAAGCTTGTAGAATTTTTTTTCCTAACTTTCTAAAAGTTCTTAAAAATGTTGAACATAATTCTCTTGGGTTTTTATGTACTTAGTTGCTAAATGAGAATGAGAGGAAATGAGGTTGTGATTGCTAATGATAGCCTTGGGGCTTACTAGCTCTTCTCTGATATACAAGGGCTCATTTTCCTCCTTTGTCATTACCTTTTCCACTTCTTCGCCCCTTTTCTCCTCATGATTCAACTAAGATGCCAATGGAATTATTTGCATGTCTCCAAATCTTGAATCGGGATCCCAAGAATTCAAACATGTTAGGATGAAATTGTGCATGTAAAACTTAGCTAGATTTCACTTATCTTCCATACTTGCCTATTTGTAAAATTCAATGGACTGCCTGTAATCTTGAAAAGGAAAAGACCCATATTCTTCTTGTTTCTTTATATGGAATTGTAGCCACTGTTCCTTGAGGAAAATAGAATAGGATTTTGATGGCTTCCTACATTGCATGACTTCCATAAAGATGCTCGCCATGGTGGAAAGTTGTGTTTCTTTCTATTGCAATTGATCTCTCAACCTTATCTTTTCTTCATGTGGCTACTCCCTCATAATTTATTGTCTTAGTCTCAAATTACTCAACTCCTTGCCCATTTTAGTGAATTTATCCTCCATGAGCCCCACATCTTCTACAATTCTAGATCTGGAAATTTTCATCCATCTATGTGGTCTTCCTCTCTTTATATCCAACTCATAGAGGAGTGGGACTGCAAACCTTTTAGGTATAATCATAATTCCCTCACAAAAATTTTAGTGGGAATCTAAGCTGGGCTATGGATCAAGCTCTTGAAGCACGTGGAGGACTTTTGCATCTACTTTTGAGGTGATTTCTCCCACTAGGGCTTCACTTGGGGAGAAATACCATACCACGTGGGTTCATATTGGGGGATATATATTGAGGAAAAAATCACATAATATATTGGGGGATATATAGGGGGTAAAGGGTTTTAATATTGGCAGGTATAAAAAATGGAGCTGAAAGCTAATGAAAAAAATTAAAGGGGCATAACAAAATTATTGAAAAAATGATTACCTACAATCTCTAGTGAAAGTAGGGGTTTTTTAAATTGGGAAGGTGTATTGGGTTTGTATTGGTAGGGGGTTGAATAATGTGATTTTTAGAGGTATTTTCCAATATGTAGTCAAAATAGGGATAATTTTTAGTATTCCACAAATGCACATGATTTTATAGAGGTTCATTGAGTGAAGCCCACGTGGTTGCTCCTTCCTGTAGCTCCTTTTTCTGCTCATGTAGCATCCCTTGTTTCTCCTGTAGCGTCATTTTTTTTTTATGTAGCTCTTCTTTTTCTACTTGATCAAGGGTAATTTTTGTCTTGGGTCTCTTGAAGGTCACTGCCCCAGTGGTGTTCCTTCCCATGGATGTTAGAAGTGGATTAGTTTTGGCCTTAGGAGATGTAATCTCCTCAATTTTTCCTTCACTAGGCCCCACTTCCTTTTTACTTGGTTACTAATCAATAGTGATAGGGACCTCTCAAGGAGGTTATGGTTTCCCCTATCTGATCCAAATTCTCTTCCTCGTTTTGAAATATATGCGACCTAGCCTTGGTTGCCTTTTTTTGGGCTTCACATGTGTATGTAATGTATCCAATGTTGCAATCACTTCTTGCTCAATAATCCCTAGAGAGAGACCTATTTTATATTCTTTATTCTTTTCTTCTTTGGGCTTAGGAGTCTCCTTGGGGCTTGTTTTTTCTTCTAATTGTTTCTCCCATTCCTCTTCCTCAATATTTGCTTCTTCTTACTTTGTTTCTACGACCTGTTCTTCCTCTATTTTTCCTTCCTCTTCTTCCTCTATTTTTCCTCCCCTACCTCTAGTGCTAGAGGTTGGTGTTTCTCTAGGTGTGATGGTTTGGGTTTCAATGAAGACCTCCATGTCCATGTATACAAAATCATTCTATAGGAAAACATTCCTCAAGTGGCTCAAATCACCCATCACAATTAACTTGATGAGGCCATGGTGGGATATGTGTTGATGCTTTACTTCCCTCACCTTCTGGATCATTTCAATGATTGATTACAGTAGGAAATGGGGAACACTAAGTCTTTGAGGGAGAGGAAATTATTCCTTGAATATTATCTCATGGAGAAGTTTGAAATGGTATGCATATACAACGCTCAATATCCCTTCAAAATATATATATTTGATTATGTGATAAGCCACCTCATCCTAGGGGTACGGTGGAACCTCCCTTCTCACTCCATTCTTATCTTCTATAGGCTATTTTTTTAGAATGACACATTTTTTCCTAGCTATGACACTCACTACTTTGTATTGTTTTCTCCGACGAATTTCCAAGGGTAAGGTGGTCACTCTTTATATGGTTTCAGGGCTTAAAGAGATAACTAATCGTATGAAAATAATAGTGGCACTATCTTCCCTTTGAGAATGAAATTCCATGGAAAATGCATGATTGATATCGTCATCATACCCTTTTAATAGTTCGAAGAAACCCAACCATTGATTTCTTATAAAGATATTCAATATAGAAGGGTGTTGGTGAATTGTCTTGGTCTCTGTGGGTTCTTTTCTATTAAATACTCCCCACATTTCTACTACTGCTCCTTCTTGGTGTTACTTAGGTGTGAAGTTCAATTTTCCCTCAAATAAATCTTAGTGGTAAAAACAATATTAACTTCCTTTTTTATGAGTGAGGGATAAGGATTCTAGAATTTATATCAAACACACTCTTTTTTATATTCTCCTATCTTTCTTTTACACATAAAATTTTTCAAAAATATCTATTGTTCAATTGTCTATTATAAGCTACAAGCTTTAGGGAGAATTTCTCATGGAATTGTATGGAAATAAGGAGGGATGAAGCCACTTACTCCTTTTCAAAATAACTTTACATGTGCATTATGGTTTAAGGAAAACTTTGGGTCACTCTGGCTCTATTTCATCCTTCAATTCCCTATTTTAGCTCCTCATTGGCCCTCTTGTAGCAATTTAGTACCTCTTGAAGCTTCCTTCTGTAGTGCCTACAAAAAGAGTTTGAAAAAACTTGCTAGAACCCTAGGCAGTCTGATAGAAATAAATCATCCTTCCCCTAACTTCCTTTTTTAAATGTGTGATGGTGAAAATGGTGTTGAGCCCATTACATGATATTCCCTTTGTGCTAAAGGATCAAATGCTTTGGTGAGATGGCACATATAGGATTTTCCATTTTTGAATCATTTTCCACACTCCTTGCAATCATTACCATTCTCATCATGATTATCATCTCACCCCTTATAAGCACCATCTCACTTGAGTTGACATCTCTATTATAGGTCAATTTGGGCATCATCCCCCATGACCTGGTCAAACATGACATCATCCCTAGGAACAATGAAATAGGCTCTATCATCCCCTATAATTTTAGTTCCTACATGCTCTAAGAGAAGAAAAAATCATTCATGAATTTTATTGTGATATTTCCAAGGTTTGAAGTGTATATGTTATATCACTTATGAGCTCACCAACACTTCCTCTCAAGTGACTAATTCCGTTGCATATCCAACTCCCTCGACAGGAGGAAGGGAGACCACCAGACGCAGCGAGGCTACCTGACTCATCATCATGAGGATAAATGCTCACATGCGCATCATCGTGGGGGATGACGTAAGAACAAGCAGATGATGTTAAGCCCGGGGTGATCTCTGAAAGGGGGTCGAACGAAACAACATGAGAAGATTCAGAGGGAGCTTCTGCCGAGGGTCTTAAGGATGATGAAAGGTATAGGATGATGGCCACATGCTCTAGCATTTCGACATCAGAGGGGGGAATGTCAATAGGAGCAGGTAAATCCTCAGTCTGGCCTGCAACATACTGTGAAAGTACGGGAGAAGCGGATGGTTGCGTTCAATCTCGTACTCCCGAACTACCTCTAAAGAGGCACGGTAGTGCGTAAGGTGGGGAAAATGATGAGAGTAACAGCCATGGAGACCACACAAAGCACAAGGGTGTTTGTTGTGAATAATCTTGGTGTTCTTGGTTGCAGTCGACGACGAAGCAAAGGTTTCAGGGACTGTAGACTCAGGGAATGTGACATTAACCAAGGGCTTGATGTGGGGCAACTCGGAACAAGTATGGGTGGCGTGACTGATGAAATCACACAAAGCATAGGGCTTTTGAGGCAGAGGAGGTGTAGGGTCAGTCGGGGCAGCTTTGTCCTTTGAGGCCATTTTGCGAGCTCTGCCCTTCTTACTCGTAGCGGTCCCAATAGGAGGCAGTTCCTGATGAGGTGGCTGAGGCACCATGACAATGGGGGAAATTAGGGGGACTAGTTGAACCAGGGTTAAAGCAACATAAGGTTTAGGTTGACCTAGCGGGGTGGCGATTGGAGGATCAAGGTACCAAACCAGAACCCCAATGGTCAAGTTAGGAAGAGAGAGGGTGGCCATTATAGGTGCCGTATAGATGCTTGGTGGAGGGACTAGGAACGATATCTGACCGAAGGGGTAATGGCCAGGCGGGACGGCTCCTAGATGGTTAAGGCCTGGAGGAACTGACCTAGGAGGATAAAGAGGCTCATGAGTACCAGCTGAAGAGCTAGGAGGACGAGGTCCAAAAGACTACATCGAAGGGCTAGGAGACGACTGCGGAGGGTGAGGGGGTTGCTGACTAGTCGAGGTGGGTCTCTTGAGAGAAGCTCGAGATGATTGCATCATGAAAACATTTGATGAGCTGGGGTCAGAGATGGGAGGAGGAAGACCAGGGAATGTACCAAGCGAGGTGGAGTCCTTGTAGATGCTGGGTGAGACACTGGTCAAAGGGTCGACGATTTTCTTATTGGCCACCGAAGAAATAGTAGACTCAAGGGAGGTCTAAGACTTCGGTTCGTAATACGTCAACTGGTCATTGGTGACTATCTTTCCATTATGGGGGAAGGACATCTTGTAGTGGACTGTGGAAGGGACAACATACATTGCATAAGTGTAGCTATGACCCAATAGAATGTTGTAATATAAGGGGGCGTCTATGACTTTTACGTCAATGCAAACCGTCTTGCCCGCAAGAGTGATAGGACAATTACGGAATAAGCCAATGGGATTGGAGGCATGGCCATCCCATGCTCAGAGAGTGATCATGGAAGGAGCCAACTCAGTAGGTCCGAGTTGTTTCCAAACCGAAGCGGACAACGCGCAGGTGGATGCCCCCTCATCAATAATGCACCAAGAAATGTTGGCGTTCCGGATCTTGACTGGATTTAGAAAGCGACAGAAGCAAGGAGAGGAGGATGTTATGACTAATCAACATCAAAGACAATCAATCAATCTTCAGAAGGATCTATAGTGCCCACGGTAGATAGAAGAGCTTTTCGTTGTGAAGGGCACAACCGAAGGAGTTCCAGCATTGAAATGGCAGCAGGGGATTGTGCCAGATCATCGACTATGCTATACAAATGGGCGGCTTTACTAGAAGCAGCATTTTGACACAGTGGTCACTTAGGGATCTTGGTATGAACCTTCGCCCTAGGCTGAGGGATCTGTAAGGGACCCTTAGGTGTTGAAAGAGGCTCTGTAGAGACCGAAGAAGGCGGCTTGGAGACAGAAGTAGCGAGAGGCTTGTTGTACTGACGAGACTGAGTCTGAAGATTGATGTCTACGATTAAAGGTTGATCAGATTTCATCCTGAGGATCTGGTCATTGGCGGTACCAGATGGAAGAGGTTGGGTAACAGTGTGGTAAACAAGAGGTTGGGCAAAGAGAGGAGGCATGATGTATCCTGAATACGTGCTACCGGGAGGGGAAGATATGCAAAATGTGTTGGCCCCTTCTTGAGGAAAATCAGAGTGCATGGGAGGTTGAGCATTGATGACACAAACATGGCACAAATGGAAAAGAGACCAAAAAGGGCAGGAAGGTGTAGGATCAAGTGATTACAATGTTGAAACAAGGGAAAAGAGGTGCAGGATCAAATGATTTCAATGTTTTAGAGTCTTTGCTTAGCGGTGTTAACCAAGCCCTTTTTCACTTAGGGTGTGTGTGTAAAGGTTTGTAAATTCTAATTTTTAAACCCAGATGTTTGTAGAGAAAAAGAAAAAGTGTGTTGTATAGCTATAAATAAACCTGCAAATGTCAGTATACAAGCCTGCAAAACAGAAAATAAACAGCTGACAATGCACTAATCTAAACCCACGGAGGCGGGTTTCTCAACAAATAGTCTATAGGTGAGTAAAAAACTAATCTAAACACACTAAAATAAGGCTAATAGATCTTGGGTCAAGAGGGACAGAGATCTAAAATAAAAAAATATGTTGGAAACTGGTGCAGAAAACAACAACAAGTTAGAGGAAAATTGTTGTAAAAAGAGGTGGTGAAAGGCTATCTCCAGGAGGGAAGTGGAGTGTACCCTAAAGGAAAACCCAAACAGAGCTAAAAGATGAGATTTAGATGTATAACAAGCCGATCTAAAGTGGATCTGAAGATGAGGTATTAGATCTAAAAAAAATGGCTAAAGACTGAAATTTCAGACAACCTGCAACAACAAACACTCTTCCACAAAAAGTGGAGGGTACTGAAGCCCTAGGGGGCTAGGTTCCCACTTAGTTGAGTGAAACAGAACAAGTATAGGTCAAAAACGGGCGGAGACTGAGGTCAGAAAACCCTGAATAGAGGCTCAGCAAAACCCAGAAAACTTTCAGAAAAATCCCTACAAAAGGTCCAGGTCGTAGTTTTTGGCTTGTTTTCAGCAAAGGTCGCAATTTTTGGGCTATAAAGTGCGCCCTGGAGGTCCAGGTTGTAGGTTTTGGGCAGAAAAGTGCGACCTACACTTCCCTCACTCTCGGCGGCAGGTTTCAGAAAAATTTGTCTTCTCAGCTGTGGCTGATGTCTGTCACCTGCACAATGGGTTCGAAAACACGTGGAAGTTAGAATTTTTATTTTTTCAGGGTTTTATGGGTTAAAAACAACATCAAGAATAAGAAAAACAAGGGGCTGAAGATAAATCCTAGGGTTTGAAGAAGCTGTATATGCAAGGATCAGAAAAACGACAGTTGTCATAATGGTAAACCCGTGTGGAATAACCAGTTGTTAGTATTAATCCTGATTCGAAGTGTATGAAAAATACCACTTTAGCTGCGCATAAAAAACAACCCTAACAACAGAAATGACTGCTAATATCTTCAGATCTGCAATTAGATTGTCAAGAAAAATGCTACAAAAATCTAGATCTATGCATTATAAGACATTAAATAGTAGAAAAATAATATTTAATCCATAGATCCAATAGACAAGACAAGAATATATCCAAAGAAATTTTTATTAATGGCACCTAGGAGGAAAACACAAGAGGGTGTTCCGTGTTCTCCTCAATGGGATGGGTTCTTGAAATTCCTCAGCACTTCAGATTTAGAATTCCTCTCTCTTGATGGTGTAGAAAACCCAGTCAAAAATGGAAAAGTATGGCTATGATTGTGGATCAATAGCCAGACCAAGTGTTGAGATCTAGAGTGATCTTTATGCAACAAAAGGTGACAAATGAATGGGAAAATCCTTCTATTTATAACAAAATATTGAGTTAATCTAGAGATTGGTGTATAATTAAAATATTATTAACCAAATCTAGATCCAACTTTTATGGAATATTTTATTATATTTTTTGGAGGGAAAAGGAATTTGACTTCAGTCAAATCCCCTTATTTGTAAATAATAAATAAATAAATGATTTATTTATCATTTTAAGGATGTGATTAAGTAATAATAAACAAATAAATGATTTATTATCATTTCAAGGATATGGTTGAGTAATAATAAAATAAATAATGATTTATCTAATTAATTTCTTGTTTTTGGTTAAATATAACCAGGAATATTAATTAAACTACTATTTAACTAATTATTTCTTGAGGAAAATTAAAAAATGTATATTTATTTAATATTTCCTTATGGGGTTTCCTGTTTTGACCATAAACAACTTAATAAAGGTGATTTACTAAGTTATTTTCATCGTGAAAGAAATTTTACTTGGAGTAAAATTTGTCTTACATGATGTACTTGGGTCCATATAATGATAATAGGTTAGATGACCAAAAAATGGTGTAACACTTTTACCATGTTTTTGCAGGTTATGACTCCTAGAGGAAGTGAGAGATCATGTGGATCTCATGGCTTTTGGGGGGCCAATAGGAATTCTAAACTTGGGCACTCCCTTGTTGTGCAAAAGGAGATTCCTTTTCATGATGGGTGCTTCCCAAAGGCACCCAACATATCTGGCATCTTCAGCTATGTTAAGATGACTCATGCATCAAATGTGTGGTGGGAATGCCACTTTCCACACCTTGATATGATGCAGGTAGGAGATGCACTGCACTGGCATCACATATGGGACTTTGACACACCTCCTGAAGCTCAAATTTCCATTTTCATATATGTAGTTTTGCTTCCATACTTGGATGACATAGTTATACTATTTATGGGATTTTATGGACGGAGGATGGGTATTTTGTATGTACCACATGGGATGGAACTTCTCTATGTACCTCATGCTACATGTTTTAGAGGAGGCATTGCTCTAGCCATGTTTATTTCTATTGAATGTTTCACTCCTTGTGGGATGGACTATGCACATATTATGATAACCTTGGAGGAACAATTCATGATATGTTGGGTTGGTGAACACTTGGCTTATAAGGAGGACTTGATCCTTGATGGTGTCATCAATGGAGGAGGGGAAGTACTGCAGCACTCACCCTATCAGTTTCTTAAGGACAAGAAAAATTTTGGAGGGGAGGACTGTAATATTCCTACTTAGCCTGAGCTAAGATGAGTATACATTTTTGTTGCATTTTTTGTTGCATGAATAAATGAATAAAGGAGGACATGTAAAACTCCTAAAAAGAATGAATAAATCAATGCCCATATGAACAAGGATAAATCTGGGCCATGTAAACAAATCACTTGCAGGTGTGAAAGGGGTTTGAGCTATGAGACTAGGTCAACCTTGACCAAATATACATCATTGTCTAGATACAATGTACCTCATGAAGGGACAACGCAGTTCTAGAAGGAGGCCCCTCGTGTGAAAGGAGGTAACTCATTAAGGTGGTTTGGGGTTTGTCAAGGCTTTCATCTTATAAAAGGAAGGGGAAGACAGCAAGAGAAGGTTGTTGATTATGCTTATTTTCTAAGTATCTTGTCTATTTAGACAAATACCATCCTCTGTTGTTTACCTGAGGATAGTGTTGCTTAGCACTTATGGATTCCTATGTAGGGATTCTATCTCTTCCATTGAGGATTTCTTGGAGGAGTCTTACTAGTTTTTTCTACTATCGGGCATTTGGCCAAGCTCTACTTCCAATTGCAATGTAGATCCAGTGAAGGTTTGGTTGCTTTTGCAAGCTGCAACAAGTTGAAACACTAGATCTGCTCAAATCTAGACTTTACTAGTGCCTCTTCTCAGTGAGTGTGTATTTTAACCTCCTAGAAGAGTGCATTAGCTGTGGAGCTTCAAATTTGTATCTTGGCATCAGGCCAACTCAGTAATTCAAGCTACAGTGTAGTTTCCCTTCAGGGACTGCGTTATTTTCAGTAGGTTTTGCAGGGTGTTTTGATCCCATTTTTTATGAGAGATCTCTAGTGTTGGGCTTTGCCTTTCACTTTGGTGATCCATGGATTAGCTTTCTAATCCATGTTATGTACAGATCTGATCTATTTCTAATGTAAAATAATCTTCATAAATGTCTGAATAATATTGCAGATCTGCTACTTAAAACTAAGATCTACTCTTTGTATTGCATGATTTGCTCAAAACCCCAAGGGGATCTTGTAATAGAGCATTTCTAGTGTACAGATCTGAAATGGATCTGATATTTTGTACACATATCTGCTCTAGATCTGAAGTGTAACATTCAACTGTTGCAGATCCTTTAAATAACGTTGTTAAGCCATTTTGCAGTATATATATGTGTTGCAACCTTCTTTTCTGAAGATTTCCTTCTCTCTTGTCTTTTGTATTATGTTGTATAATGTAAAAGCATCAATATAAATCTAATTTTTTGTTGTATATTCAAAATTTGATCTTATTTTATGGCCTCCTGCTCATGCTTTCCAAGACTACGTTATTTCTGAAGCAGTTTGTAGTACATAGTTGCAGCTCCTCTCTTTGGTGGTTTTCCAGCTAGACTAGGTGGTGGGAGATCTGTTTACCATACCTAGTTTTATTTATTTTTTCTCTCCTTTTGGATCTAGACGCCAGATATACTGATATAAGGGATCGAGGAGCTGCAAACTCATTTATGTGCACAAATTCCCCAGAAGAGCGTTATTTTAGCAGGCACTGCTGTGCAATCCTGTTTTGGAATATTAAAAATTCATAAACCCAACCACACTTAGAAAAATTCATAATAGAAAAGTTGGAATGCTAAACCAAAAAAAATCAAGAGAAAACTAAGCTTGTGCCCCAATGGACTCGCCAATTTATTTTATAGATAAATCCCTCTTGCGAACAAGAGCGATCTCCCTAGTATGCCAACAAATAACTAGAAACAAAAAACCATTTGAATATCTCTTTCCCTAAACTATTATCATTTAGATTATCAAAATTAGAAATGAGGAGGAAATGCTCCTACATTTCAACAAGATGTTTGATGTAGACCTTGCCTTTCATCCCAAAGAATTCCTTCAATGCTGAGAAGAACCTGGAATCACAAACATGCAAAAAATCAATAGCACCTACAGAATATAATAATCTAAAACATCAGTTTAAGTCAATGATCAAGGAGATTAAGAATTATCATTGTTTTCATGAATCTAAAAATAATGCAATGAGGAAAGTGGATCCATACTTATTATCAAGAATATAAAGAGCAATCTTCCAACCTAAGCTTTCATGTCGTACAAATTTCTCTCGTATGCCTTAAAAATAATGCTCATTGCTTTGGCAAGCTTTCCTCTCTAGAATTACCCATAGGTTTACCTTCAATGAACTCTTTATGTGCAGAGTACAATCTCCAATGTACATTCTACAATCTACCCCTAATGTTGAAGCTTCAACTCAATTTATAGGAGAAACGGAGGAGGTTTCAGATCCATTAATACAATGATGAGATCCTCCAATGAAGAGATTAGGGTTCCTTCATCCAAGGGCATACGTTCCATGAGTGGAGGGATATAGCTCGAACTGGCATGACTCAAGACGCTTTTAGTTGGAAGAATAAGTGCCCAACTATGCTTCTAGAAGTTACTTTTCATGTTTACTATCTTTTACATGGGGTGGATAGTTTTTATGGGAAAACATAGCGATGATGTCCCGAGATAAAGGAGGGAATATCAGTGCATGCACAAGAAGTGACCAAAAAAGGCGTGCATACAACTTTTAAGAGTTTTTAAGAGCTTTTTTTGAGTTCCCAAAACTTGTTTCACGAATATAAATGTTTTTGACTTCTAAGGAGGTATGAGTATGGATGGTGATAGATCCATATTGACAGTCAAATGTCATGGTGACAAAATGGATCTATCACCATCAATATGGATGATAGTATGTTTTCCTTTACATTTTGAAATTATTTTCTTAGTTCAGCCTGGTTTGTTAGAATGAGGTCCTTATTTATAAATATTTGAGTCCCTTTTAGGCTAGGATATTTTTTGAGCATGCCAAATTTATGATCACTACAACTTACCCTAACATGTATCAATATCTCTATGCCCGAATATCTTTCCTAACCTTCTTACATCTACTAGATACGTTGTTTCAATTTGTGACTTAATTTTTAGTCATTCTTTTACTATTTCTAACGTGTCTTCGCCTTTGTTCTCTTTTATACGAGAAATTATAATATTCAATGCTATCATAATCTAGCTCAAATAGTTTGTTCATTTCCTCTTTGATGGGTTTGATGTCAAAGTTGTTTTTAGTGCTATTTAGTGCCAAATTTTTATTTATTTTTTCTTTAAACTAATTAATATCATCTCTCAAGGTGCAATTTTATTGGTTTATTGTTTCTATTTTTCTATTTCTTGTAACCTATCTTTCATTTTTTGAGTTCAGTATGAAGGGTGAAACATTAATTTTCTAACAATCTAAAATTGTTATTAAGCATTGTAGTTAATTTTAGATTATGCTCCTTTTTCCTCTCTTCTCTTTTTTTATTTTTTCTAATAAGTCAATGTGATCGTAGATACTTTGTGGAGTGACTTTGTTGGGCCTCCCCTTGTTAGATGGAGGTTTTGACATGTCTAATGAAGTGCACATAATTTTAACAAATAGCAATAAAAAATAAAAATAAATAAAAGCAATTTATGACCTAGTTTAATTCTTTTTATACTTAATTAATAATAATAATAATAATAATAATTTTAATAAAGTTATAGTTTGGTTAATTTTTATGATTCTTTTTATATAATTTTGGTAATGTTTGATGTATTATGAGGTAAGTTTTTTTATTTTTATTTGTGTTGACCAACAATTTAATTTATATGGTTGCACTAGCTAAATTTTTTAGACTAAATCTTTTAGGAGGTGGAAAGACATATCTTAACTTAAATGATGAAAATGTATCCTTCTATTATTTTATAAAAAAATGTAATGATTGTGTTTTTCCATATCTTAATATGAGAAAGATGTGCTTATAATAAAATAGGTTAGTAACAAAAAAAAATTACAACTTCCACTATATTTGAAAGTAATAAACTTTAATTTTATTAAAAACTGTTTTCTACTTCCAAGTATTTCAATATAACCCATAAATAAAATATTTTCAAAATCTATATTGAAAAAATACTTTTATATATAAAAAAACTATTAAAAGTAAAAAATTCTCATATACTCAATATAAAATTAGTACATTACACACCTACTTTATAAACACATAAGAAAAAAAATATTAACTCTAATTAATCAATAAATATTTACAATTTACCTATAACAACAAGATGAAACCTTATATTTGCAACAAATATAACATAGCAATTTAACTTTACAACTTAAATTCATATCTTTGAGTTGTCTGATTTATATTAAAATTTAATATAAAATATTAAAATATATGAATAACATATTTTATATATATATAACTTTGATTTTTAATAACTGCTGACTTTTATGGATTAAAATGGATGAAATTTAATAAATACAAATTTTTCCTTAAATTTTTTCCTGATCTAAAATAAAAATTCTGTACTAATGTTATTAATACGCTTTTAAATATTAAATCATTGTCTATTTAAAGTTCATACATTAATATCTCAAACTAAAATGCAAATTTACTAGATCTTCAATTTATTTGCAAAGTGGGGATTTGCATGAGCGTACAACTATAAATATAAATATATTGTCCAAGTGTTATAGTCACCACATCTCATTTATCTCCGATTCAATATAATTTTGACATTAAGCTGTGTAGGGTTTTATATGTATGGGCATTCCAATCGTTGCACCCTCTCGCAAATATACCCATATATATGGAATTCAATATTCACTTATGGCTGTTTTAACTTTGAATGCTTATGTTCCATACATTTTGTAATTTTTTGGTATGGCAGCAAACACAGATTTAGTGACTGGACTTAGCGAAGAAGTTGTGCTGGGTGAAGTTGTTCCTCGGTTGTGCACATTACCATGGAATAAAAGGCCACTTCTGAAGATATTAAACCAATCGTGGAATAAAGCCCTAGAGAAGCGTTTCCCAATTTATCACCAACGTCTTCACAACCCTCAAAATATTCTGTCCAACGGTCTCATTCTCTGGCATATCAAAAAAACCCAAGAACGGGGCCAGGAGCGTTCCAATAAGCTGCTAGGTCTTTGGGTGTGCAGACCCGATAACAACAGTACCAACATTAGCGAGTCTGCAATCACAGTAAGGCTACCTGAACATCCAATAGTTGAAGTACATAAATACACAAAATTTGTGCGCGACAATCATCGTGTATTTTCATTCACACCATCAGTTGTAACACAAGAATCCAAAGCCCCCCAAGATATTTACAATGTGTGGATGCTTGATTTAAGAGACTTCAACATTCATTGGAAGAGACTTCCACCGTTGCCAAAGTTGGGGAATTGTGTGTACGTATCCTCTTCTTTGAAAGGAGATGAGAGCAGCTATATATGGCAGAGAAGTCACACTGATTCCTTGGAGGCAGAGGGCTGGAAATTGAGGCGGGGGGACAACGACATAAATTCATTGAATTGTGAATGGCATTGGGATTATTTTAATGTTAATACTCGGCCTCCCAGAAGCTTAAACTTTGATATAATGTCTGAGAGTCTACCACTATATGTTGAGACTGAAATACGGGCTGGAGGGAATGTTACCAAAACACTTTATAGGAAATGCCCGATCCCTGAATATACCCTTAATAATTCCAATTATCGTAGTTACGTTTTCATACTTCTCGATGACAAAAACAGCGGTATTAGTGAATGGAATTTGTGCTCCATCGCAGTTGAGGGCAGCAAGGTCTGCATATTGAAGGTGGGATTGGATGGGGAGAGGACCAGAATTTTGGAAGAGCAGGAATGGGATGATTTTGTGAAATATTGGAATGATCGAATGAGAGTCCAAGGAGCGTTGGAGAGGCCTAACAAATGGCAAGTCCACTCTCAAGAAAGGAGTGGAATCAGAGTTTTATTGGGGGGTAATCGGTTGGGCAAAATACAGCAACTTGAACTTGCAGAAGCAGCACGTGATGACGTTATAAATAAGCATTCCATCATTAAAGTGGCACAAAAGGGGCCCATATACGGATATTCATTCCTGGGTTCAAGGTCTGAGTAACTTCTCTAATGTATCTCAAATGGCGTTTTGCAATGGGTACTTATATCGTTGAAGTTTTGGCGACTGTATGACCTTGGCTTACTCACCAACAATAATTTTGTTGAATTCCTGGTACTTCAATTTCTATTACAGCTTTCTTAGAATTAGGGGATTATACATATTGACATTCATGTGACTCTCTCGTGGTGGTTAATTGGATGAAGCGCTTCCAATTTTTGTAGAATTATTTTTTCCAAAGTTTTTTTCCAAAATATTGAGTATATTATTTCTTTTCGTTATTTCTTTTTGTTAGGTTAAAACTTTTGTGATGTATAATTTAAATAAAAAAACTTTCGGATTAGTACATAATATAGATTCTCTCATTACTTATAACTATAACTATGTGCTTCGGACAAAAACCAAGCTGGTCGAAAGGTAAATTCGCTCTCGATTCTTAGGTATGGAAAGTCAAAGAAACTCAAGCAAGCAACCAATCAGAGTTTTTTCATGACTTTTAGCTCCCTAATGACTTCTACAATAGATAGAAGTATTTTTTTACCTTTTGAAGTTCATGCATGCCTAGGTTTACAGGATAATTAAAAGTTTAGTTCATGATACTTTTATGACAAAAAGGGGTGATCACTAGGCATAAATATGGATGTATATATAATGATATTTTTTTGGATGTTAATTTTTGTTATACTATTTTTTTTCGATAGAATATATTGGGTCTTAGCTATATGGAATACTCTCAACATGTATACTTTAAATTATTTATTTATATTGATATATAATGAATTTGGTTTTATATTATCAATAATTATTCTTTGAATTATTTATTTATATTTATATGTAGAAGTTTTGGTGATATCACTCAACCATAGGTCACCTTGTTATTTTCTAGATTATAACAAAGAAATTCCACAATAATAAAATTGATCCTTTATGTTGTTTGTTCACTCTAAAGAATATTTTGACATTTTTATTATGACAAAACTATGGAATAGGTTGGAAGAGATAATGTTTTCTCTTAAGTTAAGGGTTCTTGTGACAAGCTTGTATGAGAATGTTATTTCCAACTGTAGGACCACCATGGGGACTTCATTGAGGAAAAAATATCATACCATGTATTTTCATATTAGGGGATATATATTGAAAAAAAATAACATAATATATTGAACATATAATAGAGGGTAAATGGTTTTTGTATGTTGTGTATAGGAGCTGAAAGTTGATGAAAAATATGAAGGGGTATAAACAAGTTAATGAAACAATGAATAACTATAATATATAAAAAAAAGTAGGGGTTTGTTAAATCTGGAAGGGGGCTAAATAAAGTGATTTTTAGAGGTATTTTCCAATATATAATTAAATTAAGGGTATTTTTTAGTATGTCACGAACTCATGTGATGCTAGTGGTACTTTAAGTGAAGACCCTATCAGGACTACTCATGGTTGGTCAAAAGAAATTAAATGCAATATTGGAGTCAAGTAATGGCACCCCTTGTACCCACCCTTATTGGCATATACATTGCTCATTTAGAAGAGATATAAGTTTTATTGGCTCCACACTCATTGGTATAGTCATAAATTTTCTTCTTTGTGCTTACAATATTTTCATTTTAGGGAGGATCCATTATAATCTTGGAAAATAACTAAAAATCCTCCAATATTCCTCTCTCAGGGGTATGATTGGCTAATATTGATAAAACTAAAGTCATGATAATTGAATTAAAAAAATTGCATATATCTTTTCTTATATGAAAAAAAAAAACTTGGAGGAATTCCCTTCATATAAATGTCTTGGAGTTAATATCCATCACAAACTAGATTGGAATTATAGTATTAAGAATAGGATATATGGAGGATGGAAAGCTTATTATGGGCTTTAAAACAATTGTGATTCGATAGATATTTAGATATGTGATTAAAACAAACGCATATTTGAGACTCTTATAACTCTTGTTATTTAAACTAGATGTGAGATTTGGGATTGCAACATCTATAGAGTCATGGAGGTTGATAGAAAAAATCCAAATGCAATTTATAACCTACAATCTCGAGATTAAATGGAATAATGAAATAATTCATTACCTTTGTGTCACTAAAAGAGTTAAAGATGAAAATAATTTTCTCTTAGATTGAGCGTCGTACACTCGCATTGGATTTAATTTTCAAAATATTTGTCACGCTACCAACCTTCTTGACCTTTAGTGAAACTATGATGATCTTGAAATGCTTCTCTTAATCATTTTATAACATAGAAATAAAATATTAAAGAATTTTAAGTGATCTCTTACTTTCCTAAGTTCCAATAAACCATATTAATCTTAGTGAATATAAATCACTATCTTTATTAATATAATGAGCATTTTAATTTATTCAATAAATTTATATGAATATTTCTACAAAATTATATTTATATGTAAAAAGAATTAATAATATTTATTAAAAATTATTTTTATAAAAAATTTGTTATATTGTTTTGAAAGTGGTTAAATAAAACCAATTAAAAAATTAATTCATATTAGATATAATGGATTCTCACTTCAAATGCATTTATAAACAAAGCTTTCAATTAAAATGGATATGTATTTATTGTTATCAATTAAACACAGTTATTTGAGAAATAATAGTAGAAGTTTTATATACAAAGTTCTTCTTTTAAATATTATAAATATATTTTTATATAGATATGATTACGAGACACCTAATCTCAAATGATAACTAAACATGAGAACCAAATAATGTTAGTGTTATTATGGGAATGAGGGTAAAAGTTATTGCATTACCTCAAAAATTTATACCTCAAATCCATTTTTTATATTGATAATGTTTGTGTACCAGAATGAGTTATGAATCATCTATGTTCCATGCTTATTATGTGGATGAAAATATTCACAAAATATATACCTACATTCCATATTTTGTGTTATGTGGATGACAATATTCACAAAATAGATACCTAAAGTTCATATTAACACAAAATTTAAAAGATGAATTGTGTAAGAAATTTTTAATATGAAGGTATATTGTTTTGATAAAATATAACATAATATTAAATAAAATAATAATCACATATTAAATATGTAGGTTTTAACCCTGTACAGAAATTATCTCCAAATGAATCTTAAAAAACAGAAAATAAACAATAGCGAGAGATAAAACAAAAACATATATACACAGAGATTTTCCTCTGGATCCAAAATTGGGACTACTAGCTTGATTTTTCATTATATTCATTTTACTGTTGCAACACATATATACATGTTGAAGCATTCATAAACCCCAATCCATTAACCCTAAATTAGAACATAATTGTAGTTCCCTTGACCACATCTAAAAAATACTACGGGCCAAAAACCATCATGCTCTAAACACATGTGTAAACCCATGCACAAAACCATGGGCGGTCCGTCCACTGAATATAAAAAATACCCAAATAATCATGGAAAGAATATAACACATACCCAACAATCTCCCACTTGTTGTTTTCTTTCTGTAGGGGGCCATGTTATCTCTCTAATAATTCTCAAAAGTTGTGAGATTATTTATTTTTTGTTAAAGGATATCATAGGTAACCACAAACGTACTTTTAAGATTTAGGATCTAGCCTTCCTAATGCTTATAGAGGGCTCTCTCTATAATATTTAACTTTGTTGATCATATTTGATTTTAGGCTAGTTATATGCGGCAAATTGGTTTTGGGGTTTTGATTTGGTTTGGTGGGGAAATCACTTACATAGATGGATAGTTATAGATTTGTATCCCATTGGGAAAATGGAGTCAACATGTCAAGAATTCATATCAGGATCAATGTCTAAAGGTAAATGTTTACAGGGCAAGATAGCAGAGTCACTTCATATCTTCAAAGGTTGATGATGAAATGGTTTTTATCCAGATAAAAGAGAAATTAAGGGTTCTTAAATCTGGATTAGGAGTGAAAAGGGAGAGTTCAATTGAAATCAGGGAGCAATTAAGGGTTTCCTAGTCTCAATATAAGTAGAAAACATTTAAATGATAATCAGTCAAAATAGAGTGCTTTTAACAAATTTTGAAATACAATTCCTGATTTGTCATTTAGATTAAGAACACATTCATGAATAGATGGAAAACATAATAAAATTCACAAAATGACAAGTGAAATACTTAATTGCAGTGGCCCAACACATGAATCTTGTAATATGATGCTTTATTTCTTGTGATCCAGTCTGTTGACTTGAAATTGATACAAAACCCTTCAGGTTCAGAAAAGTATAACTACGGAATTGTTCAGCAATTAATCCACACTCAATACTTCAAATGATAAAGTATTTATACAAAAACTAGTACAAAATATCGTATAATAAACTTAGGAATGTTTCTTGGAAAATAAATATCTTCATGCAAAAAGATAGTGACAACTGCCTAACTAATTGCTAGATGTCCTATTTATTGAAATAAAATAGCTTTCTATTTTGATTTAGGCTGCAGCTGGACAACTGAGGTGTCCCTCACGCTGGTGGTTTTATCTTCAATATGATTTTGTCATCCTTTCAACTGATACACTTTTAACTGATACACTTTCAAGTGATACACTTTGACTGTAGAAAATTGTTTGTTGTTGATGTAAAAAAAACAACAAACCCTGTTTTATCTTTCATGCTCTCTCCTCACTGTAATTTAATCTTATAGTAAATCAGTTAACTTCTCCGAGAACTTAGCTTCTAGAAATTTGATCTTCATAACCCTTCTGAAGTTTTCATCAGCTTCAATGTATTTGGAAAATGTTGGTTTGCTAAAAAACATGTGTTTTACTTCATGCAACAAGTAAAACAAATTTTCAAAATTTTTATACAAAACTTTCCCTGTTGGGATTCCTTGCCAATCTGATTTGTTTACCTGTTCTTTAGCAAATTCTCTTATCTTTTTTTCATAATCCTCCTGTTTCATTAATTTTTCTTTGATTACCGGAGGATTTGGAAGGCCTTTTTGCCTTAAAATATTAAATTTTATCATGAATATTGTAATTTCCATTTCCATGTTTTGGCACTTTTCCTCTAATTGGTTCATCAAGTTCTTCTTGGGTATTACCTTCCTTACTTCAAGGATGGTCTCTGTTCTATCTATCATTCCAATTTCATTCAATTCTTGTTTATTTTTGGAATTGAGGAATTTAATAATTTCCAACGCCTCTTCATGTTTTTTACCTAGCTCCTCTTTTGTCTTTTGTATTGCTTCTTTTGTTGCTTTAAGTAAATATTTTTGCTCATTGATCACTTGTATAGATAGCTAAGTATCATTAACTTCTTCAATGATATTGGACCATAATTGGTTTTTAACATGTGCCGTAGGTTCTTTCAAGGTTAATTCTTTTTCTAATTTCTTGAGCTTTTCATTCAAACTATTAGCCTTTTGCTCTTCATTCTTGGCATTAATATGTGCAAAAATTTTGTTGTCTTCAAGATTTTTAATTTTTTCCTTTAACCTTTTTATTTCTTTGGTTTCAATGGACATGTCCTGCATTGCCTTTACCAATTTACTTACCTCATCTGATTTTTGGGTTGTTGTTGCTGAAGACTTGGTGGAAGAAATTGTTGATGAAGTTATTGGGATTGTTGTAGCTAGTGGAACATTTGGAGCTACTGTTTCTACCAGAGTAGATGGCACTGCTATTATAACCATAGGAATTACAGTGGCAGGGACTTCCTATACTTTATTAGCTTCTTTTTCTTGGACCAATTTTTTCATCTCAATATCCATTTCTTTAATCTGAGCTGTAAGCTGCAAAATAAGACTCATCATTTCATATTTTTTATTAGTATCCTGCAAAATCTCTGTAGCTTGAGGATGCTCAGTGGGAGGCGGTTTCAACTGTTTCTTAAAAGCATCAATATCATCATTCTTCTTTTTAATCAATTCCTTTGCAACTTTTATATTCTGAGGATCATAACCTACCTCAATCACTAACTCATCCAAGTATTTTATTCTGATATCCTTTGCATATGATGATGCTTTCTCTAGTTTGAGCTGATCTCTTACATTTATCAAAGTATTTTTAAGCTTCTGTGCCCTCATTTCTTTAGTAGTCATTGTGGAATAAAGCATCTCTCCTGCTTGTTTATGGAATTCAATTTGGTCCAGAGGATGAATATCCTAGATTGGCACTTCAAAATCAACCTTTTTATAATCAGATGATGCTTTTGGATATTGTGGGTTGAAGCATTGTCATCAACATCTTCTTGTTGTTGTAGTCAAAGGATGAAAGAAGCATGTTTTTTATGTTGGGGGTCTCCTTTAAGTACTCAGAATATATTTCATTTTTTATTTCTTAATTTTTAGCTTTAATCTCCGTGTACCTTTCCTTGATGTCCATATCCTTTTCTTCTATTTGCTTTGATGATGACACTTCAATACTATGTTGTTTTTGAATCAACTATGTATTAGAAGTGGTAGGCTGTTGTTAATTTTAAATTTTTGTGGGAGGTACAGTATCTTTCTCTGGAATCTCTATGTCAATGACCTCAACTATCTCCTTTTCTTTCCTCGCAAGATTAATATTTGGCTTTTTCTTGCATCTCAGTTTAAATTTGGTTTCTGTAGTGGTCTTAGTTGTGTAATACCCTTCTTCCCTATTTCTTTTCATACTTCTATCTTCCTGAGTTGGAGTCTGCAAAATTTGACTAGTATCACTTTTCTTATCAGCTTCTGCCAATGTATTCTCTAACCATTCTATTTGGTTTGAGAATTTCTCAATATCAGGATTCTTTTCATGAATGTATGGAGTTAATTTGCATTTAACCCTCATTTTGCTGATTATACCAAAGGGATCATAATACCAAAGAAAACTACTGTTGAATTTGTACTCTAACAACTGCTTTCCTGCCTCTGGACCTACTTCTCTTTTATTACATATGAATGGACCAACTTGATTCTTTAATTTAAACTGGGTTTCTTCTTTGCAACCAAGAAATTTACAACATCTGAGTTCAAAATTTTCCTTATATACTCTAAAGGAAACAACCTCATGGGTAGGTATTTTGGAAAGTTATAGCAAATCAGGTTTGGCCCATATACTCTGATTTCAGTGTGATTTTGGTATAAATACCAATCACTTGTTTTACTTTACTCAGATAGTTGCAAAAAATTCTTGATTTCATTGTCGATCCTAGGCTGAACACTGTTGTTTAGCAAATTTACCAAGGGATGGATAAAAGAATCTGTGATATCATAATAGGTAAATTCATTTGATTCTTTCCTTATTAAGGAGGTCCATAATATGACAGATTGGGGATTTCCTTCAACATCCATCTTCTGAAGAGTTACAGGAAAATTTTCTAACTGAAAATAAAGGAACATGTGGAAAATAAATCAAGTATACCTAAAGACACCTTCAGTAGGTAATTTGACTAGTTGTTCATCGATGCTATCAGCAATATATTGTGCAAAATTGAAGATAACAGGAGGGGACTGGCCAAGTACAAAAATGGACAAGAAACCAACTATTTATGCATCATCATGTTCATCTTTGAAATATCTAAGGATAAAAGATAGCATGGAAATAATGTGTCTAGTTCTTTTTGAGAATTTAGAAGATGAGTATGGAGGGTTGAGCTTAGCAATTTCCAAATAGGATGGCATGAAAGTTTCAAAATTTTGAAATCTCTTGGGAAAATTCATGTCCAAATAGAACTTAGTGAGGGCTTCAATTGATAAAGGAACTTCATTAGGCTCAGGCTCTAATTGAAGCATCTCGTTAATAGATTCAATTGTAATGGTAAATGACACTTATTTTTCAGAATTCACAATGGCTCTTTGATCTTGAGAATAACAATATTGGAATAATCTGATAGTTTCTTGGCATTGATGAGTGTGAGGGACAACATATTTAGGAAAATTTTATTCCCAAATAAACACATCATCTGCTTGATCTAAGGATTTCTCTTAGCTCCAGCAATGGAGCTCATGAAGGTTAAACTTTGTTATAGGATCTGTAATTTTGAAGTCTACATCTTCCAAGGGAGAGTGTTCTACATCTACAATAGGAGGTTTTATATGGTTGATCACAATAGTTCTTTTGGATGCAATTGATTAGTTTTATTTATCAGTTTAAACACTCTTGACCTTTAAAACACTGATTTAGGCCTGTCAAAATACTTCTGTAAGTTTAAACAGATTACATAAGGTTTTTAGATATAACAAATTTTCTATCTTTGGCCTGCAAAGGGATATTTCTTATAATTTTGACTCAAACTACGAATTTTGTATCAAAAAGAGAAATTTCTTAACCTTGTAGACTCAACAAGTGATATATATAAGGTTTATAGTAAAATTTCTGTGATGAAACAATCCTAGAGCATCAAATTTTATGCATAAAGTATTTTTTAGTGTTGTAGAAAGGTCTTTGGAAATATAAGAGAGCCTTTTAAGTCTGTAGATGGTTTAAACTCAATCAGAATTGTTCTAAAGCAAGTCCAAGCTTTAGAAACTATGGAAAACGCCCAGGTTTTGTATATCTAAAGAATTTCTAAAGCAAAGGGGTATTCTTTTAGGCATACAGGCTTTTAAAGGATTCAAATAACAATATATTTCTTTCAGATTGATGAATAAGTCTCTTTCTCTAAAGAATACCTGTGAAAATGGAATTTTCGCTATGAAGAAGGGTTTCTTGAGGTTGGAAAGCTTTCAAAAGCTTCTTCTGGCCTTTATATGCAATCTGGTGATTATTGCAGTGATTGTAGTAGTGGATTTCAATGAATATTGTTTATTTTTAGGCTGAAACAAAGGTGGCGGCGTTATTTTATCAGTCTGGAAGGTTTTACAAGTAGAAATAGTAACATAAGGGTTTGAATGTATGTATTTAGTTGTTTTTATAAATAATTTTTTAAAAAGTGAATGCATTTACTATTGGTCAATTCAAAATATGGGTGGTTTGGGCATGGGGGAAGGAATTAATGCCGAGCGGTTTTTGCACGATCGAAAGATGGTAAGTGGTATTGATTGAATCGATGCGATCCAACAAAAATGAGACGCGTGGAGGGGAGAAAAAATATTAAAACAGATTTTATTGCAAGGTTTGATTTTGTTATTGATTGTGAAATGAAATCTGCGATGTGGGTTTATCACCGTTGGATCTGGCAAATAGGAGCGAACGGTTGAGATCTTACAATGAACCTGCGGGGTTGAAAGGCATGGGGCCTAGGATTTCTATGTGGCGGGAGTGTAAAATGTATTAAAATATAATGTTTTAACACATATTTTGGAATAATATGATAGGTGGATTAAGGTTTTATATAACAAATGAAATGAATATAAGTGTAAGTTTAGCATTGGACAGGGTTAATATATAATAGGAATAGTTTTAACCTATGGGATCGCGGGTATAATATATCACGTGGGTGAAAACGAACCATAGTTTAGAAGTATAATATGGGTTTTGGATATAATATTTTAAAAGGAATTAATATAATACAGGATTAAAGGAAAATAAGGAGTTAATATATAAAGTTAATGTTTAGTAATTGAAGTGCGACAAGGGAAAATATACTAATCTTAGTATAAAACATGATATAGGAATGAATTTCATTGTTGTGGGTCCCTTCATAATGTTTTTACACTTAGGATATAGTATTTTTTTTGGGTTTTTTTGATAAAAGGGGTATTAGTCAAAAGGTTTTACTTTCCTAAAGTAAAATGAGTTTTATACTTAGGAAAAACAGGATTTTTGCAAAGGAAGATTAATGATCATGGGAAAAAGAAAAAATGACAGGGAAATAATGAAAATGGTGGGATGAAGTATTTTTTACAAGGGAATGAATTTTTGAAGGAAGTTAGTGATTGAATTGACCAATTTATGCTTATCCATGATTGTAAAAACTACTTCTGCCTACCCATATTCTACCTTAACAATTTTTTCTTCATTTACCTGGGTGCATTTGAGCTTGCAAACCCTTGTTTATTTTTCTTTTAAAAAACAAACTAACCAATTCTATCCTTATTTATTCCAAGGGCTCAGATGAAGCTATTGAGCACCTTATTTATTCTCTACCTAAGTATTGATTTGCAAGATTAAACTATTTGGTTAAATCTTTATTCTCTATCTAATAACATGAAATTTAAAACATGAGAGGTTAAGATTAAGCTTTTCAACCTTAACGGATTATCACATTGTAAAAATATACACACAATATTTATTCTGTAGAAAAAGTAAATAGTAGTGGCATTTGGATTTGCATCACTTTCATCTTTTATTTTTATCTCTTTTTTGTTTGGGGTCCATTTTTCTATTATTTTTTAATCTTTTTTCTTTCAAGTCCTTTGATTTTTCTTTTTGGACTTTTACCCTCTTTACATTTTTTATTTTATTTTTCTGATATGGGAAAACAATTTGCAGAAAGAAAAGTATGTACATATTACAAAAATAATCAAATTCAGTTCAAAAATTATGAATCCTATTATTATATGACCCTAACAGTGGCTCCACATGGGGATGGCATTTCCTGGTGAAATTTCAAGAAGTTTGAGACTAGTAGCCTTTGAATTTTGACTATGATGGCCTTGGAACTATTTTTCGAGCTCTGCAATTATTCATACCTATGATATTTTATCCTTCAAAGCTTAGGGCCTTCTCTTCAAGCTTCAAATTTTCTAGGAAAAACATCCAATCCAATCTAAAATCTGCAATATTATGTACAATAAGTAAAGTAAACAAAGTGAACTGTTTGTTATTTTGAGGAGTAGTAATGCTTCAGCATTCTACCATTGACAGGTCCACTTGGCAGATCTGATCCATCGAACTCCTTCAAAAAGAAAGCATTGTTACCCCTATAACCATAAATAACATAAGGTCCTTTCCTTAAGAAATCGAATTTCCCATGTTTACCTTTCTCTTCTCTCTTTGAATCCCACTTTAGAACTTTGTCACATATATAGAAATCATCTTCCTTAGTCTTATTGTCAAAAATATTTTTAATCTTTTCTTGAACAACTTGACACTTAAGATAAACCTCTTCTCTAGTTTGCTACAAGTGTATGGTTTGGCTAATCCTTCTTTGAATATCATTGGTTTCAACTTGCAGTTCTTGGATTATCTTCATTACTGGTACTCCTAAAGAATATGGAAAGACAACATCGATCCCATAAACAAGATGGTAAGGGAATGTACCAATAGATTTCTTTGTGGTAAGTCAATCTGCCCATAAGGCATTTACTAACCTCTTGTTCCAAGTTTTCTTATTGTCTTCTAGTAGATTCTTGATGATGTTCACAAGGATTTTATTGGAGGATCAATAAGGCCATTACCTTGAGGGTAATATGTAGTAGAATGGCCAAGGGTATGTGGTATTTATGACATAATTTAATCATCTTTTTGGACTTGAATGTTGTTGCATTATCAATGATAATCTTTTGGGGGCATCCAAATCTTGAGAGTATGTTGTTTTCTAAGAATGAGAATATGACAGTGTCAGTGGCTTCCCTGGAAGGTATGGCTTATATCCACTTAGTGAAATAATATATGGCTGTCAAAATGCACTTCTGTTGGGTTGAGGATGGAGGGTGAATTTCACCAATGAAGTCAAGACCCCATTACTGAAAAGGAATTTCTGTGAGATGGGTTTTAAGGGAAAAGGTAGCAGCTTTTTCTTTCCTTCAAATATTTGGCACTTCTGACAGGAGGTCGCATAATTTTTTACAAGTGCAAACAAGGTAGGACAGTAAAAACCACGTCTCAAGATTTTATCTGCAGTAGTCTTCCAGTAGAGATGTCCCCCACAGTCGCCTGCATGAAACTCTTCCAAAACTTTATCAGCTTCTTTTTTAAGCAAAAAATTCAATAAAATTCCACCATGATCTTTCCAAAACAGTGCATTATCTATGATACAAAACCTTATTTCCTTTACCTTTAAAAATCTATCTTTACTTCTTGATAATCTAGGAGGAGCTTGTAAATTTAGTAATACAAATATAATATCTGCATACCAAGGTGAGTCTGAAAAGGCTTCACTAATCTCTGGAGTTGCCATCTCTTCCTAATCATCTATTTGGGCAATAAAATTAATATCTAAAGCATGAAAATTTGATTCAACCGTGAGTTTGGATAAACCTTGACCTTTTATGAATTTGGTGGGTTTGTTTTCTATGTCATATTCCAAAATGTTGGCAATCAAATTGCCTCGTTTACCATCAAGCCCATTCGGTGTTAGAATGTCCTTTACAACTGCATTTGGAACATAAGATATGATATGTGAATAAAGAATGTACACTCTAAAGACTTTGATAGCTTTCACTAAATCTAGTGCATGCTTTTCCATTATGTTGTACTTTAAAGTGGCATTTCTAAATTACTTTCTCAAAAAAACAATGGGCTACTCATAGCCCTGATCATTTTTCTGCAGTAAAACTGTAGCAATAGTTTCATCTGAAGAAAAAGAAAAAATAATGAAATATTTTTTAAATTCGGGACTTATAAGGCTTGTTTAATTGATTCAAATGATTGTTTGGCCTCCACAGTCCATTTCAGTACTAAATATTTTTTCAACATATTGTTAAGTTCTCTAATTATTTCTACTATATTTGAGATGAATCTTCTGATAAAGTTAATTTTCCCTAAGAAAGCTTGCATTTATTTTATATTCCGAAGAGGACTAATGTTTAAAATGGCCTCTATTCTAGCTGGGTCTATCCTTCCCTCTTTAGATATGATATGTCCTAATAATTTACCTTCTTCTAGACCAAATAAAGTCTTTATAGGATTTAGAGAGATGCCAAATTTCCCACATTTAAGAAAGACTTGTCTGAGATGGTATAAATTTTCATTGCTAGTCTTTGAAATATAGTAATGTCATCTAAATAAATCACAAGGAAATCATCAATCTCTTTAGCAAAGGCTATATCCATAGCTATTTTAAAAGTGGCTCCTGCTTTCATTAATCCAAAAGGCATTTTCACATACATGAAAGTGCCCCATGGAGTGGTAAAAGCAGTTTCAGGTTGGTCTTCTAGTTGAAATAGAATGTAGCTATATCCAGAGAATCCATCAAGTAATGAAATTCTAGAAGAACCAACCACCCTCTGTAGTATGTGATCCATCTTGGGGAGAGGGTAGTTGTCTTTTAAGAAAACTTTATTTAAATTCTTGAAATCAACACAGAGTCTGATTTCTCCTGTATTTTTCCTAGTGGGAATTAGATTGGAAACCCAATCAGAATATCTTATTAGTGAAATTATTTGAGATTCATACATTCTATTAACCTCTTTCTCAATTAATGGCATCAAAACAAGATTGATCCTTCTAATATTTTGTTTGAAAGGTTTTTGATCTTGTTTTATGGGTATTTTATGTTGTATTATACTAGTGTCATAGGATTTTAAGTCCTCATAACTCCATGCAAATACATCCTGAAATTCCTTAAACAGAGCTATGCATTTTACTTTTTCTTCCTGAGGTAAGGCTTTAGAAAGTTTAATCATCTTAGGCTTTAACTCTGTTCCTATATTACACTCTTCAATATCAGATCTTAATGTCTCCATCTTAGGTTTCCTTGCAACATCATTAGAGTCAAAAATATCTTCGAAAGGGGCTAATCGCTTAGGTAAAAAATTGTCCTTGAGGTTTAAAATGTCAGAATCATCATCTACTAACTCTTCATTCTCAACTTTCTCTAAATTATCTATGTCTATTTGATTAAATTTAGTATTTTTAGTGAAATTTAATTTATTTACATCTACAT
Source organism: Pinus albicaulis (assembly GCA_034641835.2). Taxonomy (NCBI): domain Eukaryota; kingdom Viridiplantae; phylum Streptophyta; class Pinopsida; order Pinales; family Pinaceae; genus Pinus; species Pinus albicaulis. The sequence continues at coordinate 1,488,213,018 of CM076580.1, forward strand.
TGTTTATATCAATATTATTATCTAAGTTTTGATCTACTGTACAATCTGTGTCTATATTACAACCCTGAAATTCTCCTTCATTGTTTATAAAATGATAAATTTGTTCATCCTGTGAAAATATTTGCCAATATTTAAGATTATCTCGTATTGTAGGCCTGTGTTTAACTTCGGTTGTATATTTATGATTTGGTTGAAATGGCAGATTACAGGTACTAGCAAAAGTTGCTAAGTTGTGGGCTGTATGTTCTGTTTTCTAGGAATTGCAGCAAAGTCACATTCAAGAAGTTCCTTAATCAGATCTAAAACAGTATTTCTATATTGGCTTAATATTGGATTATATACTCAATATTCTCCTTTTATATGTTTCACAATTAACTTAGAATCTCCCATAATTGACACTCTTTTGGCTCCTAAATTTCTAACAATCTGCAGTACTAAAATAAGAGCTTCATATTCAGCCATGTTGTTTGTACATTTAAAATTTAATATAAAATCATGACCTTCTGCATGATTGTTTTCCATATTGTGTATCCAAACTTCTGCTCCTGCTCCTAATTTATTAAATGATCCATCAAAATCTAGGTGCCACAATGATTCATGAAATTTTTTTTCACTATATGGTGCTTTGTTTTTCTATTTTATTTACATATTGTTTTCAATACCAGTTTTGAAATTACATAAAATGAAGGAATTCATATCAATAGGTGTATAGTAAATAGGATAATTTCTTGGTCTTTCTACACTACTAACCATGTACTTCACTATTTTTTCTCTGTAAAGTTTCTTAGGTTGGCCAAAAATGATATTGTTGCATAAGACATATCAAGTTGCAGAGATCCCTGCAGTTTAGCTCCCCATAAGCAAGATAAGAGAATCCCATATTTGGGAGGGATGTTAGCTACAACAATTTCCATGACTAATCTTTTTCCAAGGTATTGAACTAAAGTAATAGATAAATCTTTTATGAAACCTAAACACTTCACTTTGATAGAGTCAAATGAGAAGAGATCTTTGTAAGGTCTAGTGATGTTTATATTCAAGGTTTCCATTATTTCTTTTGGCATAAAATTGTGTGAAGCCCCTAAATGTAGCATTGCATTACGTAAAATTTGATCATGAACAATTTTTCTAATGTAGAAAGGTGGAACTGCTCCATCTTGGTGTTTCCCATTAACATCAAGACCAAAGATTAATTATGGTTTACCATCACTCAAATTTATTGAATCTTATCCATCATTCATATTTAAAGTCTCAGTGATATGTGTTTTGTATAGGTAATGTTTTACCAACTCTGTTAATGGAATTGGTACCTTCAATTTGGAAATTTCAGCTTGGATATTAAATGGTGCTTCTGATTTTCCTAGCTGAATTATTTCTTTTTTTGTAACTGTAGTTTGGGTAAGTTTGTTTTCTTTTTCTACAGTTGGTTTCTCTTTCTCTATTTGTATTTCCACTGTTTTACTGCTTTTAGTTTTCTTTTCAAGGACAGTTTGAGATGTAGTGGAAGTCTTTGCAGATTTTGTATTTTCAGCAGTTGTTTTAGTAGTGGCTGCTATAGGATCAGTTGATTTTGGATCGGTAGTTGGTGTTTTTGAGTCTAAAATTGCTATTTTAGAAGAAATTATTGTCTTGGTAGTAGCAGATTTTTGAGAATTTGTTGAAGTTTGGATAGCATCATCTGTGATGTCAACAATTTTAGGACTAGGTGAAATTTTGGGACTTGAAACTTTTTGAGTTGGACTAGAGTTTTTCCTGGTTTCCCTAGGGAGAATTTGTAGAACTTTAATGGTAGGAGCCTCTACCATTTTATTTGTTTTTGTTTGGGTATATTTCTTAATAGAAGGCTCTACATTTTTCTTGCTCTGTTATATTTCTTATCGAATTCATTAATTTCAAACTCATAACCTTTCTTGTAATCAAAAGACTCACTAGAATCTAATTGCAGTTCTTGTAATTCATATGACTCTTGTTATTATTGTGTAAGAAAAAAGGTTTTATCCTCATTAATACCCATTAGATTAATGGTATCTTCATCATCATCATTTTGATGAGAACTTTCAGCATAGTTCTCCTGGAAAGGTGGTTTTATTGTTTGGTCAAGTGTTGATTCTCTAGATTTTCCAGTATTGGTGTTTTTCCTAAAATTGGGATTTCTAATTTGAGGTCCTTGTTGGTTATCCCAGTGTGGCTTCCTTTCTATATTATCTAACATATCCATCATTCTCTCTATTTTTTTTGCTAATTGATATATTTTTAAATCTGAAGTAGAGGTTTCTTCTTTTATTGTCACTCTTCTTTCATATCTTAATCTAGCTTTCTTTGCTAACAAGTTTTCCTCTACACTAATAGCATTACTTTGCATCTGCTCTAATGTTTCTGGATTTCTGTATCGTAGTTGATAGGCTATATCTGTATCAAATCCATCAGGGAAGTTGATAAGGAAAGATTCTAGAGGAGGCTTAAGATTAGTATGAATTGCATTATAAATACTATTATATCTAGTACAATAATCTTGAATTGTCTCATTTGGTGCCCTTTTTATGCTTTCAAATTAAAATAAGATTTGTAGTGGATTTTTCTTCTTTTTCCATCTATTAAGAAACAGTTTATGAAAAACTTCTAAATCAGCAATAATACCAACATTTAAACCTTTAAACCACTTTTTAACCTCACCAGTTAAAATTTGAGCAAAAAGTCTCATTTGGATATCAGCATCATCTATTTCATGTAGTTTAAAATAGTTTGTCATATTATTAACATATTGTTGGGCAGTGTAATGAGTGGTTGCATCAAATTGAGGGATTTTTCTTTGATAATCCTAGGGCATGTCATGTAACTGTGCTAGCAGGACCAAGGGAGCATATTTGGTAGCCATGGCTTGAATTCTAGCTTGGCTAGGAGGTAAGTTTGAAGTACTTGGTGAAGAACTAGATGTACCTGTTGATGTAGTTAAAGAACTTGTAGATGAGATTGGAATATAAGAGGATGTACTGGAAAATGTGGTTGAGATAATAGAAGATGAAGTTAGGATATGTGAAGAGGTGCTTGGGAATTAGAATGATGTATTGGAAAATGCAGTAGAAATACTAGGGGATGAACTTGAGGTGGTGGAGGATGGAAATAATATTCTAGGTTGAAGTGGTTGCTTAGAAAAAAATGAATCTGTGGAATGAAGTGTGGTGGAAATAATGGATTAAGTGGTAGTGAATTGGGATGAACCTACAGATTCTATAAGGCTGGTATCTAAATCGCTGGTAGAAGGCTTAGGGGTATAGGTTGATAAAGCACTCAATTCAATTGAATGTTGTAAATAAGCTTCATCTTTTCTTTAATCAAAGTAGCAGTTATGGCATCAAGCTTATCATAAACTTCAAAAATATTTTCCTCAGAATCAACTGAAACAGTTTCCTTCTTAGTTTCAATGAATGAAATAAAATCAGGATCTATAACAGTTTTTTCTAAGTCACTTTTTGATTTGGTTCTGAATAAATATTGTTCAAAATTTAAATCAAATTATATGTCTTGTAAACTTGATAGTTGTTTTGGAAGGGAATTTTCTTTGACTAATGAAATTTTATTTCCTAAATATTCTACTCTTTTTTTTTTCTTTCCAATTCTGTCAAGCTTATCTACTATGACAGTAGGTTGTGGATCTGGATTTGACCTTGTATAATAGAATCTTCTGGAAGCCATAATTACAATTTTTACGAAAATATACTCACAACTTATTTAAAACAATATTAAGGTGAAAATATAAATGAAAATATTTCCTTTAAGATCTATTTAAAACATTGAGGATTGGCTAGTTCCCCAGTACGGTCGCCAGTATGTTATCTCTCTAATAATTCTCAAAAGTTGTGAGATTTTTTATTTTGTGTTAAAGAATATAAGAGGTAACCACAAACCTACTTTTAAGCTTTAGGATCTAGCCTCCCTAATACTCATAGAGAGCTCTTTCTATAAGATTTAATTTTGCTGATTATATTTATTTTAGGCTAGTCATATGGGGAAAATTGGTTTTGGGGTTTTGATTTGGTTTTGTGGGGAATTCACTTACTTAGATGGATAGCTATAGATCTATATCCCATTGGGAAAATGGAGCCAATTTCTCAAGTAGTCAGATCAAAATCAAGGTCTAAAGGTAAATGTTTGCAGGGCAAGATAGTAGAGTCACTTCAGATCTTCAAAGGCTGATGGTGAAATGGTTTTTATCGGGATAAAAGAGAAATTAAAGGTTCTTAAATCTGTATTAGGATTGAAAAGGCAGAGGTCAATCGAAATCAGGGAGAAATTAGGGTTCCCTAGTTTGGATATCATTAGAAAACATTTAAATGATAATCAGTCAAAATGGACTACTTTTAACAAATTTTGAAATACAATTCCTGATTTATCATTTAGATTAAGAACACATTCATGAATAGATGGAAAACATAATAAAATTGACAAAATGACAAGTGAAATACTTCACTGCAGTGGCCCAACACATGAATCCTGTAATATGATGTTTTATTTCCTGTGATCTAGACTGTTGAATTGAAATTGATACAAAAACCCTTCAGGTTTAGAGAAGTATAACTACATAAATATTCAGCAATTAATTCACACTCAATACTTCAAATGATGAAGTATTTATAAAAAAACTAGTACAAAATATCCTAGAATAAACTTAGGAAATTTTCTTGGAAAATAAATATCTTCATGCAAGAAGATAGTGACAACTGCCTAACTAATTGCTAGATGTCCTATTTATTGAAATAAAATAGCTTGCTGATTTGATTTAGGCTGCAGCTAGACAACTGAGGTGTCCCTCACGCTGACAGTTTTATCTTCAATATGATTTTTTCTTCATCCTTTCATCTGATACACTTTTAACTGATACACTTTCAACTGATGCACTTTGACTGCAGAAAATTGTTTACTACTGATGTAAAAAAAATAGCAAATCCTAGTTTTATCTTTCATGCTCTATCGTCACTGTAATTTGATCTTACAGTAAATCAGTCAACTTCTCCTAGAACTCAGCTTCTGGAAATTTTATCTTCGTAAGCCTTATGAATTTTTCATCAGCTTCACTATATTTGGAAAATGTTGGTTTGTTAACAAACTTGTGTTTTACTTCTTGCTGCAAGTAAAACATATTTTCAAAATTCTTATACAAAACTTTCCCTATTGGGATTCCTTGTCAATCTGATTTTTTTACCTATTCTTTAGCAAATTATCTTATATTTTTGTCATAATCCTCCTATTTCATCAATTTTTCATTGATTACCAGAGGATTTGGAAGGACCTTTTGCCTTAAAATATAAAATTTTATCATGAATCTTGTAATTTCCATTTCCATGTTTTGGCACTTGTCCTCTAATTGGTTCATCAAGTTCTTCTTGGATATTACGTTCCTTACTTCAAGGATGGTCTCTATTCTATCTGTAATTTCAATTTCATCAAATTCTTGTTAATTTTTGTAATTGGGGAATTTAATAATTTCCAAGGCCTCTTCAGGTTTTTTACCTAGCTCCTCTTTTGTCTTTTGTATTGCTTCTTTTGTTGCTTTAAGTAAATATTTTTTCTCATAGATCACCTGTATAGATGGTCAGGTATCATTGATTTCTTCAATTATATTGACCATAATTGGTTTTTAACATGTGCCATAGGTTATTTCAAGGTTAATTATTTTTCTAATTTCTTGAGTTGTTCATTCAACCTATTAGCCTTTTTCTCTTCATTCTTGGCATTAATCTGTGCAAGATTTTTGGCATCTTCCAGACTTTTAATTGTTCCTTTAACCTTTTTATTTCATTGGTTTGGATGGACATGTCTTGCATTGCATTAACCAATTTACTTGCCTCATCTGATTGCTGGGTTGTTGTTGTTGAAGACTCAGTGGCAAAGTTGTTGATGAAGTTACTCAGACTACTTTGGCCAGTGGAACATTTGGAGCTAGTGTTTCTGCCAGAGTAGATGGCACTGTTGTTGTATCCATAGGAATGAAAGTGGCAGGGGCTTCCTGTGCTTTGTTAGCTTCTTTTTCTTGGACCAATTTGTCTATCTCAATCTCCATTTCTTTAATATGAGTTGTAAGCTGCAAAATAAGACTCATAATTTCATATTTTTTATTAGGATCCTGAAAAATCTCCTTAGATTGAGGATGCTCAGTGGCAGGCAGTTTCAACTATTTGTTAAGAGTAGAAATATCAGCATTCTTCTTTTTAATCAATTCCTCTAAAGATTTTATATTCTAAGGATCATAACCTACCTCAATCACTAACTCCTCCAAGGATTTGATTCTGATATCCTTTGCATATGATGATGCTTTCTCTAGTTTGAGTTGGTCTCTTACATTTATCAAAGTATTTTTAAGCTTATGTGCACTCATTGCTTTAGTAGTCATTGTGGAATAAAGCATCTCCCCTTCTTGTTTATGGAATTCAATTTGGTCCAGAGGATGAATATCCTGGACTGGCACTTCAAAATCAATCTTCTTATAATAAGATGATGTTTTTGGAGTTGGTATTGTGGGCTGAAGCATTGTCATCAACATCTTCTTGTTCTTGTAATCAAAGGCTGAAAGCAGCCTCTTTTGTATGCTGGGGGTTTGCTTTAAGTACTGAGAATATATTTTATTTTTTATTTCTTCATTTTTAGCTTTAATATTCTTTTACCTTTCCTTGATGTCCATATCATTTTCTTTTGTTTGCTTTGATGATGACACTTTAATACTATGTTGTTTTGAATCAACTATGTATTAGAAGTGGTAGGTTGCTGTTCATTTTCAATTTCTATGGGAGGTATAATATCTTTCTCTGGAATCTCTGTGTAAATGACCTCAACAGTCTCTTTTTCTTTTCTTGCAAGATTAATCTTTGGATTTTTCATGTATCTGAGTTTAAGTTTGGTTTCTGTAGTGGTATCAGCTGTGTAAGACCCTTCTTCCCTATTTCTTTTCATACTTTTGTCTTCCTGAGCTGGAGTCTAAAAAATGTGACTAGTATCACTTTTTTTATTAGCTTCTACCAGTGTATTCTCTAACCATTCTATTTGGTTTGAGAATTTCTCAATATCTGACTTATTTTCATGAATGTATGAAGTTAATTTACATTTAACTCTCATTTTTTTTATTACACCAAAGGGATCATAATACCAAAGAAAACTAGTGCTAAATTTGTACTCTAACAACTGATTTTCTGCCTCTGGACCTACTTCTCTATTATTACATATGAATGGACCAACTTGATTCTTCAATTGAAACTGGGTTTTCTTCTTTGCAGCCAAGAAAATTACAGCATATGAGTTCAAAATTTTCCTTATATACTCTAAGGAAAACAACCTCATGGGGAGGTATTTTGGAAGTTTATAGGGAATCAAGTTTGACCCATATACTCTGATTTCAGTGTGATTTTGGTATAAATACCAGTCACCTGTTCTACTTTTCTCAGATAGTTGCAAAACTTTCTTGATTTCATTGTTGATCATGGGATGAACACTATTGTTTATCAAATTTACCAAGGGATGGAAAAAATAATCTATGAAATCAGAATAGGTAAATTCATTTGATTCTTTCCTTATTAGGGAGGTCCAGAATATGACAAATTGGGGATTTCCTTCCACATCCATCTTATGAAGAGTTATAGGAAAATTTTCTGACTGAAAATAAAGGAACATGTGGAAAATAAATTAAGTATACCTAAAGACACCTTTAGTAGGTAATTTGACTAGTTGTTCATGGATGCTATCAGCAATATATTGTGCAAAATTGAAGATAACTGCAGGGGGATGGCCAGTTATAAAAATGGACAAGAAACCAAGTATTGATGCATTAGCATGTTCATTTTTGAAACATACAAGGGAAAAATATAGCATGGAAATAACGTGTTTGGTTCTTAATGAGAATTTAGAAGAGGAGTATGGAGGGTTGAGCCTAGGAATTTCCACATAGGATGGCATGAAAGTTTGAAAATTATGAAATCTCTTGGGAAAATCCAAGTCCAAATAGAACTTATTGAGGGCTTCAATTGATAAAAGAACTTCATTAGGCTCAGGCTGTAATTGAAGCATCTGGTTAATAGATTCAGTTGTAATGGTAAATAATACTTCTTTCAGAATTCACAATGGCTCTTTGATCTGGAGAATAACAAGATTGGCATAATCTGATAGCTTCTAGGCATTTATGAGTGTGAGGGACAACATATTTAGGCAAATTTGATTCCAAAATAAACACATCATCTGCTTGATCTATAAATTTCTCTTGGCTCCAACAGTGGAGCTCAAGAAGGTTAAACTTTGTTACAGGATCTGTAATTTTGAAGTCTACATCTACCAAGGGAGTATGTTCTACATATACAACAGAAGTTGTAGAGGGTTGATCACAATAGTGCTTTTGGATGCCATTGATTAGTTTGATATAGCAATTTAAACACTGTTGACCTTTAAAACACTAATTTAGGCCTGTGAAAATACTTTTGTAAGTTTAAACAGTTTACAGAAGGCTTTTAGATATAACAATGTTTCTATATTTGACCTGCAAAGGGATTTTTCTTATAATTTTTACTCAAACTAGAAATTCTCTTTGAAAAAGAGCAATTCCTTAACCTTATAGACTAAGAAAATGATATATAAGGTTTACAGTAAAATTTCTATGATGAAACAATCCTAGAGCATCAAATTTTATGCAAAAAGGATTTTTGAGTACTATAGAAAGGATTTTGGAAATCTCAAAGAGCTTTTTAAGTCTGTAGATGGCTTAAACTCAATCAGAATTTGTTCTAAAATAGGTCCATGCTTCAGAAACTATGGAAAATGATTAGGGTTTGTATATTTGAAGAATTTATAAAGAAAAGGGGTATTCTTTTAGGCATGAGGGCTTCTAAAAGATCAAATAATAGTATATTTCTTTCAGATTGATTAATAAGTCTCTTTCTCTGAAGACTACCTATGAAAATAAAATTTTCGCTGTGAAGAAGGGTTTCTTGCGGTTGGAAAGCTTTCAAAAGCTTCTTCTGGCCTTTATATGCAATATGGTGATTCTTGCAGTGATTGTAGCAGTGGATTTCGATGAATTTTGTTTTTTTTTAGGCTGAAACAGAGGCGGAAGCGTTCTTTTCTCGGTTTGGAAGGGTTTACGAGAGGAAACGGTAACAGAAGGATTCAAATGAATGTATTCAGTTGTTTTTATAAATAATTTGTTAAACATTGAATGCATTTACTACTATTCAATTCAAAATATGGGCGGTTTGGGCACTGGGGAAGGAATTACTACCGAGCGGTTTTCGCACGGTCGAAAGATGGTAAGTGGTATTGATTAAATCAATGCGATCGAACAAAAATGGGATGCGTGGAGGGGAGGGAAAAGCTTAAAACAACTTTTATCGCAAGGTTTTATTTCGTTATTGATCTCATAATGAAATCTTCAATGTGGTTTTATCACCGTTGGATCTGGTGAATACGAGCGAACGATTAAGATCTTACAATGAAGTTGCGAGGTTGAAAGGCATGGGGCTCAAGATTTCTATGTGGCGGGAGTGTAAAATGTAGTAAAATATAATGTTTTAACACATATTTTGGAATAATATGATAAGTGGGTTAATGTTTTATATAACAAATGAAATGAATATAAGTGTAAGTTTCACATTGGACGGGGTTAATATATAATAGGAATATTTTTTAACCTATGGGAGCGTGGGTATAATATATCACGTGGGTGAAAATGAACCATAGGTTAGAAGTATAATCTAGGTTTGGGATATAATATTTTAAAAGGAATTAATATAATACAGGCTTAAATGTAAATAAGGAGCTAATATATAAAGTTAATTTTTAGTAATTGAAGTGCGATAAAGGAAAATATACTAATCTTAGTATAAAACACGATATACGAATGAATTTCATTATTGTGGGTCCCTTCATAATTCTTTTACACTTAGGATATAATATTTTTTTTGGTTTTTTGGATAAAAGGGGTATTAGTCAAAAGGTTTCACTTTCCTGAAGTAAAATGAGTTGTATATTTAAGAAAAAGGGGATTTTTGCAAAGGAAGATTAATGATGATGGGAAAAGGAAAAAATGACAGGGAAATAATGAAAATGGTGGGATGAAGTATTTTTTACAAGGGAATGACTTTTTAAACGAAGTTCATGACTGAATTGACCAATATCTGCTTATCCATGATTACAAGCATATACCGCTATAGCCCTAACATTTTTTTCTTCATTTACCTGGGTGCATTTGAGCTTGCAAAACCTTGTTTATTTTTCTTTTAAAACAACAAAATAACTAATTATATCCTTATTTCTTCCAAGGGCTCAGATTAAGCTGTTGATCTCCTTATTTATTCTCTACCTAATTACTGATCTGCCAAGATTAAACTATTTGGCTAGATATTTATTCTCTATCTAATAACATTAAATTTAAAATATGAGAGCTTAAGATTAAGCTTTTTAACCTTCATGGATTGTTGCATTCTAACAAGCTGAACACAATATTTATTTTGCAGAAAAGGTAAATAGTAGTGGCATTTGGATTTGCATCACTTTCATGTTTTATTTTTATCTCTTTTTTTTTTGAGGTCCATTTTTCTATTCCTTTTTATCTTTTTTCTTTCAAGTCCTTTGATTTTTATTTTAGGACTTTTACCATATTTACATTTTTTATTTTATCTTTCTGATATGGGAAAAAAAATTACAGAAAGAAAAGTATGTACATATTACAAAACTAATCAAAGTCAATTCAAAATTTATGAATCCTATTATTATAGGACCCTAACAGGCCACAGGAGAGTTTAGTCATTAGTCTAGATCTACAACACCCATTGTTTCTCTACACCAAGAGAACTTCTGAGTGCTCACACACTTCATCAATGCATCTACAAAATTTTTCAAAGTGTCCACCTTTACCAGAAACACGCTTTTATCCTCAACCATATCTCGCAGAAAGTGATATTGAACATCAATGTGTTTTGTCTTTGAATGATAAGCAGGGTTCTTAGCCAAGAAAATTGCACTTTGGCTACCACAGTCTATCCTTATAGCTCACTGCACCAACCCGATACTTGAACACAATGTCTGCAACCAAACTTCTTCCTTACTTGCATGAGTGGTTGCCATATATTCTTCCTATGTAGTTGAAAGAGCCATGACAAACTGTCTTTTACTCATCCAACTGACTACACCTCCAAATAGGCTAAACACATACCCACTTGTAGGTCCTCTTTGGTACATATATTTAGCCTATTCTGCATCAAAAAAACCATGGATGTCCAAAAATATATCCAATCCTCATCTTCCCTGGTAGCACAAACCATAATCACTAATGCCACGCAAATATCTGAAAACTTGCTTCACTATTGTCCAATGCTCCTTCCATGGTTTTGACATAAAACTACTCAATACTTCCACTTCATGTGCAATGTATGGTCTAGTACATACCATTTCATACATCAGGCTACCCAATACACTTGCATATGGAACATGGGACATATCCTCCTCTTCTTTTTGTGTCTTGCGACACTATTCAGGAGATAGCTTTACACATACAGGAATAGGAACCTTCACTGGTTTACTATCCTACATATTGAACCTCTGCAATATTGTCTCGACATACTTCCTTAAGTTTAACTAGAGCTTCCTCTTTGCACTATCTCTCTTAATTTTCATGCCCAAAATATAGTTTGCAGCACCAAGATCCTTCATGTCGAATTTGGAGAAAAATTGGGTCTTCAAATATTGGATAATTTGTTTGTCATTTCCAATCAGCAACGTATCATCCACATACAAGACCAAATAAATAACAGGGTCACCAACTAATTTAAAATATACACAGTGATCCTCTTTGCTTCTGGTGAAACCAAGTCCTTGTATATCAGTATCAAATTTATGATGCCACATCCTTCGTGACTGTTTTAACCCATACAACAACTTTTTTAACCTGCATACTAGTTATTTATTACCCTTCACCATAAAATCTTCAGGTTGCTTCATGTAGATCTCCTCTTCCAGATCCCCAAGAAGAAATTTTATCTTCACATCCATCTTTTCTACCTCAAAATCAAAGGCAATAGCAACAGATAAAAGTAATCTAATAGAAGTAACCTTGGCAACCGGAGAAAACAAATATCACCAAAATCAATTCCCGGAACGTGGGAGTAACCTTTTTCTACCAATTGAGCTTTGTATTTCTCCACCTTGCCTTCTACATTCATCCTCTTCTTAAACACCCATTTTATCTCGATGGTGTTCCTTCCAGCTGACAACTTCACCAGATCCCATGCCTCATTTTTGTGCAAGGATGCCATTTCATCAACCATGGCCTCCTTCTAGATTTTTCAATCCTTTGAATATACTGCCTCCCTGACAGTTTTTGGATCATCATTAGTTATATTTAAAGCAAAATTTGAACATAAATCAGATGGACTACACCTTTCCGGTTTCCTTCTTTCTTGAACTGATCTTCTCATAGCTAGAGTTTGTGGTTTTTCCTCTTCTGAATCCTCTTCTATTGTAGAGTTTGATTCATCCTTCTTTAGCTCAAACTCTATCTTCTGAGGTTACTTTCATATGAATTCATGTTTAAAAACTTCTTTCACCTCTCTATACACTGCATCTCAGTTGTACACAACCTTTCTTGTTTCTGTGTTCTAAATCTTGTAACCTTTTAAACCATCCTTATACCCAATAAAGATGCACCTTTCAGATTTATTATCCAACTTTGTCCTTTCCTCCTTTAGAACATGTACATATGAATCACATCTAGATACTCTCATATGTGAAAGAGAGGGTTTCTTACCAATCCATACCTCATGTGGAGTCTTATCCTCCAACATTGATGAAGGTGATCTCTTCATCAGGTAACATGCAGTCTCCAATGCTTCTGCCTAGAATTCTTGTCCTAACCTGGTACCATTGAGCATGTTTCTTGCCTTTTCCATCAATGTTATGTTCATTATTTATGCAACTCTATTTTTTTGAGGTGTGTATGGATTAGTCTTTTTCATACTATACCACACTTCTTAGAGAATTCTTCAAATTCATTCTTGAAAAACTCTCCACCGTTATCTGTCCTCAACACCTTTATATTCTTCTATGTCTGGTTTTCCACCAAAGCCTTAAATTATTTAAATTTGTCAAATACTTTCAGATTTATTCCTCAAGAAATATATTGATGTATTCCTTGAGAAGTCATCTATGAATGAGACATAGTACAAATATTTTTCCAGTGATGGAACTAACACAAGTCCAAACATATCACTATGCACAAGCTCTAATATCTTGTTCTCCCTCTTGGCACCAGAATGAAAACTCACCCGATTATGCTTCCCATACACACAATGTTCATGGAAATAAAAATATAGAGAGAAATTAGACATACCTTCTACCATACCATTTCCATGCAGTATCGGAAGGCCCTTCTCTCCATTATTTCCAAGCCTTTGATGCAATAGCATGGTCTTTTCTCCAGAGACCGCTAGGCTTTCTGCTCCACTTTCAGGAACCACAGAACTGTTGCAGCCATTAATAACATTGTTACCCTGAAGCTTGTATAGAGTTCCAATCCAAACTCCCCACATTAATATCAGTGCTCTCGGAACCATGTTGCAGGTATCTTTCTCAAACAATATTTTTTCACCTGCATCATCCATCTTGCTTATAGAAATCATATTTCTGGCTAATGCAGGAATATGAAAAACACCAAGAAGTGTTCTAATCGTTCCACCTTGCAGCTTCAACTTGACTTTTCCATGTCCAATGATTTGGCCTTCCTATCATCTCCTAAGAAGACATCACCACCATCATACTTCTCATACTCGCACAACTGCTCCCTATGGGGAGTGAAGTGAAAGGATGTGCCTGATTCAATCAACCATGTCTCATGATCTACATGTGTATTTAAAGAAGAAGCAAAATACACATCCACACCTTCATCCAAGGTGGTTTTTTCCTCTACATAAGGAGCATCATCATATCTCGTTCCTTTCTGAGGAGCTTTATATCGGCAATCCTTTTTGTAGTGCCCTTCCTTTCTGCATTTCCAACACACCTTTACAAAATTTCCTAGAGATTTAGATCTCCCTCTATATTTAGATCTCCCACTCGCAACCTTATTCTTGTTTATGTTCTAGGACCTTCCTCGTACAGATTAGGCATCTCCATTCTAGCCCTCCATATCTCTCCGTCTCATTTCCTCTGACAACAAGGCTGAGAGAATGTCATCAAAATTCAAGGTAGTTGTATTTCTACCTATTGCAATAACTAGACTGTCCCACGAATCTGGTAGAGAACACAACAAACTAATGGACTTATCTTCATCTGAGATTTTAATATCAATAGATAACAAATGACTTACCACAGTATTGAAGGCGTTTAGATTCTCTCTCACTTAGTCTTCATCCTCCATCCTCAGGTTATACAACTTTTTCCGTAGGAACAATTTATTCACTAGAGAATTATATTGGTACAAATTCCCTAGCTTGTCCCACAAATTCTTCGGCTTAGCTTCCTGAGATACATTCAACAATAATGAATTTGAAACACACAACCGTATTGTTCTCTTTGCCTTCTAATCCAACTTCTTCTAGTCTACATCTGACATTTCCATTGGTTTAGTACTCGGATCTACCGCAATCCACTGATCTATATAAAACTTTTACAACATGCAGGTATATCTTGGATTCACCTGATCTAGTAATGTACTAAAGTTAAATGCTTAATCGCTTCTGATTAAAAACACAATCGCTAATCACATGAAGTAAATAATAATCAAATCACACACAACACAAATAATTTCCTGGGGAAAGCTTTCTACTCAAAACCCCACTATCTTCTATTGTATATTCAGCATGGATCATGAAGTAATTACATACAAAACTCTTCTCACAAGAGCCCTCCAGTACTAAACTAATCTCTATTTATGCAAGAATGTAATAAAATACATAAATAGAAATAAACAGAAAGATGTAGTGGAAATAATGCTTCATTTCATTAATATCAAATAACAGAAATATGCTTACAGACATAATGGGAATCAAATATCTAGGGCGCTGGTAGCTTATCTCTGAGAAGAGATGTGGCGGCTACATCTCTCTAAACTATGTTACAATGAGGCTTGAGGGCCTATTTATTATTCAGAAATGATGGAAAACTCTAAACATCCAAAAACCTATCCCTAGGAGATGAAGTGCTGAAACTATGGGCCTCATTTCAGTAAATTGGTGTTTCAACTTCCCGGGGTCATAAATTTGGCATACTATCTCCGTCTAACACACATGATACATCATTAGAAAGGTATATCCAAGGAATACAACTACTAATCAAAAATATCGATTCCAAAATTGAATCATATTTTGGAGGAGGCGTGATGCCCAAAAACATTGTTTATAGCCTCAAAACAGCTCCGAAAGTTCAAGACTTGAAAAACTACTAAAAATAGTAAGTTGTGCTGAAACTGAAAAACTGAAAGAAATTATGGCGGCGTTTCAAGTGGAATAGGTGGGTGGCCACCAATATCCACTTGGATCATTAGGGTCCCAAAACGGCTCCGAGAGTACATGACCTAAAAACCTGCTAAAAATAGTAAGTTGTACTAAAAGTGAAAAGCTACAAGAATTGATGGTGTGGGTCCAAATGGAATAGGTGGGTGGCCACTGATATCCACCTATATCACTCCTCCTTCCTTAGGAATAAATGGTCCCCATTGCTTTGATATCCTCCATGAGATGAGGCAAATTCTATTGAACTGGGTATTAGATTTTTCAAAGATGTCATGGACCTGCGGGCAGACATGCTGGATGCATTTAGTAAATTTGGTTTTTTTAGTAGCTTCAGACAGTACATGTGTGGATTTTGTTTGCGTAGCTATATGAGATATGGAAACATCAGGCGGCAGTGCATCGGGGGTTAGACCAATGGAGTGCTTGTCCTGACAGTGTAGAGGAAGCTCACTGAGTGAGGAGAAAATGTCCTTGTATTCCTCCATGACTTTTTCCATATGCTTCAGTCATGCATGGGAGCCCTATTTCGAGGTTGTGACCACAAGATTCTTCTTTCTCTGTGAGCGAGTTGTAAGGAAAATAAATTTCCTGGTTTGGGAAACAATCTTACTGTATTGTGTTGCAGTAGTCAAAGAGATGATAGGAGGCAGTACTACCTCTGGTATCCTATATAGGTTATTTCCCAAAGTAATAATAACAGCACGAGGCCTAGACTCATACACAACATTTCACCTCCATAAGTATGGTTGGCCCAATAATACATCAACTACATCAAGAGGAGCAACATCACACACTACCTCATTCGTGAATGGCTTGATACTGTACGAAGGGCGGCACTGCTAGCTAACGCGTAGATCTCTCCCTGGGTGACACCATCTGATGGTATATGACTACGGGTGTGCTATGGTCAGTAGGCCAAGATGCTACATGACCTATACTGAAATGAGGTTCTTTTAACTTCCACTATTGAGAAGGAATTGCAGTGGACAACCCTTCAACCACATCTATGAATGGAAGAGGCACCCCCCCTCCTCTGGATCCTTGGGATCCTCCCTGTCGATCTTGGTGGTGGAAAAAATGGCACTGGGATCTGCATCAATGATCTTCTTCCCTTTGTGATTTCCTTTGTCTAATTTTGACTCATAATTAGAACATGCATCTGATTCAGGTGCCTTTAGTTCGGCCACCAATGATTGTTTGGCCCGACACTCGTTTGTGTTGTGAGTGGGGCTATTATGAAATTCACACCACTTCATTGTGTCCTTATTTAGATTTGTGGTTTTGTTATGAGTCATCCCTCTTTGGCCTTCCCCCTTGTTTTGTGGTTCAGGGGCACCTTTCCCTGGCTTCAGATTCGCAGATCCAAAGTATCGCTTCTTCTTCTTAAATTTCTACTCTATCTTGGTGGCATAGTGATATTCCATGCCAAGTGATGTAATGTCGAGGAACTCCACTTCCTCCTAAATCTATCTGTGTATAAAACTATGGTACTTGAGCACCAAATGTCTCTATGAATCTTTAATAACCAAATTTTTTCATAAGGTATTGAACAAATTCATTGGTTCATGCACATCTTGATCCCTTTGCTGCTGCAGCATGGTCCATTGGATGTACTTGCCCTCATAGCTCCCCACAGGATAATATTGTTCCATGATGCCATCTCGGAATGAATTCCAAGTGGGTGTAGACGATAATAGAGAGGTTTTTGTCTCGTCCTTTTTCTCAGAGTAGGTTTCCCACCAATCTTTGACATGGGGGGCGATTTTGAGGAGTGTAAAAATAATCTTTTCTCATTCGGAGAAATCATGGACCGAGAAATACCCTTCTAGAAAATTCAACCATCTATCTATGACATCTGAATGTATCTGGACTTCAAAAAAATTAATGTCAAAGTTTACCTATACCTTGAAGGGAGTGGCACCTCCAAAGTGGCTATTAGATGCAGATGCACCGTAGGTGAGCATCCATTAAAGGATCTGAGAAATGTTATTCATCATTCCTTTGTTTTTCAAGGGCCTCCTCGAGCAATATTTTGATACAATATCCTACTCCCTCATCTTTATTTTTGTCCCCCATGGGTGGCCATCAGGGTTTGCAAGGCTGATCTTTCAATGGTTCAACCAGATCAAGCCCTAACTCCTTATACCTCGACTTCAATGGGGACATGCAAAGAAGGATCGAGAAAAAGCAGACTGCTATGATACCACTGATTCGGATTTATGCGGGAATGCAATAAAGTAGATAAATATACATAAACACAGAGATAAAGTGGAAATAATGCTTCATTTCATTAATATCAAATAACAGAAATATTCTTACAAACACAATGACAATCAAATAGCTAGGGTGTTGGTAGCTTATCTCTGAGAAGAGATGTGGCGGCTACATGCCTCTGAACTGTGTTAAAATGATACCGAGGGCCTATTTATTATTGAGAAGCAATGTAAAACCCTAAACTACTAAAAACCTAACCCTAGGAGATGAAGCACCAAAACTATGGAATCCGTTTGGGTAAATTGGTGTTTCAACTTCCCAGGCTCGTAAAATTGGTATATTATCTTCGTTTGATGCACATGAAACATCGTTAGAAATATCTATCTAAGGAATACAAATGCTAACCACAAATAGAGATTCCAAAATGAAAACATATTCATTAGGAGGCGATATGCCCAAAAAACGTCGTTTAGGGCATCAAAATGGCTCCGGAAGTTCAAGAGCCAAAAAACTGCTAAAAATAGTAAGTTGTGCTGAAACTTAAAAAATGAAAGAACTGATGGTGTTGTTTCAAATGGAATAGGTCGGTGGCCACCAATATTGACCTGGATCATTAGGGTCCAAAAACGGCTCCAGGAGTGTAGGACCTGAAAACCTGCTAAAAATAGTAACTTGTAATGAAAGTGAAAAGCTACAAGAATTGATGGCACGAGTCCAAATGGAATAGGTGGGTGGCCACCGATATCCACCTGGATCATCAGATAATTGTCTCACATTGTCATACATAAAACTGACCAATACTTAGCCAATTTACTACATCTAGATAGCTTTCCTTGCTTGCGCAATCCTTGATGATTGCAATCACTAAAAGATAGGAGTTATGGCCTTCCTTGACTGTGCAAGTATCATGGGCACTCCAATGGGTGTTTGGTTGCATGTGTGCAACCCAATAATCCTACAACTGATAGACAACTTCCCTTTGACCTAGATCTCATCTGGGTCTCCACTGGATCTGACATGCATGCAGCTAATAATAGTAAATCCTCAGTCACATGTGAGATCAATGATTTTGAACTAATTAGTATTTAATTCACTTGATCTCTCACTAGTGTCTCTTTAGTTACAACTAGCCCAGTTGAGTTTAACTCACTTAACCGAGTTAAACTTATTACAACCTGCATTAACTAATGTACCACTGCACTTCGAACTCTGTTACAACTAGATTTACTCTGCATGCCTCACCAACTACCTCTAACTCAAAATCCACTAGTTAACTAAGTTTATCGCTCTCAGTTAACTATTTCAAGTCATCATTGAGAATATATTACAGTTTATTGTCCATCTTAATTAATGGATAACTAAAATAGATATGCACCCAAAAATAGCACTATGGGCCCCACCCTAGTGTAAGTGCTTAATGCACTAGGCGTGGGTGCTGAAATTTTCTTGTTAAATCTCAACAATCCCTCTCAAAAAGAAAGGGATTATCCTTCACCTCGATCCTGTCTCTATGGTATTCAAATTTTCTCTTGGTGAGCGCCTTCATCAGAATATCTGCATCCTGATCTTCTGTGGGAATGTACTGAAGCAACATTATCCTTATATGCACACAATCGCTGAGATGATGGTATCAGATATCTATATGGTTGGACCTATCATGAAACACAAGATTAATCAAGAGTTTAATACAACTCTTATTTTCACGATGAATCATTATCAGATCCATTTGAGAACCAGACAAACCAATCAAGATCTTTCTCATCCAGATAGCCTCACATGCAGTTTGACTTGCTGCCATGCATTCTGCTTCCGCTGAACTGAGTGCCACAGATCGTTGTTTCCTGTTGTACCAGGAAATTATTGTCAATCCTATGCTAAACATCCCTCCTAATGTGCTTTTTTCGTCTGATTGATTGCCCACCCAATTTGCATCTATGAAGCCTTGAAGCTTCACTCCCTCTATCTATCTATACCATAGACCATACACTGATGTTCCCCTCATGTATCTCAAGACATGCTTCCCCGCCTTCTAAAAGAGCTTTGTAGGCTTAACCATAGCTTGAATCAACTAGTTAATTGTGTAGCATATGTTTGGTCTAGTGTTAACTATATACATCAGTGAACCAACTAAATACCTGTAGATAGTAGCATCCACTACCTCTCATGAAGTAGCATCTTCTTTCCTCCAATTTCCTATAAGAGGAGTTCTATGGGTTTGCATCTCTCCATGTGAAACTTACCTAGTATCTCCATTGCATACTTGCCTTGAGACATTCCATTGCTATATTTTCAATTCAAGGCAATAATGAAGGAGTCCCATGTCCTTCATTTCTAACTCCCTTGCAAGATCCTCCATACATGGTTGTGTCAACTGCTCATCACCATTCAAAATTAGATCATCAACATAAAGAACAATAATCAATAGCTTACCCTCAACCATAATATGGTACAGGTTTACATCTGCTTCACTTTTGGTGAAGCCGAGTTCGGTGAAATAGCTATGTATCCAAGTGTACTAAGCACGAGGTTCTTGCTTTAGCCCATACAGTGCTCTTTTGGGTCAGCACACATGCGACTCAATGTCGAAGATTTTGAAACCTTCAAGCTTCTCTATGTACACCTCTTCCTTAATGATCCCATCGAGAAACACACTTTTCACATTCATCTGATGAATGTGCCAGTCCATCTACGCTTAGAGTGCAAGGATGGATCTTATGGAAGAGTACCTTGCAACAGGTGCAAAAGTCTCATCATAATCTATCCCCTCGATCTGTGAGAAACCCCGGGCCACAAATCTGGCCTTGTATTTCTCCACACTCCCATCAATAGCTTTCTTCACCTTGTATATCCATCTCGATCCAACCACTAATTTGTCGACCGGTCTTGGGACTATCTCCCATGAACTATTCTTGACAATCAAATCATAGTCCTCCACCATTGCATCAACCCAATTTGGTTGTTGCACTGCTTCCTGAAAATAATATGGTTCAATCACAATACATTTTCTCATAAGAGCCATGTATCTAGCAAATTGTTTAGGACATTGTCTCTGTCTACGCTGTGAAGTAGGGGCTCGTACATTCTCTGCAGCATCAAGTCACAATCTATCAGCTTTCGTGGTCCGTCTTCTCCCATTTCTGATGGATGGCTCTGCATGAGTGTTTTCCTCCACTCCATGAACCTCCTCATGTGGTTGATCCACATCTTGAGGCTCATTCTTGGGAACCAAGAGTTCCTCATCTGTAGGAAAATCTGGCTCCCTCTCAAGGGACAACCACATGGATTTTTCCTCATCAAATTTTATATCCCATCACACAACAATCATTCTATTGTTTGGAAAATAGATATGATAATTATGGGTTGTTTTAGTGTACCCCAAAAAAATCCCTATCTCAATTGTCGGTTCCAAATTCTTCCTAGCATCCTTGGTCGCATGCACATAAACAAATGAGCCAAAAATCTTAAAGTGTGAAACATTAGGTTTCTTACCATTGAAATCCTCTTCAGGTGTACTCATGCCAAGTATCCTATGAGGACAATGGTTTTGCACAAATGCCGTAGTGTTGCATGCTTCCGCTGTAATATTCCCAATTAGCAATGGCTAATTGGAATATTCGATTTTGGTCAATTTTTCTTTATGTAGCTATATTATAAATAAAATTGAGTAGAGGGGGACATAACTCACTCAAAAATAAAAAGTGCACTCCCTAGTAGACACACGTTGTAACTTAAGTGAGCCAAGGGGGGGCCAAGAGACCACATAGAGAGGGGGCCCACGTAGACCACATGGAGGGACTGCGCAGGCCAAGATGGAGCACGTGGAAAAGGGAGGCAACATTGGAGGAGGTGAGCCTTAGGTTTTGAGAGAAGCTAACACTATATAGAGAGGAGAGTCTCCACATCTTTATCATTCGATGTTTATGATATTGAGCTGGTCATTTCGACTTCTAGAACACGCTGGTTGTTTAGCTAGTCTACAGCACTGTTTAGTGCAACAAGTGTCTTTGTTCGGAGATCTCACCCTCAACCTTAGGGGTCTTCGAGTGCCTGATCGGGTGAGATTGTTCCATCAGTACTTGCAGGAGGATTGGTGTTTGGATTTTGTGGAGAAGCAGTGCATTCAGAGACTGCGCAGTCTTGAGAGGGAGGACATAGTCCATTATTGGGGAGCTCCAGATTGGGTTTCTTTTGGATGATTTGAGCCTAGAGATTGAGCAAGGGGCCAACCCTTGCCCATTGGAGGATTTTGGTAGAGTTTGTGGCCGTATTTTGGTGGTTTCCATTCAGCCTCAGCGCATAGCCTTGGAGGATAGCGTAGATCCTCAAGGGAGTGATTTTCAAGGGTCGACCATTTCAGAAATGCTTTTTGGGATTTTATGGGTTTGGTGAGTAGAGATAGATTCCAGAGTATCAGCTCATTCTGAGGAGGGAAGAAGCCCCTAATCCTCATTTTTTTCCAGCAGTAGCAGCTACACGACAGTTTTCCAGCAGCTTGGACACAGATCAGAGAGCATCCATTTCCTTTCCATTCTGAGAGTATTTCTTCACTTGCCTTAGGAAAGTCTGGGTGCCATCACTCTGATCACCTATTTACTCCCTTATATTTCTCAGTATAATAAAATGGCTTAGCATTCTCTCTATATTCCTGGAGTGTTTGTTACATGTTTGATATATGCTATTGTATGCTTGCACTACTATTATTTCTCTCTCTTGAGCATTTCATTTACTATACCATTTGGTGTGTTTTCCCCATACTCTTAGATAGAGTCTAGAAAGGGCCAGGTAGCCTCCAGATCTCACCCTCTTTTTAGAGGTGCAATATCTAGTAAACGATCTCCCATTCCATCTCTGGTTGGAGTTTGCTTTTGTTTGAGAGATATCCCTGAAACGGGATATTAAAGTGGTATCAGAGCATAGATCTAGCTCAAATTGTGGAGCTAGTTGTCTATAACACTGGGGGAAAAGCCCTACATCTTCTATAGAGGTAAGAAGTACAGAGATATTGAGCATAGGTTGGAGAATACCTACGGAGAGGGGGACTGTGTTTTGGTGGTGGACATAGAACAGGAGGAGCTTGTGATAGACGCAGAACAGGAGGGGCCTGTGGTAGATGCAGAACAGGGAGAGCCGATGGCAGATGATAGTGAGGCAAAACAGTTTGGGGAGGCACTCCTCAAATCAGTGTAGTATCTAGCAAGAAAAATTGAGGTGATGGGTCAGAGATTCACTGTTGTGGAGGCTATATAGTGTGAAACCCCAAGGGTTTTCCATGTTGGTGAGGGGTCAGGCACATCCCATCATTTGCCGGAGCGAGATGCCACTCCGCACCAGGCATCACATGCACCCACACATTCCACTATGCCCACCTTTCTTGGTGAAGACACAGGGGCAGGAGTACAGCATGAGCCAGAGCCTGGTCACATGGGTGACTACTTTGCGGAATACTAGGCATATGGGCAGGAGTTCAGGGATGCCGTTTCATTCAGAGATTTTGTTTAGCTCCAGCGGGATAGCAAACCCCACGATCATCACAGAGGGCACCGGCATTATCATGATGGGGACACCCAGCATACAGCGAGCCGATTCCATTTTCCAAATTTTGATGGCTCATCAAACAGTTTGACAAAGTATTGGGTGGAGAAGTTGGATATATATTTCCAACTTAACCAGATGGCAGAGTCAGAGGCCATCAAGGTAGCTACGCTGCATTTGGATTATGAGGCCCAGAACTGGTGGTTCCATGGGATGGTGACACTCGGGCATTCGACAAGGACCACATATGCCGAGTTCACTAGGAGACTGATAGAGATATTTGACCGGAGGGATCCGGAGGAGCATTTTTTTGATCTAACGAGGCTCAAACAGACCGAGAGTCCGGAGACGTATATTGTAGATTTCCTGAGGGTTTTAGTGATGGTGCCAGATCTATCCACAACACAGATGATCTACATGTTTTTTTATGGGTTAGCAAAGCCACTTCTGGGTCTAGTCAGATCTACTAGACCAGCCACACTCCAGGACGCCATTGGCAGGACCTGAGATTTGCAAGATGCCTTACCCAAGACCAGGACACCTTACCCCCAAAGACATGCTTTCCAGCTAAAGGGGAAGGATGTGAGGATTCCGCCTCCAAAGGGGAATCAGGGTAGGGTACAGCTAGATGATGATGCCAGGAGGAAGTTGAAGAAGAAGAGGTTGCGCTTTACCTGTCAGGATCCGTGGGCACTAGGACACAGATGTGCTGCGGGCAAAGCACATTTTATCGAGGTCTTCTCCAAGAGCAGTGGGGAACAGGATGAGTGTGAGGATGGAGAGGCAGGAGATAGTCAGATAGCATAGAACCATTTTCCACCTCCACCTCCAGGAGCAGGAGGTGCATCTTTTGCACCCATAGGGGGGACCCTTACAGCATTGCGAGGGTACCCAAGTATTTGACGCTGCATGTCCGAGGGATAGTATGGGGGTAGCGAGTTTCAGTTTTGGTAGACAGTGGGGCAACCCACAACTTCATCAATGCACAGATGGTTGAGCAGAGAGTCATACTGACAGAAAGCTTCGATGAATTCTCAATATTGGTCCCAGGAGCTCAGATGATGCAGTGTGCCAGATATGTTCCAGAGCTGGCTGTGACGATGGGTACCTACATAGTGATTGACCACTTTTTCATGGTGAACATACCAGATACCAATGTGGTACTAGGTGTTCAGTGGTTGATTACTTTGGGGAAGGTCACCACAGATTGGGAGGCCTTGGAGATGGAGTGAGATGATAAGAAGACCGGGAAGCATGAGAAGATACGTGGGATGCACACTTATCCACCCCAGACTATTTCAGCTCACCATATGGAGTCAGACTTCCGGAAGGGAGACATAGAGTGGGCGGTTGAGTTGCGGGCATCAGAGGTAGGGACTACCAGGCACACAGTTCATCCAGATATATAGGCCATCCTTGACCAATATGATATGGTGTTTGGGGAGATACTGCCCAGAAAGCCACTAGATCGGGGGTTTGAGCACACTATTGAGCTAGAGCAGGGCATCCAGGCAGTTGTCACCACACCCTATAGGCACCCCAAAGCCTATCGAGATGATATTGAGCAGGCCATCCATGAGTTGCTAGCTCTTGGACATATTCGGCCTAGCACCGATCCTTTTTCTTCTTCGGTGGTGTTGGTGAAGAAGAAGGATAGCACATTAAGAATGTGCATTGACTACAGGGCCCTGAATAAGAAGACCATGAAGAACAGGTACCCCATACCGTAGATACATGAGCTGATGGATGAGTTGAGAGGAGCACATTTCTTCTCAAAGATCGACTTGAGATCCGGGTACCACCAGATTCGTGTGAGGGAACAAGACATTCCCAAGACCGCTTTTAGGTGCCATTACGACCACTTTGAGTTCTTGGTCATGCCTTTTGGGCTAACAAATGCCCCGGCTACTTTCTAGTCATGCATGAACCATATCTTCCGCAGTCATATGAGGAAGTTTTTGTTGGTATTTTTTGATGATATACTGATTTACAACAGGACTTGGGAGGATCATCTCCAGCATATAGAGGCAGTACTGCATATTTTGGAGGAGAAAAAGTTTTATGCTAATCTCTCCAAGTGTGAGTTTGGGTTGACAGAGATGTTGTATTTGGGACACATCATAGGAGTGGATGGAGTGAGGGTCCACGAGGAGAAGATCAAGGCCATCAGAGATTGATCGGGGCCGAGAAACGTGACGGAACTTCGAGGATTTGTTGGAATCTACACATATTACAGGAAGCTCGTCAAGAGTTTCTCTCAGCTTGCTACACCCCTTACAGATTTGACGAAAAAGGGGGCATTCAGTTGGTCAGATACAATGCAGTGGGCCTTTGACAGGGTTAAGGAGGTTATGAGCAGCTAACCAGTGCTTGCATTTCCATATTTTACGCAGCCTTTTGTTTTGGAGTGTGATGTGTCAGGAGAGGGGATCGGCGCAGTTTTGATGCAGGGAGGCCACCCTATAGACTATGAGAGCTGGAAGCTCCTTCCTTATGAGTGGTTGTATCCTATATATGACAAGGAGATGCTGGCCATTATGCATGCATTGGAAAAATTCCGGTAGTACTTGGTGGGTAACAGGTTCAGGGTGAGGACTGATCACAACAGCCTCATGTTATTTTTGGAGCAGAAACAACTACAGGAGAGGCAGCAGAAGTGGATCATCACGATCCAGGCTTATGACTTTGACATTGAGTATGTCAAGGGGAAGAACAACGTGGTAGCTGATGCACTTTCACGCAAACTAGCCACGTTTTCTCTGATGATTTTGGATACAGATTGGAGGGCTCGACTCTTGGTGGAGTAATCCAAATACAGATTTGCCTATGAGGTTCTGCATGGCTAGGTGACATATGACAGGTACAGGGTGATAGATGAGATCATCTACTACAGAGATAGGATCTTCTTGACTGAGGGCTCCCAGCTCAAGAAGAAGATACTTAAAGCATCACATGACTCACCATTGTCTAGCCATCAGGGGTTTACCAAAACCTACTGGACCATCAGAGAGAGGTTCTCTTGGAAGGGCCTCAAGGATGACGTGCTCCAGCATATCAGGGAGTGCGAGGTTTTCCAGAGGAACAAGGGAGAGATGAGCCATCTCACAGGATTATTGTAGCCTCTTCCCATTCTGGAAGGGAAATGGGAGATAATTTTGATGGATTTCATCACAGGATTGCCCATGGTGCAGGGCAAGGACTGTATATACGTCATCATTGATCGGTTGACTAAGTACGCACACTTTTTCACCATATCCGCACACTCTTCAGCAGCACAGGTGGCATAGATGTTCTTCAGAGAGATCTTCAGGTTACAGGGTCTTCCCAAGACCATCATCAGTGACAGGGATGGCAGCTTTATGGGCAGATTCTGGTAGGAACTTTTCTGGTTGGTGGGGATAGAGTTGACACCGAGCACCAGCTACCACCCACAGACAGACGAGCAGACAGAGATAGTTAACAAGTGGTTGGAGGGCTACTTGCGTAACTATGTTAGTGGGCAGCAGAGAGCATGGCTGAAGTGGCTGCATCTAGGAGAGTACTACTACAACAACACACATCACATGTCCATCGGTATGTCTCCGTTTTATGCTTTGTATGGATACCATTCCTTATCTTTTTCTGATGTGATGTTTGGTGCTAGCAAGGCTCCGAGAGCCAAATATTGGATCCAAGAGAGTGAGGAAATTCTTTGAGCTCTCAAGGATAACATGGCTACAACGTAGAAACAGCAGAAGCTGTATGCCGACAGGGGTCAAATGGAGAGACAATTCGAGGTAGGGAACTTGGTCTACCTACGTTTGCAGCCGTACCGATAGTTGTCACTGAAGCAGAAGGGAGCTGAGAAGCTCAAGCCCTATTTTTATGGGCCATACAGGATGATACACAGGGTTGGACAGGTTGCTTATGAGTTGGAGCTGCCCCAAGGCAGCAAGATTCATAAAATTTTCCATGTATCATGCATGAAGAAGGGATTGGGGCAGCAGGTGACAGTGATAGAGGAGCTACCACCAACAGATGATGAGGGGCATTTGGTGTTACAGCCAAAGGCCATTATTGATACCAGGGAGAGACAACTATGAAATAGGACAATCCGAGAGTTCTTCGTGAGGTGGAATAATTTTCCAGATGAGGATGCCACTTGGGAGAGTGAGAAGATCTTGCAGCATCCATCATTATAGTTTCTTGGGGTCAAGCAACATTTTTCTGGGGGAGACCATAATATTCCCAATTACCAATGGCTAATTGGAATATTTGATTTTGGTCAATTTTTCCTTATGTAGTTATATTATAAATAAAAGTGAGTAGAGGAGGACATAACTCACTCAAAAATAAAAAGTTCACTCCCTAGTAGACACACGTTGTAACTTAAGTGAGCCAAGGGGGGGCCAAGAGACCACGTAGAGAGGGGGCCCATGTAGACCACATGGAGGGACTACGCAGGCCAAGATGGAGCACATGGCAAAGGGAGGCAACGTTGGAGGAGGTAAGCCTTAGGGTTTGAGAGAGGCTAATGCTATATAGAGAGGAGAGCCTCCTCATTTTGATCATTCGATGTTTATGATATTGAGCTGGTCATTTTGACTTCTAGAGCATGCTGGTTGTTTAGCTATTCTGTAGCACTTTTTAGTGCACCGAGTGTCTCCATTCGGAGATCTCACCCTCAGCCCTGGGGGACTTCGAGTGCCTGCTTGGGTGAGGTTGTTCCATCAGTAATTGTAGGAGGATTTGTGTTTGGCTTTTATGGAGGAGTAGTGCATTTAGAGACTGCACAGTCTTGAGAGGGAGGATGCAGTCTATTCTTGGAGAGCTCCAGATTGGATTTCTTTTGGAGGATTTGAGCCTGGAGATTGAGAAAGGGGTCAGCCCTTGCCCATTGGAGGATTTTGGTAGAGTTTGTGGCCGTATTTTGGTGGTTTCCATTCAGCCTCAGCACAGAGCCTTGGAGGATAGTGTAGATCCTCAAGGGAGTGATTTTCGGGGGTCGGCCATTTCAGAAATGCTTTCTGGGCTTTTCTTGGTTTGGTGAGTAGAGGCAGATTCTAGAGTATCAGCTCATTCCGAGGAGGGTATCAGCCCCTAATCCTCATTTTGTTCCAGCGATAGCAGCTACACGACAGTTTTCCAGCAGCTTGGACGCAGATCAGAGAGCACCCATTTCCTTGCCATTATGAGAGTATTTCTTCACTTGCCTTGAGCAAGTCTAGGTGCCATCACTCTAATCACATATTGTACTCCCTTATATTTCTCAGTATAATAAAATGGCTTAGCATTCTCTCTATATTCTTGGAGTATTTGTTACATGTTTGATATATGCTATTGTATGCTTGCACTACTGTTATTTCTCTCTCTTGAGCATTTCAGTTACTATACCATTTGGTGTGTTTTCCCCATACTCTTGGACAGAGTCTAGAAAGGGCCAGGTAGCCTCCAGATCTCACCCTCTTTTCAGAGGTGAAATATCTGGTAAACGCCCTCCCAGTCCCTCTCTGGTTGGAGTTTGCTTCTGTTTGAGAGATATCCCTGAAACGGGATATTACATCCACCCACAGATGCATCTGTAGGCCTTGATCATGAAACATTGCTCTTGTTGCACCCACGATTGTTTTGTTCTTTCTCTTCGTGACCCCATTCTGTTGTGGGTTATGAGCACTATGAGTTCTCTTCAAATTCCTTCTTTGCTGCAGAAGTTCTTGAATTCGTTAGAGATGTATTCACTGCCATTATCACTCCTACGAGCCTTCACTTGCTTCCCTGACTCTTTCTCCACTAGTGCCTTAAACTCCAAGAACTTACAGCATGTCTGATCTTTCTTCTGCATGAAGAAGATCCAACACTTACAAGAATATTTATCAATAAATATTACATATTACTTGTGTTTTCTTTTTGAAGCAATAGAGAAAGCACCACACATGTTTGTGTGAACTCTTTCAAGGATCCCTGAAGCTCGATTCTCCTTCTCATGAAAGGTGGTATTTACATATTTTCCCATAGTACATCCCTTGCATGTGTCTGACTATGCAAGTGTACCCCCGGGAAGACCAGTAGAAATCTTATGCATGACTTTCAAGGCTTCATGGTGAATATGGCCCAATCTCCTATGCCATAATTTGCCCTCATCCTAGCTCACCACTTGATCTGCCTTGCCCATCATTACTGTGCAACCATCTACCTCCATATTTTAGAGATTCTTAACTCAAATCCCTATCCTCTTGGATTTTTCTAGTGTATTATGTCGCAGGAAAGCTTTTCCTTCACTAGAAACAACATCATACCCTCTATGGTCCATCATTCTGACTGGGCCTAAATTTTTCCTCAAACCTGGTACATGCATTACATATTTTAATTTAAATGGTTTACCTAACTGCCTCTAGAAGGTAATGGTACTAATCCTGGTAGCACTGTACCGCTCGTCATCCCCCATTTTAACATGCATATGGAGATCCTTCTCCTCCAAGTCATTGAAAAGTTCCTTGTCTCCCATCATGTGAAAGGAAGCACCACTATCCAAATACCACACATATCCCAATGCACTTGACACCATGCATGCAATCAATGAGAATTCAAGAGCCTCACTAGTTGCATATCCTCTAGCCAGGGAAAATTTTAAGGATGGAAGTTTCTCTTAAATTTTAACAACCTTGGTGAATCTTACTAGTCCCTAGTATCGAAATTTTAAAATGTTTGATAATAAATTTTTAAAAATGTTTAAATTTATGATTATTTTATATTATACAATATATGATATTGGCAATTTTTAAGGTAAATTTTTTTTATACTATAAAATTTGGGCGAATTCATTTTTACAAAAATGGAAATCTTCGAAACGTTTTTTTGGAAAAAACATGGAATATTAGCCCACCTACAAATATTAGCCCCTAAAATTTTCCATGCCTCTAGCCTTCTTATTCTTCTTCTTTTGTGGACATTTAGTAGAAAAATTCCCATTCTCGTGACAGTGAAAACACTTCACCTTGGACATGTCCTGCTTCTTGCGATTCTTGGACTCATATTTAGAATGGATTTTCTTCCTATTCCCCTTCCTCGCTTTGGTAGCAAAAGCACAATCCTCTTCACCTTCATTCTTAGATGAAGATCCATCTCTAGTGTTCCGTCTAAACTCCTCCTACACCAAATCCGACCACAGTCGTTCCCAATCTGGAAATTTTTCCCGTCCATTGATAGAGTCTTGATAACTGTGCCAACTCTTGGGAAGTCTTAAGAGATCCACGCTCACCAAATCATCATCAGCAACTGTTATTCCAATGCTCCCCAGTTCATCTCGACATTGGAAAAAAATTGTTATCTATTTTTGAATGGTGTCTCTCTTTTCCATCTTGATCTTCCTGAGCTTATATTTGAGCGCCAATTTCCTATGGTCACTACTGCTTTGGAATAGATTCGTCAAAGCCTTCCCCATTGCATATGGTGTGGTTTTCCCATGGAGGCTTGAGAGGATGTGGTCTCGTACTCCCTATAACAAGATTCTTCACTCCTTTGCCACTTTCTTTTCCCATGCATCAAGATTTGCAGAATCTACCACAACGGGTTTAGGAACATCGTTGTCAATGAATTCCTTCAAGACATTTTCTTCAAATACTACTTCCATCCTGTCCTTCCAAGCAATCATTACGAGAATTTTGAGGTCTAAAATGGGCCTCCTAAGAAAAATGTAAAACCAAAATAAAATTTATAAGAACCAATAGGATTCAAGATGATGATGTCAACCATGGGGGATGATTCACCATTTTTTAAGTAGAAGGGTAAAAAGATAAAAAAAATAATAAAATAATAAAACTACTTTTTCAACTCATATTTTCAACTTATCTCCCAAAGTTTTTACTCAAATTTCGAGCAGGAGTACTTGTTGGATGCAAAATTTAATTACTCATCTAAGAATTACCCATGTTGCATACTTTTGATGGATGTTGCTACATGGAAAATGAGAAATATATGAAAAAACATGATTGCAATCACGTTTTTCATGTATTTCTCATTTTTCGTGTAGCAGTATCCTTCAAAAGTATAAAACATGGGTACTCCTTGGATAAGGAATTAAATTTTTCATCCAACAAGTACGCCCACTAGAAATTTGAGTAAAAACTTGGGAGATAAGTTGAAAATACGAGTTGAAAAAGTAGTTTTTTTCTTTTTTCCCTTTAAAATTTGATGATGTAATCAAATATTATTTTTATTGTTTCCACTATTATTTTATAATTTCATAGGAGGCCCATTTTGGACCTCAAAATTTTCCTAATGATATTTTGAGCTTCCCTCTAGTGCATACTCCAACCTCAAGCCATTTAAAGCCATTTCGATCTTCAATCAGCTGTAGCACTAAGAAAGTATTTCTGCAAATTCAAATTCTATGCAGTCACAAACTCAGCTCCTGCTTCACTTCTGCAATTTCTTGTGCTCTGATACCATGTATAAATTATACAACATGCATGTATATCTTGGATTCACCTGATCTAACAATGTACTAAACTTAAATACTGAATCTCTTCTACAAATCTTTTGCGTAATTAAAAACAAAATCGCTAATCACATGAAGTAAAGAAGAATCAAATCACGCACAACACAGATAATTTCTCAGGGAAAGCTTTCTTCTCAAAACCACACTATCTTCTACTATATATTAAACATGGATCATGAAACAATTA
Organism: Pinus albicaulis; assembly: GCA_034641835.2. Taxonomy (NCBI): domain Eukaryota; kingdom Viridiplantae; phylum Streptophyta; class Pinopsida; order Pinales; family Pinaceae; genus Pinus; species Pinus albicaulis. The sequence goes on from CM076580.1 coordinate 1,488,244,903, forward strand.
CATACAAAAATCTTCTCACAAGAGCCCTCTAGTAATCAACTAATAGTCTCACATTGTCATACATAAAACTGACTAGTACTAAGCCAATTTACTACCACTAGACAACCTTCCTTTATCTCTAAATCCCTGATGAAAGCAATCCCTAAAATATAGTAATTATTGCCTTCCTTGACTGTGCAAGTATCATGGGCACTCCAATGGGTGTTTGGTTGCATGTGTGCAACCCAATGGTCCTACAACTAATAGCCAACTTCCCTTTCACCTAGATTTATGTTGGGTCTCCACTAGATCTGACATGCATGCAACTGATAATGGTAAATCTTCAGTTGCATGTGAGATCATTGATTGTGAATTAATTAATATTTAATTCACTTCATCTCTCACTAGTTTCTCTTCAGTTACAACTCTCACAACTGATTTTAACTCACTTAACTGAGTTAAACTGATTACAACCTCCATTAAATAATGCAACACTGCACTTCGAACTCTGTTACAACTAGAATTACTTTGCATACCTCACCAACTACCTCTAACTCGAAATCTACGACCTAATTGAGTTTATCACTCTTAGTTAACTATTTCAAATCATCATTGAGAATAGATTATAGTTTATTGTCCATCTTAATTAAGGGACAACTAAAATAGACATGCATCCAAAAATAGCGTTATGGGCCCCACCCTAGTGTAGGTGCTTAATGTACTAGGCGTGGGTGTGGAAATTTTCATTTTAAATCTCAATAGGCTCATGATCTACATATGTATTTGAAGAAAAAGCCAAATACACATCCATATCTTCATCCGAGGTGGTTTTTGCCTCTACAGAAGGAGAATCATCGCATCCATTTCCTTTCTCAAGAGCTTTAGATTTGCAGTCCATTTTGTAGTGCCCTTTCTTTCTTAATTTCCAGCACTCCTTTCCAAAATTTCCTCGTAATTTATATCTCCCTATAGATTTAGATCTCCCACTTGAAACCTTATTCTTGTTTATGTTCTATGACCTTCCTCATACAAATAAGGAATCTCCATTTTGGCCCTCCATATTTCTCCGTCTCATTTGCTCTGACAGCAAGGCTGAGACAATGTCATCAAAATTCAAGGTAGTTGTATTGCTACCTATTGCAATAACCAAATTGCCCCACGAATCTGGTAGAGAACACAACAAATGGATGCACGCATCTTCATATGAGATTTTAATATCAACAGATAATAACTGGCTTACCATAGTATTGAAGGCGTACATATGCTCTGTCATCGATTCTCCATCCTTCATCCTCAAGTTATCCAACTTTTTCCGTATGAGCAATTTATTCAAAAGAGACTTAGATTGGTACAAATTCCCTAGCTTGTGCCACAAATTCTTTGTCGTAGCTTCCCCAGATACAATCAACAATACTGAATCTGAGACACACAACTGTATTGTGCTCTTTGCCTTCTGATCCAACTTCTTCCAGTCTTCATCTGACATTGTTGTTGGTTTAGTGCCTGGATCTACCGCGATTCACGGATCTTTATCCACCAGCAGAACCTCCATCTTCATCTTCCACGACTCAAAACTCCGATCATTAAATTTATTAATCTTTATCTTTCGACTACTCACCATCTTTTGTCACCGTAAGAATCTATCCCACAGATCTCCCACTAAACAGGGTCTACCACCAGCCCAAGCTAAAAACCCCTTAGCAGCAAAGGTGGTGCCTTGAAGTCGAAACGACTCTGATACCAAATGTATGTTTTAACCCTGTACAAAAATTATCTGCAAATGAATCTTAAAAGCGGAAAATAAGCAATAGTGGGAGAATAAAACATAAAACATATATACACAAAGATTTTTCCCTGGATCCCAAATTGGGACTACCAGCTTGATTTTTCATTATATTCCTTTTAGTGCTACAACACACACACACACACACACACACACACATATATATATATATATGTTGAAGCATTATTAAACCCCAATCCATTAACCCTGGATTAGAACGTAACTGTAGTCCCCTTGACCAGATCTACAAAATACCAGGGGCTGAAAACCATCATGCCCCAAAACCATGTGCAAACCCATCCACAAAACCATGGGCAGGTCCGCCCACGGAATATAACACATACCCAACTTAATCATGGAAATAATATAACACATACCTAACAAAATAGTCCAAAGGAGTGGCTTAACTTATTTTCATTAATATTGTGGGATATTTGGCTAGTTTGATGTAGAAATATGTTATATTTTATTTTTTTGATTAAGTATTAGCCTACAATAATAAATTTAAGAGGATTATATCAATGAATGTGGAGAAACATCCCTTAGGTTTCAACAAGAAGTTTCTCTACAAAAAAAAGACCCAAAAAAAATACTATAAGTTGAATATGACTTGTAAGTCATGATTCCACAACTATTGGTGATGCTAATACAAGAATGATGGAACATATTATCCTATCACTCTAAAAGTGTGTATCTCAAATCCAAATTTTAATTTGTCAAAGATTTTGGTACATGTAATCCCTCAATAGCTCTTGTTAGCTTAATACATGTAAAAACATTTGAATACTTTGATCTTCCCTTTTAAGTATGCATATTAATTATATTCTTTATTCTCATAGATCATCACAATATATCTATCTGCAACTATATATCTGTATTTCTATCTGCAACTTGATTAAATTGAACAATAGAATGCAACTTGACCAAATTGAGCTATAGAATGAGTAGTATCAAGACCACTTCTCATATTAAACATGTATAATATACTCCATATTCAAGCACTTATACGATTACTACTACCATATATGCATGTTTTTCCTATAAAAAGGCATGCATTTACCATATGAGTAAGGATACAATAGGAATTAAGGGAAATCAATAGCCCATATTATACTTAGGAATAGTCATATCAGTAAACTATGGAGTTAGTACTAATTTACAATATTAATATTATTAGTATGTGTAATGAATACAATAAACATGTATAATATACTCCATTAAGCATTTATGATATTACTACTACCATATATGCATGTTTTCCCTATAAGAAGGCATATATTTACCTTATGCGTATGGATACCATAGGAATTAAGGGAAATCAATAACCCATCTTATACTTAAGGAATAGTCATATCAGTAAACTTTGGAGTTAGTACTAATTTTCAATATTAATATTATTAATATGTGTAATGAAAACACTATATATAAGTATTAGTAAATCATAAAAAAAAAAAGTAAGTATTAGTAAATCATAAAAAAAACCATATTTAATCTATGAGATTACCACTTACACTATCCAATACATGCAATGGAAATGAGATTCAGTGTTAGTAATAGGTAATTCAGTATTAGTAATAGGTAACAATTTGGTATTGAGCTTAAATAAATAATGCAAGTAATATTGTTTAACGTGTAGCACATTCAACTTATTCCAATTAACTATACACAACAAAATCTAACTAATGGAAATGAAACCAATATTGTTTAACGTTAGGATGATGAGCTGATTCCAATAAACCATACACAACTAAAGCTAAGCGTATTGATTATGCTTATTACCTTTTTCCCATACTTACTTTGATACAAGCTATGTTATAGAGCTTATATTAATGGAATACTAATGCTTAAACTAAACAAAATGACTAGAGTGTAATAGCTGGGAATCCATAACTCTTAGTGGTATCACTTAGACTTATTCAAGCTAACTAAGCAGGCTCACATTTCTTTGATTAGGGTCGTTTTCCTCACAATTCTTAAGCTTTTTACTAAGCTTCATTAGCTTTAAATAATACTTATTACAAATATGATATATCCTTAAAATGGTTTATTCATTTCTAATATCACAACATCGCTTTACATAATAAATTAATTGGGGGTTAATGATAACATAGCATGCAAATCGGTTAGTACGAATACGCTTGATTACCTTACTTGAACTCAACACTAGCTCTTATCGTAATAAGGTGTATCGTGTCTCACATATATACCTATTGTATTCATGTTCTAATTTCTTTGATCACAGTAGTAAGACCCTTGATAGTGCTTATAACTACCATTAATGTCACAACTTTACATTATGTTATGTTGTATGAGCTTAAGAAAAAGCTTATCATGCTCATGGTAATTCTTATTCTTGTAATGATGGAAACAAGATTCATGTTACATATGAGGTGATTCCATATCCTATGTAGTAAGTAACTAGTATTACAGTACTCATGTTACTCTTATCACTTGCTTCTACTAAGTAGTACTTGTAAACGCTATAATTGTTCTCTACATGATTGGGAATGTTGATGATAGTTATGGCATCTGTATTAAAAATCTTAAATAATCGTAATCGTTTACAGTGATTGTATATGGAAACTGCTTTCTTAGGTTATATACGTAAAAATAAGAGTAAATCTGGTTACTTATACCCATTGTATTACCATAATAACGTATAAGAATTATAAAGCTTGGTTAGTGTTAGGTATGAGAAAGAGATTTAGTACACGTAATGATAACCATGTATGATTACTAATACCCATGGTATTTTGTTGGAAAATCTAATTCTAACAACTTATTAGGTGTTTAAACCATCTATCCAAGTGTTGGAGTTTATTTTTAGTTAGTCTAGTTCTATTGATTTTAATTCAATCTCATTGGAGTAATTTATTGTTGGTGTTCTAAATGTAATTTTATTTCATCCATTAATAATACTAAGAATACGATTATTTTGAAAGCCTAAAGTCGCATAAGACTCGAGAGAGTGCAACGCTTCAACTTTTTTTGGGCTCGCAATGAAGAAGGGTCGAGGAGAAAAGTGTGAATTTCATACTTGTGAAAGAGGAATTTTATCAATTGGGCACCTGTAAAAAAGGCTCAGTGTGTCATTTTCACAGATCAACTAAGAAGAAAGTGCGCAAATTATCACCAACTTACGAAATTGTAGAAATTTTAAAATTGACGCACTCGTCAATTCAACGGTGCCCAATATTGCTCACAGAACGTGTTCATAACTGCGCAAAAGACATAAGTTAAAAAAAAAACATTTTGTAAGGTGTTGGGTTCCCATAATTTGTCAGATTGGCAAGACCAAATGTACAAGGGTAACATCAAACCAGTGTTTGGAGCCCTAGGACCTAACCTTCTTGGACTCAGAGAGGGCTCTCTCTATAAATGTGTATTAGATGTAACTTGATTAATTTTAGGGTTTTGATTTTAGGCTAGTCATAAGGATTAGGGTCTGTTTGTTTATTTCTTTGGTTGGGTAAGTTGTCAAGCAAAATAGATAGAGTGAGAGAGGTTTAAACCATTGGGCTATGGATTCTGCAAAAGGTCTCGAGAAGTACAACAATAGGTCAAGGGTATATCACAGGGCAAGTCTAACAAAGCCAAATGGATCTAAAAGCTTATGTTACTGAAGTGAACATTAAATTGTGAACATAGTAGGTGCAAAGGGCAGTTAAGAATCCTTTAACAAATACTTTAACAAGAATAGCCTTTAAGATCGCTATCCATAAAGAAATAACCAAATACAAGGCATACCAATAACTTCTTTGACCAAACCCTAGCAAGTAAGCATTAAGACAAAAATCCAGTCAACCATAGAAGGAAAGAAACTTGTAAGTCTTCTAGTGATTTCACCTTCAAGCAAAGAAAACATATAAGACAACATATAATAATAATCAAAGAGCAGGGAACTCCTAATTTCTTTAATCAAACTACAAAGAACTTCAAAGAAACCATTTAATGTGAACAAAGGGCAGGGCAAATCATAGACCTCTTTAGCTAAAACCTAATTAGCAATACTTCAAAGAAAATATCTCAAAAACAATGTTTAAGTTACATCAAAGAGCAGGGCTAACCATAAACTACTTTGACATTGGCTCCATTAAATCATTCTTAAGATAAAAAAGCATAAGTGGAACTAGAGAGCATTCAAGAATTCTCTAATCTGACCTAGCAGAGGAAAACATATAAGCAATAGAGAGCAGATAGAGCTAAGGTGCCTCTAAACAACATTTCTTAACCTAAAATTTTTGTCCTACTACATGATAAAGATGAAACAAAATGATAAGACAAGAAAACAAGTACTGAATAAGAAAGACATCACCATTAACTATGTTCCTAAATCCTGCAAGTGAGCTTTCTCCATTATCATGCAAAACAAGCCATCCACAAAGTCCAAAGCCAATTTCTCCTCAATCTTCAGCTCTATGATATTCTTCTCAATAATCAACCAACATGTACAATGATGCCTCAGTGCAATATTTAACTAGCAAGGAGCACCAAAACCCTAACTAGGGTTTCCAAAATGTCATTAATACATCATAAATGCCATTTTTGTCCAAAGAGACCATGCAAGGCCCAAGGCACAAAATATCTAACTTAATAAATGAAAAAAAAATTCAAACATAACTTCTAAGCTAACTAGCAGTGATTTGCCTTAAAAGTCCTCAAAAATATATTTTTTCAATAAATTTGTGTCTTTTGTTGACTTTGTAGGTAAGGGGGCAGTGCCAAGGTCTAAGGGCACAGTGCCTGCACTGGAAAATTTTCATGTTTTCTGATCAATATTTGGAGGCCTTCCAAGTGTCCACATGAGCTCCATGATAGCTCATTAGAAAGCTTGTCAAGTATACTTTCCAAAACTGCCCTTATTTTTTTTATTGGACTTCATTTACCTGCTCAAAACTAAATCTCCCAAGACTACTCAGGGTGCAGTGACTGCTCAGGGTGCAGCGCCAGCTCTGAAAATAGGGCAGAAATGTGGTGTTTTGGGTGTTTTTGGCACTTTTGGAGTACCAGTTCTGCTCCAAATGAGCCAAAAATTTTTGTGGATGATTTCCTTGGCCTGATGAACTCAAAAATTCAAAACATTCCTCAAAAGATTTGCTCCACAAGCGCTACAACTTTGGCCCTTCAAAACAGTCAAAAACCAAAATTTACAAAAAGATGCCAAAACTTGAATTTGCTTTGCCAATTATGGTTGGGATGCCTGTAACAATGCATCAGCAAGGATTTCAAGGTTTTCTTTTCCTTTCGCCTCCTTGAGGGCTTGAATCTTTGCAAGGGAATTTTTGAGTGTGGCCCTTGCAATCTTGTTTCTTAAGGCATAGTGCCTTGCCATCTTCTTTTGGAGGTCAAGGTCCCTCTTCGTCTTCTCCAGCAGACCCTCTAAGTGTATTTTTTCCCTCTCAATCAAAGGTTGTCGATCATATTCAATCTCCATGGCAAGTAGCTCACTTAGAGTGAGCTTCTCTGCCAAGGCTTCCTCTTGGTCTCTCTCCTTGGCTAAGGCCTTCTTTAGGAAAATTGTCGTTGGCCTCCTCCTAGTAAGTTGTTATTCCTCTTCATCAGTGTTCCCATATCTATCCAAGGCCTCATCTAGCTTAGCCTTGGCTTTTGTAGCCTATTTCTGAGCTCTAATAGCTATAATCTCATAGATTTCCTTCTGTACCTCTGGCTACTTGTTTTCAACCTCAAAATAATGGATGACATTCTTAGCCCTACCTAAATTGGCTTGCAAATCGCTAATCTGAGCATCCCTGCTTTGGAGCAGCATGTTTGAGATCCTTGCCTCATTTTCATCATCACTGTCTACATGAATGAGTCTCATGCTGGTCTTCTTCTTCTTCCTCCATGAACTTTTCTTTTCCTTTGTCAAGCTGCTTAGTTGATGCGGAAGGCATGGCCCCTTGCCTCTTGACGCAGCAAACACATGTCTATTTCCCCTTTGGTAAGTTAAAGGAAAATGTTCAATGTTACTTATCTTACTGCCATATGTCTTATTTCCATCATTGTTGAAATCTTTACTGTCATCATGGCTCTCATCATTAATGCTCTCATGGCTGCCATCTTCATTGCTATTATCATTTCTATCATGGCCTTTTGACCCACTGTCATCATTAGTGCCAACATCATCATTGTATTCTACTTCAATTCTCTCTTTTTTATCACTAACATCATCCTTACTGATGTCATTTCCCTTTTCCTTGCTTCTTTCTTCATGGCTCTTTTCCTCACTGCCTTCTGCATCCTTACAACCATCATTCTTACTGCTTTCAGCACTTCCCTCATCACTATTTGTTTCACTGATATCAGCCTCATTTTCCTTGTCCTCACTATTGTTTGCTTTACTATTATGAGCTTCATTGTTCTCTTCCTTGCCCTCATCACCACTTCTATTTGCCTCACTATTTTCAGACTCATTGGCATCTTCTTCCATATTGGCATCTTCTTCACTGATATCCTGTTGTTTTATTTCTTCTTCAATGCTATTAGCCTCACTACCCTCACTGTTTGATTTTTCATTGTCATCTCCCTCTTTTTAGATGCACTAGTATCATGAGGTGAAGGTGAGGGATTTTGAGAAAGCAGTGAAGGAGGTTCATTATCCTTAGGTGAAGGAATGTGAGTATATGGTGAGGTGGAAAAGTCATCATGAGATGATGGAATATGAGTAGATGGTGATGGATGTGTAGTGGGGTGTGATGGTGAAGGAGGAATGGGAGGCTGAGAAGATGAAGGTACATCTTGCTGCTGTTGGCCTTGTGGATTGGTGAACACCTCATGGGAAATTAAAACCTCCCATGGAATGCCCTTCTGCTACAATTTATGCATAACAACCATTTTAATAAGAAAGTGGTGAAAGAGGCTTTGCATCTGCTGGGGATAGTCTCTCTTTTGTACAATATAGGACATTTTGTCAATGCTTCTGTAGAGGTAATAGGGTAGGTGCAACATCCTAACCCTAGTAAAGTGCATAAGTAGCCTAATGTGATAGGAGTAAAGCCTGGAGAACCTTCCCTCACATGTAAAATACTTCATAATGATCTTCATCATAGGTGCATATCTCTCCAACAAATGTGAGAAAGGAAAGATGGATTTGCAGTGGTCTTTGTACCTGGGTTTTAAAAATGGCTCATAGTAGCTCATGTCAAGATTGGCCTACTTGAACCATTTCTCCCCTACACTTGGTATCCCAGTGACATTGGCAATAACATCAGTAGACAACTCAAAGATTACTCCTGCAAGGTTAACTTGTTTCTCATGCAATTTAATGATGAAAATCCTGGTTAGCTTAGGGTGGTTTTTCACCTATTGTACCCTTTCACAAAAATCAAAGCACCCTACATCCTAGAAGCAGGAAATAGTTAAGGGAGATGTCATTAGCTCTATGGTGTTGAGTGGTTCAAACTTGTTGATATTTCCACCTTTGTTCCCCTACCTCCTTGGCATTTGGCCTTCTCCTCCACTACCAGTGTCCTCTCTTTCTGACATTTTGACCACTCTAGCTTTGAAACCCTAGCACTTGATGTGAAACTGATATGGAAGAGGGTAATGTAATGGAAGTCTTCTTGTTAATGAGATGAGTGATTGTATAGGTATATCAGGCTGAATGAGAGGCTCTAGATAGCCTAATGACAACCCCAGCTGATATTTCAAACTCTGTTTTGACTGATACTCTTCATAGGCAGGGGGAGTGAGTTTAAAACAGTGGTTTCAAGCATGAAATTTAGGGTTATCTCTTTAGGGATTGATTTCACTCATTTAGAAAACACCAAATAGCTTGAAAATGTGACTACGGTGTCCACTTACCTCTTTATGTGCTCATAAGACCTTGGAAGAGACTTGAAAATGTTTTGAGTTGATTTTGAGTGTTTTTAGGGTGTAGGAGGCCCTCCTGGACAAGGGCGCAATGCCTAAGCTAAGGGCGCAACCCCAACCCCAGGTGCGCAACGCCAATCCTGAGTGCGCAGCGCTAAACATTTTCCTCATTGGGCCTGTCAAGCAAAAACGCAATGCTCTGCCAGGTGTGTAGCGCCACCTCTCAGGCGTGCAGCACCTTAAGAAAATATACGGGAGTCTTTTGCTAAGGGTGCAGCGCCACAAAAAAATTTCCCATTTTGACTTGAAAACTCAAAAAAAATTTCTCCTGAATGGCTCCAACTTTTTGGAAGTGAACAATGATTTTTTTGGGGTTTATAATGGGCCTTTATAGACTTAGGAATTTTGATTTAAAATTTGCAACCCACTTTCCTAATTTTTTTTAAGCCTTTTTCACTTTTCACTAATATTCCTTTGTTACTAACTCTCTAAACTTTCTTCTTTGCAGGTGACCTAGATCATGAAGTCCACTCTTCTTATTTTACTTATTTAAGACTTGACATTTTATTCTGATGATTTTGTGATGTTTACATAAAAGAGCATCTTCAAAGTCCTATGTTGTTTCCATCATCAAGTTGACTCAATTTTCACCTTTTTCCCTTTAACAATTTTACACTGTTTGTATGCAGGTTGGTAAGATGATGAATTTGACTTTCCCCTTTGTTCCTTGAGGCATGAAAAACTGATTTTGACACCTTTGTGATGATTTCATAGTGACATCTTGAAAATATTGTGTGATTTACACTATGAAACTTAGCTTTTTCTCCTTGGCTAGTGGTTACGAAATTTGTGTCCCTTTGATCTCGAGGATTTGATACATTTATTTGACATGGCAATAGCCTTAAAAACCTCCTTCACTTCCACCTTGGAGTTGAAATCATCTTTTGTTTGGCAGGTGATTGAAAATCTTGAATTTATATTTTTTACTGATATTCTCTACACCTTTGCTCTTTGAGGCATGACACATTTACCTTTGAAAACTTTGAGATGTTTGCACACAATAGCTCCTTCAAAATCTTCCTTTGCTGTCATTATGGAGTTCAACTCAACATTTTACCTTGTATGGATATTTTCCCAAAACCCTAGGTATCTGAAGTGGTTTAAGATAATCATCAGTGTTATCTTCTAAGTTCTCTATAGCCCTTTCAAGTTCATTCATTTATGTCCAGTTCACCTCACCTTTTTCCCTATTTCATCAATAATCTCTGAAAGACTTTTCTTCATATTTGGTTTTTTGGTGTACCTCCTCCATGGTCATTTCTGCATTTGATCACTATTTGGCACCTTGTTGGACCTTCAAGCTCAAAACACCCTGATTCTCTACAAGAACAGGTGCTTCCTATCTTCCTTGCTACAAGATGTATTCCTTTAGGAACATACCATTTACCTTATCAATTTCTTTTGCTGATGGACCTCTTAACACTCCTGCAGAAGTGCCAAGTTACATTTACCTTGTGTAGAACTTGAATTTGACAAGGTAGTCTTCTTTGGAGACTTTAAAATACTTTATTGAATGACCATGTCTCAAAATTTCAAGACCTTTGAACCATATTCTAATAAAGAAAAATAGTGTCTGAAACACCAATGATGACCTTGGACCATATGAAACCCTAATTGACCTAGTGGGAGGGTTATTTGACCTAGTCTTTGACTGAAAATTGGCTTGGAGTCTTCAAGTGAAAAATAGAGTATTTTTTAAAGTGCTGTATTGAAGATCCAAAATCTAATGTATTCGATTTATCTAAAGAGCCTACATAGATAGTTTCGAGACCATAAATTCTTGAGGAATTTGGGGATCATGGGGATGAGTTAGGCTATATGTAGCCCTAGATGTAAAGTGGAGTGATGGGCAAGGGAAAAACAGAGTAATGAGGTCATAGGTAGGAAAAAAGGATGGAGATGAGAGGTACAAGCCCATAAGGAGTGTTTAGGAGTGGCATGGTGACAATGAAATGGCAAGGTTGATAAAATAGTGAAAATTTTCCTATAAGGATAATGAAGTCAGTGAGATTTTTAAAACTCACAATATTGAGGGAATTTTGTTTTTAGAAATCGAGAACCAATATATATTCATCTACAGATAGTAAAATTTACTGATGACTAATAGTGGCTCCACTTGGGGAGGGAATCTCCTTTTCAGGAGGTGTCCAAGACCTCAGAGTTCATATCTCCGAGTTTTGAAGATTAGTACCTTACTTGTACTTGGAAAATATCTCTTCCTTCATTTGGTGATGTTCTCTTGAAGTTGTGATCTCAAAAAATCTAAAAAGACATGATTACTTCAACATCAGTTCTACCTACCCATCTTATTTTTCCTAACATTTTTTCTTCAGTTGGGTGCATTTGGGTTGGCAAACTCTTGACATCATTGTTTCTTTTGAAAACATAAAAACTATCTACTTCTACCCTTATGTCATCCAAGAGTTTAGATTAGGCTGATGAACTCTTTTATTCTCTACCTAGTCTACTTATCTGTCAAGATTAGGCTTTTTGATAGATTTTGTTCTCTAACCTACTAACCTGAAATTCAAAATATGACCAAACCAAGATTAAGCAATCTGATTTTCCATGGGCTATGGAATTTGGACAAGCTGCACACAGACATTATTTTTTTTCAATAAAAAACTAGAAAACATGATGGTTTTGATTTAGAATTGGTTATGCATCCCTCTCATTTTTCTTCGGTTCATATTTATGCTTTGGGAACCAGCATCTTTTCCTAATCTAATCTACTGAAAAGCCAAGCCTAAATGGTTTGACAAGTATTTTTTCACTAACCTATCAAAATAAATTTAAAACATGTTTAGTCATGATTAGGTTAGATGTCTAAACAAGACTTTTTTCTCAAAGGTAGTGGCATTTAGGCTTGCACACTTTCAGCAATACTCTTTTTTGGTATGGGGTTGTACCTATTCTTTTTCCTTCCCTCTTTTTCTTCTTTTCTCTGTTTTTGTGTTTTTATTTTTCTGATTTTTCATCAATCAATGTTATGTACAATTAATGAAAGCTTCAAACTAGGAATTTTAACAAAAGTAATGCTTGAGCATCCTGCCATTGACAGGACCTCCAAACAACTCTACTCCATCTAGTTCTTGTAGAAAGAATGCATTGTTACCTGTACTAAATGGATGATGTAACGACCCTTCCACAAATTTTCAAATTTCCATGTTTTCCTTTGTCTTCTCTCTTAAAATCCCACTTCAGGACCTTGTCTTCAATCTAGAAATCATTTTCCTTCGCCCTTCTGCCAAATATCTTCTTGATGTTCTCTTGCACTGCTTGTGTTCTGTTGTAAACTTCTTCCCTTGACTGTTACAAATGAATGGTTTGGTTCAACCTCCTTTGTATGTCATTCTCATCTGATTGTACCTCTTGGAGAAGCTTCATTACTGGAACTCCCAAGGATGTTGGGAAAACTACATCCATGCCATACACTATTTGATAGGGAGAGATGTTAATATATTTTTTGCTTGTTAATCTATCAGCCCATAGTGCATGCACTAATTTTCTATGCCATGAATTTTTGTTCTCTTCTAATAGTTTCTTGATGATGTTCACCAAAATTTTGTTAGAGGACTTAGACATCCCATTACCTTGATGGTAATAAGCTGTAGAGTGCCCTAGTGCAATGTGATACTTGTAGCAAAAGTCCACCATTCTCTTGGACTTAAATGCAACAGCATTATCGGTGATGATATTTTTAGGAAAACCAAATCTGGACAAGATGTTGGTTTCAAGGAATTTTATGATGACTAAGTCAGTGGAATTTCTTGAAGGGATGGCTTCTATCCATTTGGTGAAATAGTCAGTAGCATTAAGGATCCATTTGTGTTGGGAAGATGAGGCAGGGTGGATTTCACCAATGAAATCTAAACCCCACTATTTAAAAGGAGTTTCAACACTAATAGGATGCAAAGGTAAAGGCAAAAGATTCCTCTTTCCGTCAAATATTTGGAATTTATTTCAGGGAAAAGAGTGGGTCAATTGTAACCAGCTCTAAGGATTTTGTTGGCAGTGGTTTTCCAGTAGAGATGACCTCCACACTCTCCTTCATCAAACTCATGCATGATTCTATATACATCATCTTCAAGTAAACATTTAATCAAGGTACCAACAGAATTTTTCCAATACAAAGCTCTATCTAGAATGCAGAAATTTATAGCCTTTAGTTTCAAGAATGTAGCTTTTGTTTTGGACAAAGCCGGAGGAGCATTAAGATTAAAAAGCACATAGAATATATCAGAATACCAGATTGAGTTCAAAAATTCTTCTTCAATGGGTGGAATCACCAATTCCTCTTGTTCATCCAAAGAATGTATCATGTTTATGGCTAGTGCTTGAAAGTTAGCTTCAACCATGAGTTTGGCAAGTCCTTGTCTTGTAATCAGTTTAGTGGGTCTGATTTCTAAATCATATTCTAAGATGACAACAATCCACTTACCAATTTTACCATCATGATCTTAATTCAGTATGTCCTTGACAACTGTGTGTTGAACAAAAACAATGATATGGGAATGCAATATGTAAACTCTGAAGTATTTCAATGCTTTGATCAAGGAAAATGATTGTTTCTCCATGATGTTATATTTCATAGGTGCATCTCTCAATGCCTTGTTGAAGAAAGCTATGGGTTGTTATTGTCCCATCATGTTATTTTGTAGCAATACTGTAGCAATAGTGTGTTCTGATGCAAAGGAGAAGATGAAGAAATCCTTGGTAAAGTCGGGGCTGATTAGAACTAGTGTTTGGGTAAGTGCTTGATTTACCACTTCAAAGTATTTTTTGGCTTCTGTGGTCCAATTGACTCCTATTTCTCTTTTCAGCATGTTTCTGATGTTTCTTAGTAGTTCATCAAGGTTTGGTATGAACCTTCTTAGGAAGTTGATCTTTCTAATGAAATATTGCATCTCTTTAATGTTCCTAGGGTGCCTAATCTATAATATATCTTCAATCCTTTTGGGGTCTATCTTAATCCCTTCTTCAGATATGATGTGGCCCAAGAGTTTTCCTTATTAAAGACCAAACAGATTTTTCTTAGGATTTAAGGATAGACCATACTTCCTACACTTTTCAAAGACCTTTCTTAGGTGAGCTAGGTGTTCTTCATCAGTTTTAGAATAGATAGTGATGTCATCAAGGTATATCATAATGAAGTAACCTATGTCTTCAAAAAAAGCTATTTCCATGGCTCTTTGAAAACTAGCACCCGCATTCATTAACCCAAAAGGAATTTTGGCATACATGAAGGTGCCCCAAGGTGTTGTGAAAGCGGTTTTTTGTTAATCACTTGGAAGTACTAGCACCTGATTGTAAACTGAGAAACCATCAAGAAAGGATATTATTTTAGAGCCTACCACCCTTTGCAGTTGATCCAGGTGGATATTGGTGGCCACCCGCCTATTCCACTTGGGCCCCCACCATTTTCTCTTTCAGTTTTTCAGTTTCGGCATAACTTACTATTTTTAGCATTTTTTCGGGTCCTGAACTTCCGGAGCCGTTTTGAGGCCCTAAACAATGTTTTTTGGGCATCGTGTGCCTTCAAAAAATATCATTCTGTTTCGAAATGATATTCGTGCCAAAATTTGTAGTCCTCGGATAGAGATTTCTAATGATGTATCATGTGCGTTAAACATAGATAGTATGCCAAAGTTACGTCCCTGGGAAGTTGAAACACCAATTTACCCAAACGTGGCCCATAGTTTTGGTGCTTCATCTCTTAGGGTTAGGTTTTTGGATGTTTAGGGTTCTTCATTGTTTCTCAATAATAAATAGGCCCTGGAGCCTCATTTTAACTTAGTTCAGAGGCCTGTAGCCGCCACATCTCTTCTCAGAGATAACTACCAGTGCCCTAGCTATTTTTATTTCCATTTTGTCTGTAAGAAAATTTCAGTTCTTTGATATTAATGAAATGAAGTGTTATTTCCATTGCATCTCTGTATTTATGGTTATATGTTTATTCTGTTGCGTTCCTGCATAATTCTGGATCAGTGGTATCAGAGTGGTCTACTTTTTCTCGATCCTTCTTTGAATGTTCCCAACGAAGTCTGGGTATAAGGAGCTGGGGCTTGATCTGGTGGAACCTTTGCAAGATCAGCCTCGCAAACCTCGACGGATGCCCATGGGGGATGAAAATAAAGATGAGGGAGTAGGAGACCTATCAAAATATTTCTCGAGGAGGCCCTCAAAAAATAAAGGAATGCGATGATGGATAACTTTGCTTAGATCCTTCAATGGCTGCCCACCGGCGGCACATCTGCATCCAGCAGCCACTCTGGAGGTGCGACTCCTTTTATGGTACAAGTAAATTTTGACATTCCCATATTTGAGGGTCAAATAGATGTAGATGCCGTAGATAGATGGTTGAATCTATTAGAAGGATATTTCTCTGTTCATGACTTTTCAGACCGGGAGAAGATTATTTTTGCTCTCCTCAAAGCTACCCCCCATGTTAAGGACTAGTGGGAAACCTACTTTGAGAACAAGGACCAGACAGAGCCCTCTATGTTCTCAGTCGTACCAACTTGGAATTATTTTCGAGACGCCGTCAAGGAACAATA
Source organism: Pinus albicaulis (assembly GCA_034641835.2). Classification (NCBI taxonomy): domain Eukaryota; kingdom Viridiplantae; phylum Streptophyta; class Pinopsida; order Pinales; family Pinaceae; genus Pinus; species Pinus albicaulis. Next base: position 1,488,261,094 of record CM076580.1, read on the forward strand.
CTATCCTGTGGTTTGCTATGAGGACAAGTACATACAATGGACCACGCTGCGACAACAAAGGGATCAAGACGTGCATGAGCTGACTAATCTGTTCCATACCCTGCGCACAAAGTTGGGTATCAAAGATTCAGAGAAACATTTGGTGCTAAAGTATCGCAGCTGTCTGCACAGATACATTCAGGAGGAAATGGAGTTCCTCGACATCTCCTCGCCTGGTATGGCATACCGGTATGCTGCGAAGATTGAGCAAAAATTCAAAAAGAAGAAGCGAGACTTTGGATCTGTGAATCAAAAGCAAGGGAAAGGTTCTCCCAAACTGCAAAACAAAGGATAGAGCCAAGGCATGGCAGCTAAAGACAACCCGTCAAAGCCACAAGAAAATAACAGCACCACAAAGCCAAAGAAGGACACGGGAAATTGGTGTGAGTTCCATAAGAGCTCCACTCACAACACGTGAGTGTCGGGCTAGTGGCCGAGATGAGGGCTTCTGAGTCAGATGCATGTTCCGACTCCGAATCATAACCTGAAAAGGGGAATGAAAAAATGAAACAAATTATTGATGTGGAGCCCAATGCCACTGTTGCCACTACAAAGATTCAGAAGGAGGAACCGGAAGATCCAGAGGAGGAGGAACGTCTCTTCCACTCCCAGATGTGGGTAAAGGGCTCCCACAATACGAGTTAATTGTCAGGCAATGGGAGCAATTAAGCAAAAATAACCTCATGTCGGCCAAAAACCATGGGCAGTTGGGCTTCTGACCATCTCACCCACGGCCATATGCCCATCGGGTGGCTTCACCAAGGACGAGATCTCCGCGTCAGCCAGCAGTGCCGCCTTCCCTATAGCATCAAGCCCTTCATGGATGAGGTATTATGTGATGTTGCTACTATTGATGTTTCTGATGTATTATTAGGACAATCATACTTGTGGAAGCATCATGCTGTGTATGAGTCTCGACCTCGTGTTGTTATTATTACTTTGGGAAATAAGTTGTACAGGATACCAGAGGTACCACCTCCTGTGGCTATCTCTTTGGTTACTGCGAAACAATGCAGTAAGCTCATTTCCCAAACCAGGAAATTCGTTTTCCTGATGATCCACCCCCAGGGCAAGAAGAAGACTGTGGCCACAACCTCCAGACAGGGCTCCTCTGCACAACAACAACAAATGGATAAGGTTGTGGAGGAGTACGGGGACATCTTCACCTCACCCACGGGGGTTCCTCTGCACTGTCAGGTCAAGCACCCGATTGATCTGACCCCAGGTGCACCGCTACCCAATGGACCGATCTATCGGCGCTCTGTTCTGGAGAATGATGAAATCAGCGATTCGGAGGCCCCATTTGTAGAAAGTTCACATCAGACCAAGTTCATCGCCCTGTGGGAGCCCGATCGTGTTGGTACAAAAGAAGGATGGGACGTGGAGACTCTGTATTGACTATCGGGCGCTGAACAAGATCACTGTCCAGAATAGGTACCCAATCCCACGGATTGATGACCTTCTGGACCAACTCAAAGGTGAAAAATATTTTAGCAAGATCGACCTGAAGTATGGGTATCACCAAGTACCAATTGAACCCTCCGATGTGTGGAAGACTGCCTTCAAAGCCAAGGAAGGCCTTTTCGAATGGCTGGTCATGCCTTTCGGGTTGACAAATGCTCCCTCCACCTTCATGAGGATGATGGATGACATCTTGCGGCCATTCACCAACTCATTTGTAGTGGTGTACTTGGATGACATTCTGATCTTCAGCAAGACTTGGGAAGAGAACCTTCACCACATCCGACAAGTCCTCCAAACACTGTGGCAACAAAAGTTGTGTGCCAATTTGGAGAAGTGCACATTTGGCATGACCCAGCTTCAATATCTGGGATACATGGGGTGCATGTGGATCCAGCCAAGATCCAAGTCATTTGGGAGTGGCTAGCACCAACCACTATAACAGAGCTTCATAGCTTTTTGGGTATTGCTAATTTCTACCGTAGATTCGTGTTGGGATTCTCTCATATCACTTGGCCCTTGAGTCAAGTCACCAAGGGAGGAGCGAGAGAAAAATTCTTTTGGTCGGAACCTCAACAGAAGGCGTTCACAGAATTGAAAAATCGCCTCTGTTCTGCCCCATTTCTCACATTACCAGACTTGCAATAGCCATTTGAGATCGAGACAGATGCCTCTGACTATGCTATTGGGGTAGTTCTTACTCAACAGAGACATCCACTGGCATATCACAGTGAGACATTATCGGAGATAGTTCGCAAGTATCCCACCTATGACAAAGAAATGTATTCCACTATGCAAGCCTGTCGACAATGGAAGCATTACATTTTGGGGAAGGAAACAATCATCCACATAGACCACCGGCCCCTGCAATTCATACAGACACAAGGGAAGTTGCAGAATGATCACCATCAGAAGTGGTCCACATATCTGCAACAGTTTCATTTGAACATTAAGTACAAGAAGGGTAGCACCAATAATGTTGCAGACTACCTCAGCCAACCACCGATCGTGGCGCTCACCACCGTGCTCAAGTCTTATGTGCACGAGACTTCTGATTGGCCGCTTCTCTATGAGAGTGACCCAGAATTTGGCCACACTTACAAGGCACTCTTGGGGGGTACGCAAGTTCCAAATTTTCACCTCCAAGATGCACTTTTATGTCACCTGGGACACCTTTGTGTTCCTTCAAGAAAGCGTGCCAAGATGATATGGGAAGCACACTACAGTCGAGTCGCTGGGCATTTCGGGGTCGAGAAAACAGTAGCAATACTACAGAAGTATTTCTATTGGCCGAACCTTCGAAAGGATGTCGAGAAGCACATCAGATCCTGCACTGCTTGTGCCATTGCCAAACCGACCATCAAGAAGCAAGGCCTACATACTCCTCTACCTACCCCTAGTCGACCTTGGGAATCCATCTCCATGGATTACATGTCGGGCCTGCCTTCTACTAAGCAGGGAGATGACTGTGTTTTTGTGGTCGTCGACAGATTCTCGAAGATGCACATGGAGACCTATAAGAAGAATACTTTCCACAACAGTAAGCCACCACAAACTTTTCGACGCAGTGTGGTGCACTTTGGGATCCCACACTATCGTCGCATCGAGATAAAGGTGTTCTCAAACATATTTTGGTCCGTACCGGGGTCGTGTTGGACACAAAGCTCACCAAGTCCACAGCTTTCCATCCCCAAACAGATGGCCAGACAGAGGTCGTCAACAGAATGATTGTACACATTTTGCGCATGTACAATTCAAAGCATCCACGCACATGGAACGAGAGCCTCCCTTATGTACAACATAGTTATAACCGGGCTCTCCACAGTTCAATTGGCCATAGCCCCTTTCAGGTGGGCTTGGGATTCCAGCCACTATGTCCCATTGACGTAGCCATGCCATTTACAGCTGCTCAGGCCGATTCAGCGCACGTCCAGTCTGAAGTTGACAAAGCAAGTAGCTTCATCGAGCGCATTCAACACATCCGCCAACAGGTTCATGATATATTGGACAGAGCCAATGCGAAGTACAAGCAGCGCCATGATCAACACCGGGTGCCACACCACTTCCAGGGGGGCGACAAAGTATGGCTACATTTGCAGAAGGAGCGCCTCACTGGACCTCACCGCAAGCTTCGCCCGCTCCGATACGGGCCGTACACCATCACCAAGGCTGTAGGTAACAATGCCTTCGAGCTTAGTATTCCACCATTCCTTGGTCTGGACCCAGCCTTCAATGTGGATCGCCTTCGTCCTTACTTCCCACCTCTACTGGACACCTCGGACATTGCAGAACAACTCACACCAACAGAGTTAAATCCAGACTGCATGGAACAGGCCACCACAGATTGTATCATGGAAATGCAAATCAAGAACACTCGCCAGCAGAAGATCCAACTATATCGGGTTGTCAAAGCTGGCCAACTCCTGCACCAAGGAAAGTGGTTCACCAGGGACCAAGTTCAGCAGAAATTTCCTCATCTCATGGAGGAACTTAACGAAATGGGGACCATTGCTTCCTAAGGGGGGAGGAATGATCCAGGTGGATATTGGTGGCCACCCGCCTATTCCACTTGGGCCCCCACCATTGTCTCTTTCAGTTTTTCAGTTTCGGCATAACTTACTATTTTTAGCAGTTTTTTGGGTCCTGAACTTCCGAAGCCATTTTGAGGCCCTAAACGACATTTTTTGGGCATCGTGCCTCTAGCGTTCCAAAATTATATTTATGGCAAAAGTTGTAGTCCACGGATAGAGCTTTCTAATGATGTATCATGTGCATCAAACGGAGATAGTATGCCAAAGTTACGTCCCTGGGAAGTTGAAACACCAATTTACCCAAACGGGGTCCATAGTTTTGGCGCTTAATCTCCTAGGGTTAGGTTTTTGGATGTTTAGGGTTCTCCATTGTTTCTAAATAATAAATAGGCCCTCAAGCCTCATTGTAACTCAGTTCAGAGGCCTGTAGCCGCCACATCTCTTCTCAGAGCAAACACATCTTTAAATTCTTTGAGCAGCTCAATATATTTCTTTTTTATGTGACATGGAAAAGTTTTGGACAGCTTGATCATTTTGGGTTCTTCTACACTGCTTATGTTGCATTCCTCTACATCAGTTTCAGTGGTTTCCATTTTAGGCTTCCTATTAACATCATTGAAGTCAAACAACTCTTCTAAGGGGGCAAGACCTTTTGGTAATGAGTTATCTTTGCATTGTAATACCTCATGTTCCTGTTGATTTGGATTGCTAGAAAATTATGCCTTATGAAAGTGTTCTAGTAGATTTATATCAGCAGTAGGAAATGGCTTTGTTTTGGGTGTTTGTTCTTCATTAGGGCAGTATTTTTCATAATATAAGCTTGGTTTTGGTATTGAAAATTCATTCTTAGATTGCAGAAAATCATCAATTTGTTTATCACCTTCAAACACTTGCCGATAATCTATGTTGTCAGGTACTATAGGTCTGCTTTTGACTTTTACCATGAATTGTTCATTGGTATGGGGTACTTGGCAAGTACTGGAAACGAAGGCTAATTCATTGGCAAGGTTGTTTTGAGCTCTTGGGATAGAGGTAAGTTCATATTTCTCAAATGTCTTCAAGAGGTCTAAGGTAGCATTCCTATATTCTCTTAGCCTAGGATTCTTGGCTAAATATTCTCCTTTGATTTGTCTAATGATTAGCTCAAAATCTCCTTGAACATAAATCTTCTTAGCTCCTATGTTTTTTAGAAAATGTAGACCAAGGAGAAGAGCCTCATACTCTGCAATATTATTTTTACATTGAAAATCTAGTTTGTAGGAGTGGCCTTCATTGGTGTTATGTATCCAAACACCTGCTCCTGAACCAGCTTTTCCATGAGAGCCATCAAAGCTCATGTTCCAATGTGTTTCAAGTTCAGATTCACCATTATGTTGTTGTTCAAGGCTACTAGATTTTTGGTTGTCATGTTCTTCATTTTGTGTTTGGTTTGACTATTTTGGTAGGCCTACCTCTTTCACATTTTCATTTACTTGTTCATTAATGTCATCTTCATTGTACAAGATAAATGAGTCAAGGTATGAATGGATAGAATAAAGAGGGGTTTTGTTTGGCTTCTCTTGGCTACTTACCATGAATTTCATCTGACATTCGCAGTACAATCTCCTTGTTTGGTTAAAGAGCAGTATGGTAGCGTATTTCATGTCCATTTGGAGGTTTACTTAGAGTTTAGCTCCTCATGATCTAGATAAAATCATGTCATACTTCGGGGGAATGTCAGCTACTACAATGTCCATGACTAGGCTCTTAGATGGTATTTGTGCCAGATTGACACACAATCTTTGATCAGGCCCAAACATTTGACTCTACTTGAATCAAAAGAGTACAACTCTTTATATGGTTTGGTTATTTCAAGGCCTAATCTCTCCATCACTACCTTGGGCATGAGATTGTATGAGGCACCAGATTCTAGCATAGCATTGTGAAATATTTTGTCATAAATGTTTAAGCTGACATAGAATGGAGGGACAACTCCTTCTTGATATTTTCCCTCTACCTCAGGTCCAAACAATAGCTCTGGTTTGTCATCAATTGGATTCAGAGTGCCGATGTCATTTCCTATGTTCCAATCTTTCAAAACTTTGGACCTATATACATCTTGAGTTACTAGTTCGATAAGAGATAAGGCTATTTTGATCTTGGCAATCTCACCCTAAAAACTGAATGGTGCTAGTTTTCTTGGTATATTTACATCATTTTTATCACACATAGTCTTTTCAGCTACTTTGGTTTACTGATTTTTATTAGGAATGTTAGTTAGAGCAGTTTTTCTAGGGCCACTAGTTGATGTACTAGGGCAGCTTGGGTCACCATTATGTTGGCTAGTTTTGTCTTTGTTTTGATTAGGAGTGAGCCATTATGTTGGTGTTTTCTGCTGCCTTTTTTAGAATGTTTTCAGGAGTTTTCTTAACAACAATTTCTAGTTTGATTTTCTTGGAGGCATCTTGGGTTTTCTTACTCCTAAGGTCATACTGCCTATGAACCTCCATGATGGCATTTTCAAGTCCTAACTTGTACTCTTCAGAATCCTTATATGATCTATCAATTTTTCTTGAGTAAAATAAACCTTTTTCTTCTTCTCTAAGAAAAACATCACCCTCATTATTAGAGCCTGTCAAATTTACATGGTTTTCTTCATGCTCTTCAGTCTCTCTTTCCTCTTCTTCTACATAGTTTTCTTGGAAAGGAGGTCAGATTTGCTGGTCATTATCTCTTTGTTTGTTTTGAGGAGGGTCTCTTTTGAAGTTTTGGTTTCTATTTCTATTTTGAGGATTTTCTTGGTTTTCCCTAGGGGTGTTCTCTCATTCAAACTGATTTTCTCCATCATCCTTTCCATTACTCTAACTAGATTGTCAATTTTAGCATCAGATGTGGAAGCCATGGTTTCATCTTTGTATGTAACTCTCTTTTTTATCCTCATCCTAGCCCTTTTCTCAAATAGATTGGCTTCTACACTCACAGCTCCCCTTCTCATGTCTTCTAAGTTTATGGGATCTCTTTCTCTCAATTGGTAGGCCATGTTTGGATCAAAGCCCTCTGGAAATTTTACTAAGCTTGGGCCTTGTGGGGGTTTCATGTGAGGTGGAAGTGCATTGTATACATTATTGAACCTAGTGTAGTAGTCTTGGACAATTTCCCCAACATTTCTCTTAAGATTATTATACTCTGAGAGGATTTGAAGAGGGTTTTTCTTAATGTCCCACTTGTTTATGAATGTTTGATAAAGGGAATGGAGATCATGTATGCTGTTAGGAGTTAATTTTTTGAACCATTTCTTTGCTTCTCCTCCTAGAATTTGGGCAAACATTCTCATTTTTATGGCCTCCTCTTCTATTTATTGGTAATAAAATGCATCATTCATCTTGTCTACATGTTGTTGGGTAGTGGTAGAGTTAGCTCCAGTAAAGTGAGGAATTTTAGATTGGTAGTCTTGAGGCATAGGAGGTAAAGTTTGGGGTAGTACCAATGGGGAAAACCATGCTACCATGATTTGAGGTAAAGAAACCCAAGGGGAGTTAGTAAGAGGGGAGTTTTTGAGAGGAGGTGGAGGATGAAATGGAGTGGTTTTCACAGTCAATGTGTGAATGGGGGTGACAGATGTACTTGGACCAGCAAACTTAGATTGAGCAGATTTGAAATGAAAAGAGCCAATGTTTTGGAGAAGCTGAAAATGGGGAGGAGTGGAAGGAGATGCTACCCTACTAGGACTCTACTGCAAATCTGTAGGCTCAAGGTCGGTTTGGTCTATCCGACTTTGAGACTTAGTTCTGAAGAGGTTTTTTCTATGATGTAAGTCAAATTGGGGATCTTGCAAGTCTGTGAGATTTTTAGGGACAAAACTTGCTTTGTGAATGGTCCTAACAGTAGTTGAATCTTCAGTCCTAGATGTCTTCCACAAAATTATTTCTGGATCATCAACTATGATAGGAGGGTTTGGGTTAAGGTGAGATATGGTGCTTATCCTTTGTGAAGCCAGATTTCAGACTCAATAATGCAGAGAGGCTGAAATTTTAGGAGTGCCTTGAAAATAGACCTATCTATAACGGTACTAAGTTCACATAAAGAGTGACTGGGATTTAGACTTCTATGATTGATTAGTGCATTCTTAGGGGATTCTGTGAGAAACAGTGGGGTCAATAAGGAAACTGAAGACCAGTGGAGTCACCAAGTGGATGATGTTTACTGTTTTTAAGTATGTACTTATTGTCCACCATCAACAACTGAATACCAATCTAGGGATGTTTTTTGGTTTTCTAAGTTCTTTTTGTAACACTAAGATTTTCAATGAGTGTTCTCCAGTTTGGTCAACATGGTGCTAGTATGATGATTCAACTAGATAAATTTTTTTTCTTAAAACCTAATTTGTCTAAGTTTGACAAGGGATTTGTGAGCTCTTGAGGAATTTCTAAGCTTCTTACCTATTAAGATCTGTAGTATGATCACCATTTTTTCGGTGGCAAGTCAGAGGATACTATTCACAGTGGTTTTATGAGGTTTTAAGGAGTGCTTAGGGTGTTTATTCACTCAGAGACCCCAGTGGAGTCACCATTATGTTAGGTCCCCGTAATTTGTCAGATTGGCAAGACCAAATGTACAGGGGTAACATAAAAATAGTCTTTGAAGCACTAGGACCTAGCCTTCCTAGACTCAGAAAGGGCTCTCTCTATAAATGTGTATTAGATGTAACTTGATTGATTTTATGGTTTTTTATTTTAGGCTAGTTATAAGGAGTAGGGTTTGTTTTTTTGTTTGTTTGTTTGGTTGGGTAGGTTTTCAAGCAGAATAGATAGAGTGAGAGAGGTTTAAACCATTGGGCTATGGATTCTACAAAAGGTCTCAAGAAGTATAACAATAGTTCAAGGGTATATCACAGGGCAAGTCTAACAAATCCAAATGGATCTAAAAGCTTATGTGAGTGAAGTGAACATTAAATTGTGAAAATAGTAGGTGCAAAGGGCAGTTGAGAATCCTTTAAAAAATACTTTAACAAGAATAGCCTTTCATATCGCTATGCATAAATAAATAACCAAAGATAGGGCATACCAATAACTTCTTTGACCAAACCCTAGAAAGTAAGAGTTAAGACAAAAATCCAATGAACCATAGAAGGCAAGAAACTTGTAATTCTTCTAGTGTTTTCACCTTGAGGTAAAGAAAACATCTAAGACAACATATAGTAATAATCAAAGAGCAGGGAACTCCTAATCTCTTTAATAAAACTACAAAGAACTTCAAAGAAACCATTTAAGATGAACAAAAGGGTAGGGAAAACCATAGACCTCTTCAGCTAAACCCTAATTAGCAACACTTGAAAGCAAATACCTCAAAAACAATGTTTAAGTTACATCAAAGAGCAGGGCTAACCATAAACTACTTTGAAATTGGCTCCATTAAATCATTCTTAAGATAAACAAGCATAAGTGGAACTAGAGAGCATTCAAGAATTCTCTAATCTGACCTAGTAGAGAAAAACATATAAGCAATAGAGAGCAGACAGAGCTAAGGTGCCTCTAAACAACATTTCTTAGTCGAGAATTTCTGTCCTACTGCATGAGAAAGATGAAACAAAATGATAACACAAGAAAACAAGTACTAAATAAGAAATAAATCACCATTAACTATGTTCATGAACACTGCAAGTGTTTTTTCTCCATTATCATGCAAAATAAGCCATCCACAAAGTCCAAAGCCCATTTCTCCTCAATCTTCAAGTCTATGATATTATTTTCAACAATCAACCAACATGTACAATGAGGCCTCAATGTCGTATTTAACTAGCAAGGAGGACAAAAACCCTAACTAGGGTTTCCAAAATGTCATTAATACATCATAAATTCCATTTTTGTCCAAAGAGACCATGCAAGGCCCAAGGCACAAAATATCTAACTTAATAAATGCAAAATAACTTCAAACATAAATTATGAGCTAACTAGGAGTGATTTGCATAAAAATACCTCAAAAATATATTTTTTCAATAAATTTGTGTCCTTTTTTGAATTTGTAGGCAAGGGCGCAGTGCTAAGGTCCAAGGGCGTAGTGCCTGCACCGAAAAAATTCCCTGTTTTGTGACCAAGATTGGAGGCCTTCTAGGTGTCCAAATCAGCTGCATGATAGCTCATTGGAAAGCTTGTCCAATCTACTTTCCAAAAATTTCTTTAGGTTTATGAATGGACTTCATTTACCTTCTCCAAAACTCAATCTCGCAATACTACTCAGGGCATAGTGCCTGCTCTGAAAATAGGGCAGAAAGGTCAGTTTTTGGGTGTTTTTGGCACTTTTGGAGTACCAGTTCTACTCCAAATGAGCTGAAATGTTTTTTGGATGATGTCCTTCACCCGATGAACTGAAAAATGCAAACCATTCCTCAAAATAGTGCCCAAAAAAGAGCGTAGCGCCACTGGCCCTTCAAAACAATCAAAAACCAAAATTTACAAAAAGATGCCAAAATTTGAATTTTCCTTGGCAATTATGTTTGGGATGCTTGTAGGGATGCATCAGCAAGAATTTCAAGGTTTTATTTTAATTTTTCCTCCTTTGGGGCTTGAATATTTGCAAGGGATATTTTGAGCTTGGCCCTTGCAATCTTGCTTCTTAATGCATAGTGCCTTGCCATCTTCTTTTGGAGGTCAAGGTCTCTCTTCGTCTTCTCCAACAGACCCTCTAAGTGTATGATTTCCCTCTCAATCAAAGATTCTTGATCATAGTCAATCTCCATGGCAAGAAACTCACTTGGAGTATGTTGCTCTGCCAAGGCTACCTCTTTCTCTCTCTCCTTGGCTAAGGCCTTCTTTAGGAAAATTGTCCTTCGCCTCCTCCTAGGAAGTTGTTCTTCCTCTTCATCAGTGTTCCCATATTAATCCAAGGCCTCATCTAGCTTAGCCTTGGATTTTGCAGCCTCTTTCTAAGCTCTGATAGCTCTGATCTCATATATTACCTTCTATACCTCCAGCTTCTTGTTTTCAACCTCAAAATAATGGATGACATTCTTAGCCCTACCTAGATTGGCTTGAAAATCCCTAATTTGAGCATCCTTGCTTTGGAGCAGCATGTTTGAGATCCTTGCCTCATTTTCATCATCACTGTTAACATGAATGAGTTCAAATTCTTGTTCAGTCTCATGATGGTCTTCTTCTTCTTCCTCCATGACCTTTTCTTTGACTTTTTCAAGCTGCTTAGTTGATGTGGAAGTCATGGCCCCTTGCCTCTTGACGCAACAAACACATGCCTATCTCCCCTTTGGTAAGTTAAAGGAAAAGGTTCAATGTTACTTATCTTAGTGCCATATGTATTATTTCCATCATTTCTTTCATCTTCACTCTCATCATGGCTCTCATCATTAATTCTCTCATGGCTGCCATCTTCATTGGTATCATCATTGCTATCATGGCCTTTTGACTCACTATCATTGTTAGGTCCCCGTAATTTGATAGATTTGCAAGACAAATGGACAGGGGTAACATCAAACCAATCTTTGGATTCCTAGGACCTAGCCTTCTTGGACTCAGAGAGGGCTCTCTCTATGTTTGTGTGAAGGATGTGAACTTAATTGATTTTACGGTTTTGATTTTAGGCTAGTTATTAGGTTTAGGGTTTGTTTGGTTGGTTGGTTGGTTGGATAAGTTGTCAATAAGAATAGGTAGAGCAAGAGAGAATCAATCCATTGGGCTATGGAGTCTGCAAATGTTTTTAAAGTGCAAAGATAAGTCAAGGGTGTCTCCTAGGGAAATTTAACAAGGCCAAATGGATCTAAGTAGGTTTTGTGTGGGTGAAATGAACAAAGAGTTGTGAATACAGTAATTTAAAGGGAAATCAAGGATCCTTTAACATACTATGAACAAGGAAATAGCTTTCAGTATGATAGTATAGAAAAACATGAAGAGCAATAAAGGATTTTTCAATCAAACAATACTAAGCAAACCTCAAACAACAGATAAGTAAACTTAGAGAGAATTTAAGGATTCTCTGAACATTACTTGCAAACAAATAGACATTTGACATAAAATTTAGTAAAACCAAAGAGAATTTAAGAATTCTTTAGCTAAACTTCAAGGAGGAAAACATAGAAATCAAAGATGTAGGCAGAAGTAGGGTGGCAAAAAAAGCAAGTCCTATTCTCTATTTCTGTCTTTTGATCAAGGAAACCATAAACATAACGAATCACTAAAAGAAAGAAAGAAAAAAGTGTAATACATCACCATCTAACCAATCTTTATGAATCCTAAGAGTGTGCTCAATCCATGGATGCACAGTCCAAAGCCATCACAAGTCACCAAAACCCAATTTCACCAATAAACTCAAAGTCTATCTCATATTATGCTAAAAAAATATCCAACATATACAATGAGGCCTCCATGCTCTATTTAACTTGCATTGGAGGTTCAAAACCTAAAATAGGGTTTTAGCAACCATAAATAACTCATAAATGTCATTTTTGTCCAATAGACCATGCAAGGCCCAAGGCATAAAATATCTAATGAAATAAATGCAAAAATAACTTCTAACACCTAAATTTTGAGTAATTTGCCCAAAAAAACATTAAAATATCCATTTTCCATAAATGAGTGCCTTTTGTTGACTTTTGTAGATAAGGGAGTAGCAGGGAGGTCCAAGGGCACAATGCCTGCGTTGAAAACTGGGTCACTTTGCAGCTGAATTGTGAAGGCCTTCCTAATGTCAGAATGAGCTTCGCGATGGCTCGTTGGAAAGCCTATAAAGTCTACTATCCAAAAATTCCCTTGTTTTTCTGATTGGAATCCATTAGCCTATTAAAAAACAAAAACTTGCAAGGCTTCTAAATGCACAGTGCCAGCCCCAGAAACATAGCAAAAATGTGAACATTTGAATGTTTTTGGGCCTTTTGGAGGAGAAAAACTGGTCCAGATGATCTGAAATTTAGTGTGAATAATGCCCTTGGGCTGATGAATCCAAAAATGTAAACTTTACCTCGAATGGATTTCTGTAGAAAAGGTGCAGTGCCAAGGGCGTTGCGCCCTTAGCCCTCAAAACCAGTCAAAAAACCAAAACTCTCTAAAACTTGCCAAAATTTGCAAATATCTCCCTCATGGTGTTTGGGATGCCTGTATAGAAGCATCAGCTAGGATTCCAAGGTTTTCTTGGTCTTTTTCCTCCTTGAGTGCTTGAATTTTGGTAAGGGTTCTTTTTAGCTTGGCCCTTGCAATTTGATTTCTCAAGGCATAGTGCTTGCCCATTTTCTTCTGAAGGCCAAGGTCTCTTTGTGTCTTTGCTAGTCGATCATCCACGTGTGTGTTAGCCCTCTCAAACCAAGGCTCTTGATCTTACTCAATCTCCATGGCAAGCAGCTCAGTTGGAGTGAGATGCTCTGCCAATGTTGTTTCTTGTTCCTTCTCCTTGGCCGAGGCCTTCCTCAAGCCCATTGTTCTTGTCCTTCTTCTAGATAGTTGCCCTTCTTCATCTTCACTCTCATCAAAAACACCCAACACTTAATCAAGCTTAACCTTGGTCCTTTCAGCCTCTTTCTGGGCTCTGATTGCCCTAACCTCATAAATGGCCTTTTGTGCCTCCAGATGCTTGTTTTTAGTCTCACAATAGTGGATGACATTCCTAGCCCTAGCTAGGTTGGCTTGCAAATCCTTGATTTTAGCATCCTTACCCTTGAGAAGCATTCTTGTGACCCTTGCTTCGTTTTCATCATCACTGTCAACATTAATGATTTCAAATTCCTCCTCAGTCTCATGTTGATCTTCTCCTTCTTCCTTTATGACCTTCTCTTTGCCTTTGTCCATTTTCTTGGCTGAAGTGGAAGGCATGGCCCCTTGCCTTTTAGAGGTAGCAAACACATGCCTACTTCCTCTTTGATAAGTGAAAGAAAAAGGTTCAATTGTGCACATTTGGGTGTGTTCACCATGGTTGTCATCTTAACTGTCATCATCAATGATATCTTTGCTGTCCTTATGGCTTTTATGGCTTCTTTCATCTTTCTCCATGCTCTTTGCTTCACCACTAATTTCTGCATTGTCATTATCTTCACTGTTTTCCTCTGACTCACTAATACATTTTTCATGGATATCAGCCTCAATTTATTCTTCTTCACTACTTTGGGCATCTTCGTTTTGTTCACTAACTTGTGGGTTTTCATCATCACTGATATTGGTATCATTTATATCAGCCTCACCTTCATTGTCTTGATTGTTAGGTGCTTCATCGTTTGTTTCCGCACTGATGTTTACCTTGTTGAAATCAGCCTGGTCATTTTGTTCCTCATTCTCACTGAGATCTTCCCCCTATGACCTATTTCCATCATGGCTCATATCTTAGTTGTTTTCCTCTGCCTCTTCACTATTTTCTGCACCTTCATTTTGCTCCTCATTACTGCTAGGAGCCTCACTGTTTTCACTGTCATGACTATCACCATGGCTTTTTGTTTCACTGCCATGTTCTTTAATATCTTCCTCCTCACTGCTTCTTTCCTCATTCAAATCATCTTGACTGATAGATGGTCCATTATTGGTTTCTAAATTGCCTTCAGCATCATTATGAGCCTCATTGTTTTCACTGTCATCATGGATCTTAGTTTCACTTCCATGTTCTTTACCGTCTTCCTCCTCACTGCTGCTTTCCTCATTCACATCATCTTGGCTGCTAGATGGTCCATTATTGGTTTCTAAATTTCCTTCATCATCACTATGAGCCTCACTGTTTTCATTGTCATCATGGCTCTTAGTCTCACTGCCACCATCATCATTATCACTTGGGCTTCTTTCTTCATCATCTTCCTCATCATCTTCCTCATCTTAATTTACATCTATTTCCATGTCTTCTTGGACACTTTCTTCATTTGTGTCCTCTCTGTCTTCTGCACTTCCCTCATCTTTTTCACTGGTTGATTTCCCTTTGCTTGAATCCTCACTGTTTTCCTCTTGATTGTCATCATCATTACTACCTTTAGTTTCCATGATTTCTGCGTCATCACTGACGTCTTCCTCTTAATTTTTTTCCTCTTTACTGTCTTCTTCTTCATTATGGCTTGATTGATAATTTTCACTTTCCTCATTGCTTGATGCATTGGGAGAGGGTGAGGAAGGAGGTTTGTCCTGAGGTGAAGGTATATGTGTAGATGGTGATGCATGCTTAGTAGGAGATGATGGAGGAGTAAGGACTGGAGGATGAGATGATAAAGGCATTTTTTGCTGAAGATGAGGTTATGGGTTGGTGAACACTTCGTGGGCAATGAAAAACTCCCATGGAATACCCTTTTTCTCCAACTAATGCATCACAACCATTTTGATCAAAGAGTGATGAAATAAGATTTTCATTTGTTGTGAAGGGTCTCACTTTTGAACAATATAAGACATCTTTCCAATACTCCTATAGAGATAGTAGGGAGAATGTAGCATCTTAACCCTAGTAAAGTGCATGAGCAATCTTATGTGGTAGGAATAAAGCCTAGAAAACCTTCCCTCAGCTATGAAGTATTTCATAATGACCCTCATCATGGGTGCATACCCCTCAAGAAAATGTGAAAAGGGGAATATATATTTATTATAGTCATTGTATCTAGGCTTGAGGAATGGCTTATAGTGGCTTATCTCTAGATTGGCCTATTTAAACCACTTTTCACCAACACTATGTATCCCAGTGGCAATAGCAATGGCATCTGCTGATAGCTCAATGTTTACCCCTGCAAGATTGACTTGTTTCCCATGTAGGTTAAGGATGAAGAGCCTAGTCAGCTCAGGGTGACTTTTTACCTGATGTACTCTTTCACAAAAATGAAAACACCACACATTTTGGAAACATGTGATAGTCATAGGAGAGGAATTAAGTTCCATGGTGTTTTGAGGTTCAAACCTATTAATCCTCCCACCACTATTTTGATGCCTTCTTGGCACTTGGCCTTCTTCTTGACTACCATTTTCTCCTTCTCTTGAATTTTTGACCACTCTTGTTTTGAACCAAACCCTAGCTCTTCTTGTGAAATGAATGTGGAATAGGGTAATGAAGTGGTGATGTAAGGGGTAATTCTGAAAGTGAAGGATGAGAAAGTGTATAGGTATAGCAGGCTGTATGAGAGGCTAGGAGAAACTTGATGACCTCATTTGCTGATTTGTAAAAAAAAACTCTGCTTAGACATAGTTAGCACTTATGTCAAACTGAAATTAAAGAGGGCAGTTTGAGGGATAGAGCTATTTTTAGCTTGGATGGATGACCAATTTCAAACCACTGTAACCACCCAAATTCACCCCTATTTCAATTGATATTTATTTTTTTGCAGATGACGGAGGCCTAATCAATGTTTTTAGCATGAATTTAGGTTTTCCTCCTTAGGTCTTCATTCCCTCAATCAACTGATGAAAAAGAACTTGGAGAGGGTTTGATGAGATGCACTTGCCCCTTAAGGATGCTTGAAAACCCTTGATGATGACCTAGAGGTATTTCTGAGGTAATTTGAGTGTTTGTAGATGTAGGAGGCCCTCTTGGCCAAATGCGCAGTGCGTGCACACAGTGTCAAGTTGGGCTGCATGCACAACGCTGAATGGGTTGTTGGGTCAGGCTGAATGTGTAGCGTGGGCCAATGAACAAGGTGTCGGGGGAAGTTTTGTGTCGAGCACACAACATCTGCTGGTTTTCTGCTCGGCCTATCAGGTCTTCCGAGTGAATGCGCAACGTGCTTTTAAACGCACAACGCATACCTATAGGCGCGAAACACAGAGAAAATTTACACATGAGAGAAGCCCAGGTGTACAACGCATGACTATAGGCATGCAACGCTGTCCTGAACACACAGCGCCTCTGAACTTGCCCGAATTTGACTTAGAAAATCACAGTTTCCTTTCCTTGATACTTTTGACAATTTTTGCATGTGAACAATGATTCATTGAAGGGTGGAGAGGACCTTTATAGGCTTAGAAAATTTAATCTAACCATGAAACATACTTCTATAATGTTTTTCAAGCCTTTGTCACTTTTCATTAATATTCTTTTGTCACTGATTCTCTGACTTCCTGCTTTGTAGGATTGCATGAGTCATGAACTTGCTCTTTTTTCTCATCTTTTTCACTAACTTTTAGCACTATTTTTATGCAGGCTAGGTAAGATGATGATCTTGAACCTTCTTGTTTCCCTTTGAAGCATAATAATCTCATTTGAACATCTTCTAGGGGAATTCACCCATTAACACCTTTAAAAACTGTCCTTTGATAGGCATTATGAATTCAAACTATGCCCATTACCTTCTTTGGCCACTTCTGACTTACAGATGCCATAAAATATTGAAGTAACCATTCCCTTTTTTCCTGAAGCTTGACATACTTATTTACATAGCAGCAATCTTATAATCACCTTTGGTTTCCATTTTGGAGCTCAAAGCCATGTTTTTCATTTTTTTGATCACTAAGTGAAGGGGACTGAAATGATAATTTGACTCTCTTTTAACTGATAATTTTTATATCTTTTCTCTTGGATGTAATGGGACACTTACCTTGGAAAAATTTTGAGATGCTTGTACACAGCAGTAGCATTAACAACTTTCCTTTCTTCTACCTTGACTCCTGACCTCATCTTTTGCTCATTTATGCATGGAAAACTTATTAAAACATCTTTGAGGGGTTTTTCTCATAGCAACACTATCAAAACCCTTTCTTGTTTGCATTATGAATTTGTAATCGTGTTTTCTACCCTTTTTGACACTTCTAAGTGTGGGTGACTTGACTATATGGATTCTCCCTTTTTCACTAACCTGCTTTTCATCTTTACTCTTTGAGATAGTGAGGCATTTCACCTTGGCAAACTCTGGGATGTCATGCATAGAAATCTCTTCAAATATTCTTTCTGTTGTCATCATGGAGGCCTAACATCTTCATTTTACCTCCTCTGACTATCTTCCCAAAACCCTAGGTTTTTGGGATTCTTGAGAACAATTATCAGTGTTATCTTCTAAGTTCTCTATAGCCCTTTCAAGTTCATTAATTTCTGTCCAGTTCACCTCACCTTTTTCCCTATTTCATTTATAATTTCTAAAAAACTTCTCTTCATATTTGGTTTTTTTTGTGTGCCTCCTTCATGTGATTTGATGCATTGGATCTTTTCTTGGCATACTGTTGGCCCAATCAGGCTTAGAAACCCTGATTCTTCTTGAACACAAATTGCTTCCTCTTTCTTTGCTGTGAATGTCATTATTGAGGAGCAGGCCTTCTACCTTACCCATTGTCCACTGATAGTCATTTTAATACTCCTGCAGAAGTGTCGAACTTCACATTTACCCTTTGAAGATCTTGAACTTGATAAAGTAGTCCTCCTTGGAGATTTTCTGATCTTTATTGGACAAACTGGTGATGATCTTCTTTCACATTTGAGCCAGCTTCTAGCACAGGAAAAGCTGTGCTTAAAACACGAAGGATGACCCTATAACCTATGAAACCCTAATGATCTAGTTGGAGGGTTCTTTGACTTGGCCTTTCACTGAAATCTAGTTTAGGATCTTCAAGTGTAAAAACTGAGTTTTTGACAAATTGATGTATTGAATATCCAAAATACAATGTGCTTGATTTATCTAAATATCCTACAGAGATAGTTTTAAGACCATCAACCCTTGAGGAACCTGGTGAACATGGAAAGGAAATGTTGTTTGGTAACCCTAGATGGAAAGTGGAGGGATGAGGCAAAGGAAAAACAAAGTGCTAAGGTTATAGGTGGGAAAATAAGATATAGATGAGTGGAACAAACCCATGAGGGGTTTTTTAGGAGTAGTAGGTTAACCATGAAATGGAAAAATAGTAGAATAGTGAATAATTTGGTGTAAGGATAATGAAGGCAGTGAGATGTCTAAAACTCACAATATTTAGGAATCTTGTTTTTAGAAATCTAGAACTCATATTTAGTCATCTACAAATAGTAAAAATTAATGATGACTAACTGTGGCTCCACTTGGTGAGGGAAACATCTTTTCAGGAGGTGTCCAGGACCTTAGAGCTCAAATCTCTAAGTTTTGAAGAACAATGCCTTACTTGCACTTTGCAGATTTCTTTCCATCATTTGCTGATGTTCTCTTGAAGGTTTTGTTAGCCCCCCTATGAAATTTTTGACAAGAAAATAGGGGGCTAAATTGTTCTTGAGCCTTTAAGGAATGCATTTCCTCTGAAAACACAGTCTCCTTGAAGCCTCCATGTGTCTTTTATCCTTTGATGAAATCCCCTCTGCTGATTTCCACCATAAAGCCTCTCTGCTATGAAGAAATGCCCAAACGCCTCCTTTCCCCTTTATTTTACCCTCATTTAGCCTCTTTTTATTCCCCCTTGTCTCCCTTTATATTTCCCCATTTACCCCTCAAATCCTCCCAAAATCCCCTTAAAATTCTTTCCCCAACCTTCGTTGGCCTTCTTCCCCCTTTATCCCTCTATTGTTTCCCTTTTGAATCCTCAAATTCGATTAAAATGGGTTAAAACCCACTTTCCGACTGTATTATAGGGCCTAGCCCCTTTCCGCCAGCCCCTTTCAAACCACTTCCCCACATGTGCCCTGGCGCTGGGACCAAGCGCTTAAGTCCCGAGCGCTAATCGCAATCGGAACTGTCGGGCGGGTGTAAATCCTTTGTAACATTGAAAAACCCCGATGCGATCTGTTTATAACATTAAAGTCTAGCAATGCGTTCCACACCGTCGATCTGTGGTCCTGATCCGACGGTAGAACGCTGATCGCAGCCCCGGCTAAATCGCAATTGCAAGTCTCAACAGTGCCGCCCCGATTTCCGTCCTCCGATCTCATCCTGACCCTTGATCTGTCCTGCGATCCGACGGCCAGCGCTCAATCGCATTTCCCCTCCCGATCGCAATCGCAAGTCCCATCTCTCTACCTCCGATTTAATCATAGCCGTCCATCCTCCCGCAGATACGACGGTCATCGCAACTCCCGATCCCTCGATCGCACTGCCTCTCCGATTACATCTGAGCCGTTGATCTGGCCTTCAGATCTAACGGTCATCGCTCAATCGCATTGCCCCGCCCAATCGCAATCGCAACACTCATGTTGTAGCCTCCGATCAATCGCAAGCCTTTTCCTCCGAGCTCCGATTGCGACCCTCCGATCTCATCCTGACCGTCCATTCTTCTCGCAGATCAACGGTCTTGCGCCAATCACACCCTCCACCTGATCGCTGATCGCAAGTCCTTCTATTTCCTCCCCGATTAAATCCCCACCATTGATCCAGACCCGAGATCAACGGTTGTCACTCAATCGCTTCCCCATTCTCGATCGCGATCGGAACTTTCAAAAGGTGTGTTACGATTGCCACTCGCTCCGGTCTCCGATTGCGATTGTTGCGATTAGATCCTGGCCGTAGGTCCTCCCCTGGATCTGACGGTTCTGATTTAATCGCCCTCCGCCTCCGCTGGGTCCCACATCCAAAGCTCCGCTCCCTCGTTTGTTGGTGATCCCCTTTGTTATTTGCCCAAAGCAAATTGTTGGGTTTTTACGCTATTAACCATTTCTTCTGCTGATTCTCTCCTCCGCTGTTCGGCCACCATTCCTCCGCCTCCATAGCATTTCTCCACTGCTACCCGGGTTTGTAACAGATCCATTGTATTATGCAGATAGCACAGAGAGGCCATTTCAGCCGGCCAGCAAAGCAGCAGAGACCGGATCAGAAGGGATTTGAGCCTGTAATTGAATATTTGAAGTGCTAATCCCGTGAGCAAAGAATTGAGGCTCAATTTGAAGACTAAGAGCGCACCAGCAAGACATAACTGAGCCACCTAACAGCAGAGTGCTTTTCTCCTAGAAGTACACCTTCTCACAGCGCTCTCTGTGCCTCCTCGAGCTCTTAAACAGATTAATGCACTGACAGAGCTTCCTAAAGACTGTCTGGACCGCATTTATGAGGAATGGAGAGACCTGCAGGCCTTCCACCCAGTTTATTTATTCCAAAAGGCAGAAACAGAGTTCTAGACAGCCGAAAGGACCCTAAAAGAACATTAGAGGCCGAGTTCGGCCTGACAGGGTCTCCCAGAGCAGATTACAAAGTACACACAGCAATGCAGAAAGCCATTAAGTAGCATGGGCGTGGACACCTCCGTCGATTATGTCTTAATGAGATCAATTCAATGTTCATCTACCTCTGTTTTCTCTCTTCTCCTATAAGAATTCCCCGAGAACTATTGTAAAGGTTGTTGTTCAATTGTTGGGAATTTTGCTATTAGAGGGATTCATTTGACTGTTAGAACAGTCGTGAGAGGGAGTAGCAGAGTAGTTGTATGTAATAGGCTGGGAGGAGAAGTCTGGACTGTAACAGCCATTGAGCTTATTGTACATGACTGGTTTTGCATCAATTAATCAAAGCACATTTCACAGGATCCTGGTCTATTACTATTGGTGATGTGTTTCTTACTCTGTTTATTACATTTTCATGTTGTTTCATTGTTCTTCTGGTAGGAAACAGAAGTATAACATAGGATTCACCCTTGTTAGGTGCCCTATGTTTCCTGCTCTCCCTACCTTTAATGTTTTCTTCTTTGTGTGCTGTCTAAAAGTGAATTCACGTGGTTTAACCAGTGCAGCGGATGTTATTGCCTGCTGGCTGATGTATGAACTTGGGGGTTTGCTGCTTGGATGTTTCTGTGTCAAATCTATCTCTGTTTTTCCCTTGGAGTTTCTAAAGCAGACCTGGAGTTAAATGACCTCTGGTCCGATCTATAAGCAGCCGCTTTGTCCCTTTGAGAGCTGCCCTAGAGTATGTCCAAGTAGGTTTGGAGTTAAATGACCTCTGACCTGATCTATAGACAGAAATTTGGTTGTCTTTCCTTCTTCCACTTTCCCTCCTTAATGTTCCATTCCATCATCTACCTAAAATATCCTTTAGTGTAGATGACTTGCCCTTTGAAAGCCTTGGCTAGTGGATGCAAGTAATTTCCTTTCATGACTCCATAGCCCAATGGATGGCACTATCTTGGCCTATCCTCTTTTCTAAAGCCTCCTGTTGTTTTGTTCCCTTTCTCCCATTACTTTCTCAGCCTATGATCTCCTAACCAACCCAGCAAGCAACCAACCAAATCATTTAAAACCCCTTGTGCTTCATAACTAGCCTAACATCTCATTTTGAGCTTCATAGATATATCATTCTTAGCTCTATTTGGAGAGATCCCTCTCCGGGTCCAGGAGGGCTAGATCCTAGGGCCCAAAAGTGGTTCTGATGTTGTCTCATCTTTTGGTCTTGCCAATTTGGCCAAAACATGGGAACCCCAACATAATGGCGACTCCGCTGGGGATTTGAGTGCATTTCACCTCGAACATCCTTAGGCACTCATAAACCCAAGATCTCTGGTTAGATTGGCTTTTCATTGCTGATGGTGGACAACACCCTGCTTCAAACATTCATAATCATCACCTGGCGACTCCACATTCCCTATAATCCAAATACCAAATGACTCCACTGGTAGAAGATTCCGAACTGGTTGAAAAGACACAGTGACCTCTTTCTGATTTACAAACATGCTTCCACGCATACAGAGAAGATATGCCCCAATGAGCAGGGATCATATCCCTGGATTTCCACACAAAATGCCTGCAGTGGACTGGTTGAAAAACCTGCCTATCTTTCAGGGTGAAAATGTTGAGGACCCCTTGCTACATCTCATCAAGTTTCATATACATGTGTGGAAATTTAAAGTTGAATGGCATGAAGACTGCCTAATGAAAATGTTCATGGAAACATTAGAAGGAAAGGCTAGGATCTGGTATGAATGGTTAGAACCTCGGAGTTTGTTTTCTTTAAAGAACATGCACCAAGTATTTTACAAGAATTATAAAGGAAACTCTCCATCCTTATCATGGGACTGTTGTGATCAATCTCAAAATATCATACAGTACCTGTTAGACATTGATGAGGATTTGGTTAATACGCAATCTGAAGATCTGTTGACAACCATTCAATAATTTCATATGCATCCTAGCTATCAGAAGAACATGGATGAGTTGGCTGAGGAAGGAAGCAGTCAGGAGATTGCGGACATTCTTCAAGATATTCCCGAAAATTCAGATGTTGACTTACCCTCCCTGATAGTTGAGGCTCAAGCTGACACCCTGCCTCAAAACTAGTCTTCAAAGGGAACAGAGAGCTGCTGCACTTCTGCACAAAGGGACACAAGATCATCCTCCCCTTTGAAAGAAGAGGAAATAGACTAGATCATCAATAGACAGCCAGCCTTTGAAATTTTTTACAAATCAGACATCCCTGCCCATTCATCTGATGAGCTCAATTGTACAGAGTTGGAAAGCTCAAATGTAAATCAGAGTGAAGAAAAATCTGCTGGTGATCCAATACGTCCGGTTGGAAGCATTACTTACATTCATGATTTTCCTATTTTTGATCTCTCTGATGATGATGTTTTCCAAACTGAAGATAATCTTACAGAGCCATCATTAGTAGATTCATGGGAGGAAAATCAGTTCCCTTTACTTCTAGAGAGTAATGTGCCAAGGCAGGCAATTTATGACACTGATGGGGAGAGCTATGACAGTATAATAGCAGATGAATATTCTTTGAATCTTCCTTCTGCTTTACCGCAGATCATCAGTGAGACTGGAAACCAGCAGTTTTTCCTTTCAGAAGATGAAGAAGAGATTCTCAAGCAGGATGAAAGCAAAGAGCATCCTCTTGAAGAAGAGGAAGCAAAGGAATACACCCCTGCTCAAGAATGCATTGATCTCTTCACAGAGCTCAGCACACCAGAGCAGAATACATCAGAGCTCCAAGAGGACAACACTGCCATATACGATGAGTCCTCCAGTTCAGAAGATGAAGGAGACACTCTACTCCAAGAGAGTCTCATTCTTGATCCAGTGGAAGAAGAAGAGATCCTGGTCGAAGCCAGCCTGCCAGATACTCCTAGCCAGGTATCTTTTCATGATCCTTATGCACATTTCCTGCATACATTTGGAGAAGGATCAAAGGTCTTGTTCAGCAGCATGTTGCAAGCAGAAACAAAACTTTTCAAGGATTTTGTTATTGAACAAAAAGAGTGGGAGCTGCCTTGCCTATCCAGCATGCTCAAGGAGTTGAGCAAGAAGGACCAGTCATGGGACCACTTGAAGGACTGGTTACATTGGAAGACCATGTTTGTAAGCTAGATTGTAAATATTCCAGTTAGAGTAGGGTAGGTAGGAAAAGCTCAATAAAGCTCAGTCTATGAGCAGGTAGTTAGTTGTTTTCATTTTATGTTTTAGAATGTAGAGAAGAAACCTGTTAGACAGTCTAATCCTAGCAGGTAGCAGTGTAGGTAGAGAAACTATGAGACCAACAGTCTAATCTGGTCTCATGGAGTAATAAGGGTAGAATTAGAATATGTTTATTTCTTCCTGTTTGTAAATAAATGATGTAAAAGGGTCAGCTAGTCCAAATGCACCCAGAAGAAAAATGTTAGGTCTATAGTGTGGGTAGGTAGTTGTTTGGGAGAATTTTTATTGGTGATATGATGTCTTCATGAGTTGTGGCAGCTAAAATCAAAGAAGAAAAGGATGGTTCAAGTAGCAGGCACCTGGCCTACACCAAGAGATCAATTTCTAAATTCTTGACTCCTCCAAGGAGAAGCCATCCCCATGTGGAGCCACTGTTAGCCCCCCTATGAAATTTTTTACAAGCAAATAGGGGGAAAAATTGTTCTTGAGCCTTCAAGGAATGCATTTCCTCTGAAAACACAGTCTCCTTGAAGCCTCCATGTGTCTTTTATCCTTTGATGAAATCCCCTCTGCTGATTTCCACCATAAAGCCTCTCTGCTATGAAGAAATGCCCAAAGGCCTCCTTTCCCCTTTATTTTACCCTCATTTAGCCTCTTTTTATTCCCCCTTGTCTCCCTTTCTATTTCCCCATTTACCCCTCAAATCCTCCCAAAATCCCCTTAAAATTATTTCCCCAACCTTCATTGGCCTTCTTCCCCCTTTATCCCTCTATCGTTTCCCTTTTGAATCCTCAAATTCCATTAAAATGGGTTAAAACCCACTTTCCAACTATATTATAGGGCCTAGCCCCTTTCCGCCAGCCCCATTCAAACCACTTCCCCACATGTGCCCCGGCGCTGGGACCAAGCGCTTAAGTCCCAAGCGCTAATCCCAATCGGAACTGTCAGGCGGGTGTAAATCCTTTGTAACATTGAAAAACCCCGATGCGATCTGTTTATAACGTTAAAGTCTGGCAATGCGTTCCGCACCGTCGATCTGTGGTCCCGATCTGACGGTAGAATGTTGATCGCAGCCCCTGCTAAATCGCAATCACAAGTCTCAACAGTGCCGCCCCGATTGCCGTCCTCCGATCTCATCTTGACCGTTGATCTGTCCCGCGATCCGACGGCCAGCGCTCAATCGCATTTCCCCTCCCGATCGCAATCGCAAGTCCCATCTCTCTACCTCCGATTGCGATGCTCCGATTTAATCATAGCCGTCCATCCTCCCGCAGATCCGATGGTCATCGCAACTCCCAATCCCCCGATCGCACTGCCCCTCCGATTACATCTGAGCCATTGATCTGGCCTTCAGATCTAACGGTCATCGCTCAATCGCATTGCCCCGCCCAATCACAATCGCAACACTCATGTTGTAGCCTCCGATCAATCGCAAGCCTTTTCCTCCGAGCTCCGATTGCGACCCTCCGATCTCATCCTGACCGTCCATTCTTCCCGCAGATCAACGGTCCTGCGCCAATCGCACCCTCCACCCGATCGCTGATCGTAAGTCCTTCTGTTTCCCCCCCGATTAAATCCCCGCCGTTGATCCGGACCCGAGATCAACGGTTGTCGCTCAATCGCTTCCCCATTCTCGATCGCGATTGGAACTTTCAAAAGGTGTGTTACGATTGCCACTCACTCCGGTCTTCGATTGCGATTGTTGCGATTAAATCCTGACCATAGGTCCTCCCCTGGATCCGACGGTTCTGATTTAATCGCCCTCCGCCTCCGCTGGGTCCCACATCCAAAGCTCCGCTCCCTCGTTTGCTGGTGATCCCCTTTTTTATTCGCCGAAAGCCAATTGTTAGGTTTTTACGCTATTAACCATTTCTTCTGCTGATTCTCTCCTCCACTGTTCGGCCACCATTCCTCCGCCTCCATAGCATTTCTCCACCGCTGCCCGGGTTTGTAACAGATCCATTGTATTATGCAGATAGCACAGAGAGGCCATTTCAGCCGGCCAACAAAGCAGCAGAGATCGAATCAGAAGGGATTTGAGCCTGTAAATGAATATTTGAAGCGCTAATCCCGTGAGCAAAGAATTGAGGCTCAGTTTGAAGACTAAGAGCGCACCAGCAAGACATAACTGCGCCACCTAACAGCAGAGTGATTTTCTCCTAGAAGTACACCTTCTCACAGCGCTCTCCGTGCCTCCTCGAGCTCTTAAATAGATTAATGCACTGACAGAGCTTCCTAAAGACTGTCTGGACCGCATTTATGAGGAATGGAGAGACCTGCAGGCCTTCCACCCAGTTCATTTATTCCAGAAGGTAGAAACAAAGTTCTAGACAGCCGAAAGGACCCTAAAAGAACATCAGAGGCTGAGTTCGGCCTGACAGGGTTTCCCAGAGCAGATTACAAAGTACACATAGCAATGAAAGCTTATTCTGGCAGCATGATGAACACCACTGCATGGGTCTTGTCTTAATGAGATCAGTCAATATTCCATCTACCTCACATTTTTCTCTCTTCTCTCATAAGAATTCTGAGCCTATTGTAAAGGTTGTTGTTAAGTTGTTGGGCATTTTTGCTATTAGAGGGATTCATTTGACATTGAAACGTTAGTGATCCTCAGCAGTCAGATTGTATGTAATAAGTGGGAGGAGAAGTACGGTACATGCTGACCATTGAGCTTGTGTACATGGTAGTTTTGCATCGATTAATCAAGCACATTTCACGAGGATCTTTTGATGCAGCCCTGTGGTGATGTGTTTCTTATACCATTTATTTGCTGTCTTTATTGTTCACCACAGTAATAGCAGTATAACATAGGATTCACCTTGTTAGGTGCCCTATGTTTCCTGCTCTCCCTACCTTTAATGTTTTCTGCTTTGTGTGTTGTCTAAGAGTGAATTCACGTGGTTTAACCAGTGCAGCGGATGTTATTGCCTGCTGGCTGATGTATGAACTTGGGGGTTTGCTGCTTGGATGTTTCTCTGTCAAATATATCTCTGTTTTTCCCTTGGAGTTGCTAAAGCAGACCTGGAGTTAAATGACCTCTGGTACGATCTATAAGCAGCCCCTTTGTCCCTTTGAGAGCTCCCCTAGAGTATGTCCAAGCAGGTCTGGAGTTAAATGACCTCTGACCTGATCTATAGACAGAAATCTGGTTGTCTTTCCTTCTTCCACTTTCCCTCCTTAATGTTCCATTCCATCATCTACCTAAAAGATCCTTTAGTGTAGATGACTTGCCCTTTGAAAGCCTTGGCTAGTGGATGCAAGTAATTTCCTTTCATGACTCCATAGCCCAATGGATGGCACTATCTTGGCCTATTCTCTTTGCTGAAGCCTCCTGCTGTTTTGTTCCCTTTCTCCCATTACTTTCTCAGCCTATGATCTCCTAACCAACCCAGCAACCAACCAACCAAATCATTTAAAACCCCTCGTGCTTCATAACTAGCCTAACATCTCATTTCGAGCTTCGTAGATATATCATTCTTAGCTCTATTTGGAGAGATTCCTCTCCGGGTCCAGGAGGGCTAGATCCTAGGGCCCAAAAGTGGTGCTCATGTTGTCTCATCTTTTGGTCTTGCCAATCTGGCCAAAACATGGGAACCCCAACAGGTTTGATCTCAAAAAATCTGAAAACATGATTGCTTCAACCTCATTTCTACCTACCCATCCTACTTTACCTAACATTTTTTCTTCTTTTGGGTGCACTTGGACTGACAAACCCTTGACATTATTTTCTTTTGAAAGCATAAGAAACTATATACTTGTACACTTATCACCTCCAACGGTTCAGATTAGACTAATGAACTCTCTTATTCTCTACCTAGTCTACTGATTTGTCAAGATTAAGTTTTTTGACAAAATTCATTCTTTAACCTACTGAATTAAAATTGAAACATGATCATGATTGAGCAATTTGATTTGCCATGGGCTGTGGAATTTGGACAAGTTGCACATAGACATTATTTTTGTACAGTCAAAACTAGAAAACATGAGGGTTGTGATCTATCATTTATTATGTATCCCTCTCTTCTTTTTGGTTCATATTTATGCTTTGGGAACCAACAATATTTCCTAATCTAATCTACCGACCATTCAAGCTTAAATGGCTTGACAAGTCTTCTTTCACTAACTTATCAGTAGTAATTTAACACATGTTTAGTCATAATTAGGCTAGATGACTGAACAAGATTCTTTCTTTTCAACTAGTAGTGGAATTTAGGCTTGCACACTTTTAGCAACACTCTTTTTTGGGTATGGGGCTCTACCTATTCTTTTCTTGCTCTCTTTTACTTCTTTTTTAGTTTTTTAGTTTTTGTTCCTCTTATCTTTCATCAAGAAATGTTATGTACAATGAATGAAACCTTAAAACTAGGAATTTTGAAAACAATAGTGTTTTTTCACCCTGCCATTGACAGGACCTCTGAATAACTCTAATCCATCCAACTCTTGTAAAAAGAAAGCATTATTACCTCTAACTAAATGAATGATGTAAGGACCCTTCCACAAATTTTCAAATTTTCCATGCTCACCTTGGTCCTCTCTCCTTGAATACCACTTTAGCAGTTTGTCTCTTTCAAAGATCTTTCTTAGGTCAACTTCGTATTCCTCATCAGTTTTAAAATAGATAAAGATTTCATCAAGGTATATCATGATGAAGTAACTTAAGTCAGAAAAATCGGTGTCCCTAGGTCTCTAAAAAGTAACCTCCACATTCATCGACCCGAATGGAATTTTTTCATACATGTAGGCACCCCAAGGTGTTGTGAAAGTGGTCTTATGCTTATCAGTTGGAAACAATATCACCTGATTGTAACCTGAAACACTATCAAGTAATGACATCTTGTTAGAACCAACCACCCTTTTTCGTGCATGATTTATCTTAGGTAGAGGGTAGTTGTCCTTTGGGAAGGTTGTGTTTAATTTCCTAAAGTCTATTCATAACCTAAACCCCTCTGTTTTCTTTCTTACTAATACTAGGTTTGAAGAAAATTATAAGTAATTGAATGGGGCTATGATACCAGCATCATGCATCTTCTCTATTTCTTTTTCAACTAGAGATACTAGGATGGGGGCTATTACTCTCAGTTTTTTCTTGAATGGTATTTGGTTTTCCATGAGAGGGGTCTTGTTTTGGATAATATTTGTGTCATAGGGTTTCAAGTCATCCTTCCCCTTTGCAAAAGCATCTTTAAACTCTTTGCACAACTCTATATATTTCCTTTTTATGTGAGGTGGCAGAGTTTTAGAAAACTTGATCATTTTGGGTTCTTCTATGCTGCCTATGTTACATTCCTCTACATCAGTCTCGGTGGTTTCCATTTTTGGCTTCCTAGAAACATCATTGAAGTCCAAAAACTCTTCAAACGGGGTAAGACCTTTTAGTAATGAGTTGTCTTGGCATTGTAATAACGCAAGGTATTTTTGATCCAGGTCCCTAGAAAATTCTGCCTTATGAAAGTGTTCTAGCAGATTTACATCACCATTAGGAAATGGATTTGTTTTTGGTGTTTCAAGTTTAGATTGGCCATTATGTTGTTGGTCAGGGCTGCTAGAGTTTTGGTTGTCAAGTTCTTCATTCAGTTCTTGGTTTGACTGTTGTGGTGGGTCTAGTCTTTTCTCAATCTCATTTACTTATTTATCTATGTCATCTTCATTATACAACATAAATGAGTCAAGGTCTGAATGAATAGAATAAATAGGGGTGTTGTTTGGCCTATCTTGGTTGCTAACCATATATTTCATGTGTGATTCCCAGCACAATCTCCTTGTTTGGTTAAATACCGGGATGGTAGCATAGGACATGTCCATTTGGAGATTCGCTTGAAGTTTGGCTCCCCATGATCTAGATAAAAGAATGCCATACTTCGGGGGAATGTCAGCAACCACTATGTCCATGACTAGACTCTTAGCATGTATTTGTGCTAGATTGACACACAAATCCTTGATTAGACCCAAACGTTTGACTCTGTTTAAATTGAAAGAATACAAGTATTTGTAAGGTTTGGTTATTTTGAGGCCTAATATCTCCATCACCACCTTGGGCATGAGATTGTGTGAGGCACAAGAGTCTAGCATAGCATTATGCAAGATTTTGTCATAAATATTTAAGCTAATATAGAATGGAGGGACAATTCCTTCTTGATATTTTCCCTCTACCTTAGGTCCAAACAATAGCTCTAGTTTTTCATCAGTTAGGTTCAGAGTGTCGGTATCATTTCCCATGTTCAAATATTTTAACATTTGGGACCTATATACATCTTGAGTTACTGGTTCAGCAAGAGGTATGCTTATTTTGATTTTGGCAATCTCACCCTCAAAACTAAAAGGCTAGTGTTTTTGGTATATTTACATCAGTTTTGTCACACATAATCTTTTTAGCCACCTTGGTTTGCTGATTTTTATTAGGACTGTCATTTAGAGCATATTTACTATGGCCACTAGTTGATGTACTAGGGTATCTTGGGTCACCATTTTGTTGGCTAGTTTTTTCTTTATTTTGATCAGATTTCTTAGCCATGGTGTTGGTGTTTTTTGATGTACTTTTCATTATGTTTTCAGGGGTCTTCTTAATATTAGTTTCTAGTTTTTTTTTTCTTAGAGGCATTTTGGTTTTTCTTGCTCCTAAGGTCATATTTCCTATAAACCTCCATTATGGAATTTTCAAATCCCAATTTGTACTCTTCAGAATCCTCGTAGTTTGTTTCAGTTTGATTTGACGAAAAGAACCCTTATTCTTCTTCAGTGAGAAAAACATCACCCTCATTATCAGAGCCTATCAAATTTACATGGCTTTCTTCAGGTTGTTCAGTCTCTCTTTCCTCTTCATCTACATAGTTGTCTTGGAAAGGAGGCATGATCTGTTGGTCATTGTCTCTTTGTCTGTTTTTGGGAGGGTCTCTTCTGAAGTTCTGATTTCTATTTATGTTTTGGGGATTTGGTTGTTTTTCCCTAAGAGGTTTTCTTTCATTCAAACTGATCCCCTCCATCATTATTTCCAATACCCTTACTATATTGTCAATTTTGGCATCAGACGTGGAGGCCATCGTTTCATCTTTGTATGTGACCTTCTTTTCTGACCTCATCCTAGCCCTCTTTTCAATTAGATTGGCCTCTACACTCACAACTCCCCTTTGCATGTCTTCTAAAGTTAGGAGATCTCTCTCTCTCAGTTGGTAGGCCATGTCTGGGTCAAAGCCTTCTAGAAATTTCACTAAGGCTAGCCCTTGTGGAGGTTTCATGTGAGGCAGGAGGGCATTGTACACACTATTGAACCTAGTGCAATAGTCTTGGACATTTTCCCCGGCATTTATCTTAAGTTTTTTGTATTCTGAGAGGATTTGGAGAGTTTTTTTCTTAATCTCCCACTTGTTTATGAATGTCTGATAGAGGGAAGGGAGATCATGTATGTTGTTAGGAGTCAAGTTTTTGAACTGTTTTTTAGCTTCTCCTCCTAAGCTTTGGGCAAAAATCCTCATCTTTATGGTCTCCTTTTCTATCTCCTGATAGTCAAAGACATCATTCATCCTATCTACATGTTTTTGGGAAGTGGTAGATTCAGCTCAAGTAAAGTGAGGGATTTTGGATTGGTAGTCTTGAGGCATGGGCACTAAAGGTTGGAGTAGAACCAAGGGGGAAAACCATGCTCCCATGATTGGGGGAAAAGGAACCCAACGAGGTTTGGTGAGAGGTGGGTTTGTGAGAGGGGGTGGAGGGTGAAGTGGAGTGGTTTGCATAGTGGGTGTGTAAATGGGTGTAACAGATATACTCGGATCAACAAACTAAGATTAAGCATATTTGGAATGGAAGGAGCCAAATTTTTGCTGAAGCTAAAAATCAGGAGGAGTGGAAGGAGAGGCTTCTATACTAGGACTCTGCTACAAATATATGGGCTCAAGGTCTATCTGGTCTATCCCAATCTGAAACTTAGTTCTAAAAACGTTTTTTCTATGGTATAAGTCAAATTGGGGATCTTGCAAGGTTGTGAGGTTTTTAGGGACATATCTTGCTTTGTGAATGGTCCTAACAGTAGTTGAATCTTGGGTCTTAGAAGTTTTCTACAAAATATTTTCTGGGTCATCAACTATGGTAGGAGGGTTAGGGTTAGGGTGAGATCTGGTGCTTATCCTTTGCGAAGCTAGATTTCAAGCTTAATAATGCAGAGAGGCTGAAAGTTTAGGAGTGTTTTAAAAACAGACCTATCTGCAGGGATACTAAGCTCACACATTGAGTGACTGGGTTCTACACTATTATGATTTATTAGTGTATTCCTAGGGGAGTAAATGAGATCTAGTGAAGTTAGTAGACCTACTGGAGGCTAGTGGAGTCGCCAGGTGTATGTTTTTTCCTGTTTTGAGGATATTTACTTGTGGTCCACCACCAACAATTAACAAAAACCAATCTAGAGATGTTTTTGGGGTTTCCCGAGTTTCTTTACATAACAGTAAGACTTTAATGATTTTTCTCCAGTTGATATATCATGTTGCTAGTATGGTGAATCAATTCGATAGTACTCTTGGGTAACACTTGATTTTCTAAGTCTAATAGGGATTTGAGAGTTCTTTAGGTGTACTTAGGATGTTATTTACTCAGATGGTCCCACTCTGATCGCCATTATGCTAGGTCCTCGTAATTTGTTAGATTATCAAGACCAAATGTACAGGGGTAACATCAAAATAATCTTTGGAGTCCTAGGACCTAGCCTTCTTGGACTGAGAGAGGGCTCTCTCTATGTTTGTGTGAAGGATGTGAACTTGATTAATTTTAGGGTTTTGATTTTAGGCTAGTTATTAGGTTTAGAGTTTGTTTTTTTGTTTAGTTGGTTGGCTAAGTTGTCAAGGATAATAGGTAGAGTAAGAGAGAATCAATCCATTGGGCTATGTAGTCTGCAAAGGTTTTTAAAGTGCAAAGATAAGTCAAGGGTGTCTCCTAGGGAAATTTTACAAGGCCAAATGGATCTAAGTAGGTTTTTTGTGGGTGAAATGAACATAGAGTTGTGAATACAATAATTTAAGGGGCAATCAAGGATCCTTTAGCATACTATGAACAAGGAAATATATTTTAGTATGATAGTATAGCAAAACTTGAAGAGCAGTAAAGGATTCTTTAATAAAAAAGTACTAAGCAGACCTCAAACAACAGATAAGTAAATTTAGAGAGAAGTTAAGGATTCTCTGAACATTACTTGCAAAAAAATATAAATTTGACATAAAATTTAGTAAAGCCAAAGAGCATAAAAGAATTATTTAGCTAAACTTCAAGGAGGAAAACATAGAAATCAAAGATGGAGGAAGAAGTAGGGTGCCAAAAAAGGCAAGTACTATTCTCTATTTCTTTCTTTTGATCAAGGAAACCATAAAAATAATGAATCACTGTAAGAAACAAAGACAAAATTGGAATACATCACCATCTAACCAATCTTTATGAATCCTAAGAGTGTGCTCAATCCATGGATGCACAGTCCAAAGCCATCACAAGTCACCAAAAACGAATTTCACTACTAAACTCTAAGTCTATCTCATATTATGCTCAGCAAATATCCAACATATACAATGAGGCCTCCATGCTCCATTTAACTTGCATTGGAGGTTCAAAACCATAACTAGGGTTTTAGCAACCATAAATAACTCATAAGTGTCATTTATGTCCAAGAGACCATGCAAGTCCCAAGGCATAAAATATGTAATGAAATAAATGCAAAAATAACCTCTAACACCTAAATTTGGAGTAATTTGCCCAAAAAATTATTAAAATATCAATTTTCCATAAATGAGTGTCTTTTTTTGACTTTTTCAGATAAGGGCACAACAGGGAGGTCCAAGGGCGCAATGACTACACGGAAAACTGGGTCACTTTGCAGCTGAATTTTGAAGGCCTTCTCGATGTCAGAATGAGCTCCGTGATGGCTCGTGGGAAATCCTATCAAGTCTACCTTCCAAAAATTCCCTTTTTTTTCTGATTAGACTCCATTAACCTATTAAAATACCAAAACTCCCAAGGATGCTAAAGGTATAGTGCCAACCCTGAAAACATGGCAGAAAGGTGAAAAGTTCCATGTTTTTGGGCCCTTTGGAGGACCAAAACTGCTCCAAATGATATGAAATTTGGTGTGCATGATGTCCTTGGGCTGATGAATAAAAAAATGTAAACTTTACCTCCAATGGATTCCTGTAGAAAAAGTGCAGTGCCAAGGCCATTGCACCCTTGTCCCTCAAAATCAGTCAAAAACCAAAAATGTCAAAAACTTGCCAAAATTTTCAAATATCTCCCTCATGGTGTTTGGGATGCCTATAGAGAAGCATCAGTTACGATTCCAAGGTTTGCTTGGTCTTTTGTCTCCTTGAGTGCTTGAATTTTGGCAAGGGTTCTTTTGAGCTTCGCCCTTGCAATTTGATTTCTCAAGGCATAGTTCTTGGCCATTTTCTTTTGAAGGCCAAGGTCTCTTTGTGTCTTTGCTAGCTGATCCTCCAAGTCTATGTTAGCCCTCTCCAGCCAAGGCTCCTGTTCATAATCAATCTCCATGGGAAGAAGCTCACTTGGCCTTCTTCTAGATAGCTTCCCTTCTTCATCTTCACTCTCATCAAAAATACCCAAGACTTCATCGAGCCTAACCTTGGTCCTCTCAGCCTCTTTCCAGGCCCTGATTTTCGTAACCTCATAAATGGCCTTTTGTGCCTCCAAATGCTTGTTTTCAGTCTCATAATAGTGGATGACATTCCTTTACCTAGCTAGGTTGGCTTGCAAATCCTTGATTCGGGCATCATTACCCTTAAGTAGCATTCTTGTGACCCTTGCCTCGTTTTCATCATCACTATCAACATTAATGATTTCAAATTCCCACTCAGTCTCATGCTGATCTTCTTCTTCTTCTTTTATGAAATTCTCTTTGCCTTTGTCCATTTTCTTGGCTGAAGTGGAAGGCATGGCCCCTTGCTTTTTAGAGGCAGCAAACACATGCCTACTTCCTCCTTGATAAGTCAAAGAAAAAGGTTCAATTGTGCACATTTGGGTGTCTTTACCATGGCTGTCATCTTGACTGTCATCATCAGTGATATATTTGTTGTCCTTATGGATTTCATGGATGCTTTCATCTTTCTCCATGCTCTTTGCTGCACCACTAATTTCCGCACTATCATTATCTTCATTGTTTTCCTCTGCCTCACTAATATTTGTTTCACTGATATCAGCCTCAATTTCTTCTTCTTCACTGCTTTGGGAATATTCATTTTGTCCACAGACTTGTGGCCTATCATCATCACTGATATTGGCATCATTTATATCAGCCTCACCTTCATTGTCTTGACTGCTAGGTGCTTCATCATTTTTTTCTACACTATTGTTTACCTTATTGACATCATCCTGATCGTTTTGTTCCTGATTCTCACTGATATCTGCCCCCTCTGACCTATTTTAATCATGGCTCATTTCTTCACTATTTTCCTCTGCCTCTTCACTGTTTTCTGCACCTTCATTTTACTCCTCATTACTACTAGGAGCCTCACTATTTTCACTGTCATGATTGTCACCATGTCTCTTTTTTTCACTGCCATGTTCTTTACTGTCTTCCTCCTCACTGCTTCTTTCCTCATTCAAATCATCTTGAATGCTAGGTGGTTCATTAATGGTTTCTAAATTACCTTCATCATCACTATGAGCCTCACTATTTTCACTACCATGTTCTTTACTGTCTTCCTCATCACATCTTCTTTCCTCATTCACATCATCTTGACTGATAGGTGGTCCATTATTGGTCTCTATATTTCCTTCATCATCACTATGAGCCTCACTATTTTCACTGTCACCATGGCTCTTAGTTTCGCTACCACCATCATCATTATCACTTAGGCTGCTTTCTTCATCATCTTCCTCATCTTCATTTACATATGCTTCCATGTCTTCTTGGCCACTTTTTTTATTTGTGTCCTCTCTGCCTTCTGCACTGCCCTCATCTTTTTCACTAGCTGGTTTCCCTTTGCTTGACTCCTCACTATTTTCCTCTTGATTGTCATCATCATTACTACCTTTAGTTTCCATGCTTTCTGCCTCATTAATGACCTCTACCTCTTTATTTTCTTCCTCTTTACTATCTTCTTCTTCATTATGGCTTGATTGATCATTTTCACTTTCCTCATTTCCTGATGCATTGGGAGAGGGTGAGGAATGAGGGTTGTCTTGAGGTGAAGGTATATGTGTAGATGGTGATGCATTCTCATTAAGAGATGATGGAGGAGTAAGGACAGGAGGATGATATGATGAAGGCATGTTTTGCTAAAGATGAGGTTGTGGGTTGGTGAACACTTCATGGGCAGTGAAAAGCTCCTATGGAATATACTTTTTCTCCAATTGATGCATCACAACTGTTTTGATCAAAGTGTGATGAAATAAGCTTTGCATTTTCTATGAAGGGTCTCTCTTTTGAAAAATATAAGACATATTTTCAATACTCCTGTAGAGATAGTAGGGCAAATGCAATAGATTAAGCCTAGTAAAGTGCATGATCAATCTTATGTGGTAGGAATAAATCCTAGAAAACCTTCCCTCACATGTGAAGTACTTCGTAATGACCCTCATAATGGGTGCATACCTCTCAAGAAAATGTGAAAAAGGAATTATAGATTTATTTTAGTCTTTGTATTTGGACTTGAGGAATGGCTCATAGTGGCTTATGTCTAGATTGGCCTGCTTAAACCACTTTTCACCAACACTAGGTATCCCAGTGGCATCTGATGACAACTCAAAGTTTACCCATGCAAGACTTACTTGTTTCTCATGTAGGTTAAGGATGAAGAGCCTAGTCAGCTCAGGGTGACTTTGTACCTGTTGTACTCTTTCACAAAAATGAAAAAACCCCACATTTTGGAAACATGTGATAATCATAAGAGAGGCATTAAGTTCCATTCTATTTTGAGGTTTAAACCTATTAATCCTTCCACCTCTGTGTTGATGCCTTCTTGGCACTTGGCCTTCTTCTTCACTACCATTTCCTCCTTCTCTTGACATTTTGACCACTCTTGTTTGAACCAAACCATAGCTCTTCTTGTGAAATTAATGTGGAAGAGGGTAATGAAGTGGTGATGTAAGGGGAAATTCTATAAGTGAAGGATGAGAAAGTCTGTAGGTATAACAGGCTGTATGAGAGGCTAGGAGAAACTTGATGACCTCGTATACTGATTTGTAAACAAAAAATCTGCTTGGACACACTTAGCACTTATGTCAAACTAAAATTAAAGAAGGAAATGTGAGGGACAGAGCTATTTTTAGCTTGGATGGATGACCAATTTCAAACCACTGCAACCACCCTAATTCACCCCTGTTTCAATTGATATTTCTTTGTTTGTAGATGAAGGAGGCTTAATCAGTGTTTTTAGCATAAACTTAGGTTTTCCTCCTTAGGTCTTCATTCCCTCAATAAACTGATGACAAATAAATTGGAGAGGGTTTGATGAGATGCACTTACTCCTTATGTATGCTTGAAAAACCTTGATGATGACCTGGAGGTATTTCTGAGGTAATTTGAGTGTTTGTAGATGCAGGAGGCCCTCCTGACCAAATGCATAGTGCGTGCACGGGGTGTCGGGTCGGGCTGCACGCACAATGCTGAACAGGCTATCGGGTTGGGCTGAACACGCAGTGTGGGTCAATGAATGAGGTGTCAGGTGAAGTTTTGTGATGGGTGCACATCGTCTACCGGTTTTCTGCCGGGCCTGTCGGGTCTTCCGAGTGAACACGTAGCATGTACCTACAGGCACATAGAACAGAGAAAATTTACATAAGAGAGAGGCCCAGGTGCATGCCGCATGACTCCAGGCACACAGCGTTGTCCTGAACGTGCAGCACCTCTAAACTTACTCGAATTTGACTTACAAAATCACAGTTTCCTTTCCTTGATACTTTTGACAATTTTTGCAAGTGAATGATGATTCGCTGAAGGGTGAAGAGGACCTTTATAGGCTTAGAAACTTTAATTTAACCATGAAACCTACTTTTCTAATTTTTTTCAAGCCTTTTTCACTTTTCATTGATATTATTTTATCACTGATTCTCTGAAGTCTTCTTGCTTTATAGGATTGCATGAGACATGAACTTTCTCTTTTTTCTCATATTTTTCACTAACTTTTAACATTGTTTGTATAAAGGCTAAGTAAGATGATGATCTTGGACTTTCTTGTTTCCCTTTGAAGCATAATAAGCTTATTTGAACATCTTTTAGGGGAATTCACCCATTAACACCTTTAAAAATTGTCTTTCGATATGCATTATGAATTCAAACTATGCCCATTACCTTCTTTGGCCACTTCTGACTTGTAGATGCCATAAAATATTGAAGTGACCTTTCCGTTTTTTCCTAAAGCTTGACATACTTATCTACACAACAACAATCTTATAATAACCTTTGGTTTCCATTTTGGAGCTCAAACCTGTGTTTTTCATTTTTTTGATCACTGAGTGAAGGTGATTGAAATGATAATTTGACTTTGTTTTAAATGATACTCTTTATACCTTTGCCCTTGGAGGTAATGGGAAACTTACCTTGGTAAACTTTTGAGATGCTTGTACACAGCAGTAGCATTAACAACTTTCCTTTCTTCTACCTTGACTCCTGACCTCATCTTTTGATCATTTATGCATGGCAAGCTTATTAAAACATATTTGAGGGGTCTTTCTCATAGCATCACTGTCAAACCCCTTTCTTGTTTTCATTATGAAGTTGTAATCATGTTTTTTACCATTTTTGACACTTATGAGTGTGGGTGACTTGACTACATGGATTCTCCCTTTTTCACTAACCTTCTTTTCATATTTACTCTTTGAGATAGTGAGGCATTTCACCTTGGAAAACTCTCGGATGTCACACACATAAATATCTTCAAATCTTATTTTTTGATGTCATCATGGAGGCCTAACATATTCATTTTACCTCCTTTGAATATCTTTCCAAAACCCTAGGTTTTTGGGATGCTTGAGAACAATTATCAGTGTTGTCTTCTAAGTTCTCTATAGCCCTTTCAAGTTCATTCATTTTTGTCCATTTCACCTCACCTTTTTCCCTATTTTATTTATAATTTCTAAAAAAATTCTCTTCATATTGGTTTTCTTGGTGTGCCTCCTTTAGGTGATTTGTTGCATTGGATCTTTGCTTGGCACACTGCTGGCCCAATCAGGCTTAGAAACCCTGATTCTTCTTGAACACAAACTGCTTCCTCTTTCTTTGTTGTGAATGTCTTTATTAAGGAGCAAGCCTTTTACCTTACCCATCGTCTGCTGATAGTCATTTTAACACTCCTTAGAAGTGTCAAAATTCACATTTACCCTTTGCAGAACTTGAACTTGATAAAGTAGTCCTGCTTGGAGATTTTCTGATCTTTCTTGGACAAGCATGTACTGATCTTCTTTCACATTTGAGCCAGCTACTAGCATAGGAAAAGAAGTGCTTAAAAAACCAAGGATGACCCTACAAACTATGAAACCCTAATGACCTAGTGGGAGGGTTCTTTGACTTAGCCTTTGACTGAAATCTGGTTTAGGATCTTCAAGTGTAAAAACAGAGTTTTTGACAAATTGATGTATTGAAGATCCAAAATCCAATGTACTTGATTTATCTAAAGAGCCTACAAAGATATTTTTGATACCATAAACACTTGAGGAACCTGGTGAACATGGAAAGGAAAGGTTGTTTGGTAACCCTAGATGGAAAATGGAGGGATGAGGCAAAGGAAAAACAAAGTGCTGAGGTTATAGGTGGTAAAATAGGATATAGATGAGTGGCACAAGCACGTGAGGGGTTTTTTAGGAGTATTAGGTTAACCATGAAATAAAAAAATAGTAGAATAGTGAAAAAATTGGTAAAAGGATAATGAAGACAGTGAGATTTCTAAAACTCACAATATTCAGGAATCTTGTTTTTAGAAATCTAGAACTGATATTTAGTAATCTATAGATAGTAAAAATTACTGATGACTAATAGTCATCATTATTTCCAACATCGTGATTATCTTCTGCTTAAATGCTCTTTGCTTTATCATTAACATCATCCTTACTGATATCATTGCCCTTTTCCTTTCTGCTTTCTTCATGGCTCTTTTCCTCACTACCTTCTTCATCCTTACTGCCATCATTCTTATTGCTTTCTGCACTACCCTCATCACTATTTGTTTCACTGATATTAGCTTCATTTTCCTTGTCCTCACTACTGTTTGCCTTACTGCTATGAGGTTCACTATTCTCTTAATTTCCCTCATGAGCAGTACTATGTGCTTCAATGTTTTTAGACTCATTGGCATCTTCTTCACTGATATCCTCTTGTTTTATTTCTTCTTCACTGCTATTAGCCTCACTTCCCTCACTATATGATTTTTTATTGTCATCTCCCTCTTTGTTAGATGCACTAGTATCATGTAGTGAAGGTGAGGGATTTTGAGAAAGTGGTGGAGGTTCATTATCCTTAGGTAAAGGAATGTGAGTAGATGGTGAGGTGGAAGAGTCATCATGAGGTGATGGAATATGAGTAGATGGTGATGGATGTGTAGTGGGGTGTGATGGTGAAAGAGGAATGGGAGGCTGAGAAGATGAAGGTACATCTTGCTATTGTTGGCCTTGTGGATTGATGAACACCTCATGGGCAATGAAAACGTCCCATGGAATGCCCTTCTATTGCAATTGATGGATAACAACCATTTTAATAAGAGAGTGGTGAAAGAGGCTTTGCATCTACTGGGGATAGTCTCTCTTTTGTACAATATAGGACATTTTTTCAATGCTTCTGTAGAGGTAATAGGGTAGGTGCATCATCCTAACCATAGTAAAGTGCATAAGAAGCCTAATGTGATAGGAGTAAAGCCTAGAGAACCTTCCCTCATATGTAAAATATTTCATAATGTTCTTCATCATAGGTTCATATCTCTCCAGAAAATGTGAGAAAGGAAAGATGGATTTGCAGTGTTCTTTGTACCTAGGTTTTAAAAATGGCTCATAGTAGCTCATGTCAAGATTGGTATGCTTGAACCATTTCTCGCCTACACTTGGTATCCCAGTGGAATTGGCAATAGCATCAGCAGACAACTCGTTACTCCTTCAAGGTTAACTTGTTTCTCATGCAAGTTAATGATGAAAATCCTGGTTAGCTCAGGGTGGTTTTTCACCGATTGTACCCTTTCAAAAAAATCAAAGAATCCTACATGATGGAAGCAGGAAATAGTTAAGGGAGATTTCATTAGCTCTATGGTGTTTAGTTGTTCAAAACTGTTAATATTTCCACCTTTGTGCCCCTGCCTCCTTAGCATTTGGCCTTCCCCTCCACTACCATTTTCCTCTCTTTCTAACATTTTGACCATTCTGCCTTTCAAACCCTAGCACTTGATGTGAAACTGATATGGAAGAGGGTAATGGAATGGCAATCTGCTTGTGAATGAGATGAGTGATTGTATAGGTATATCAGGCTAAATGAGAGGCTCTAGAAAACCTAATGACAACCCCAGGTGATATGTCAAACTATGTTTTGATAGATAATCTTCATAGGCAGAGGGATTGAGTTTCAAACTGTGGTTTCAAGCATGAAATTTAGGGTTATCTCCTTAGGTTTTGATTTCACTCATTTAGAAAACACGAAATATCTTGAAAATGTGGCTAGGTTGTCCACTTACCTCTTTATGTGCTCAGAAGACCTTGGAGGAGACTTGAGAAGGGTTTGAACTAATTTTGATTGTTTTTATGGTGTAGGAGGCCCTACTGGCCAAGGGTGCAGTGCCTAAGCCAAGGGCGCAACACCAACCCTAGGCGCATAACGCCAATCCTAGGTGCGTAGCGCTAAATGTATTTAGGCTTGTCGGGCAAGAGTGAAACGCTCTGCCAAGAGCGCATCGCTACCTACCAGACACACAATGCCTTAAGAAAATATATGATATTTTTTTGCCAAGGGCACAATGCCTGACTCCAGGCGCACAACGCCAACCTAAGCGCGCAACGCCACAAATTTTTTTCCCGTTTTGACTTGAAAACTCAAACTTTTTTGCTCCTGAACACCTCCAACTTTTTGCAAGTGAACAATGATTTATTTGGGGTGCATAATGGGCCTTTATAGACTTATAAATTTTGATTTAAACTTTGCAACCCACTTTCCTAATGGTTTTTAAGCCTTTTTCACTTTTCACTGATATTTCGTTGTTACTAACTCTCTAACCTTTTTGCTTTGTAGGTGACTTAGATAATGAAGTCCACTCTTCTTCTTTTACTCCTTTGAGACTTGACATGTTATTCTGATGATTTTGTGATGTTTACATATAAGAGCAACCTCAAAATCCTCTGTTGTTTCCATCATCAAGTTGACTCAATTTTCACTTTTTTCTCTTTAACAATTTTACATTGTTTATATGTAGGTTGGTAAGATGATGAATTCGACTTTCCCCTTTGTTCCTTGAGGCATGACAAACTGATTTTGACACCTTTGTGATGATTGCATAGTGACATCTTCAAAATCCTATGTGATTTACACTAGGAAACTTAGCTTTTTCTCCTTAGCTAGTAGTTAAGAAATTTGTGTCCCTTTGATCCTGAATATTTGATACATTTATTTGACACAGTAGCAGTCTTAAAAACCTCCTTCACTTCCACCTTGGAGATGATATCACCTTTTGTTTGGCATGTGATTGAAAACCTTGAATTTACTTTTTTTACTGATATTCTCTACACCTTTTCTCTTTGAGCCATGACACATTTACCTTGGCAAACTTTGAGATGTTGGCACACAACAACTTCTTCAAAATATACCTTTGCTTTCATTATGGAGTTCAGCTAAACATTTTACCTTGTATGGATATTTTCCCAAAACCCTAGGTATCTGAAGTTCTTTAATACAGTCATCATTTTTGTCTTCTAAGTTCTCTATAGCCCTTTCAAGTTCATTCATTTCTATCTAGTTCACCTCACCTTTTTCCCTATTTCATCAATAATCTCTGAAAGACTTTTCTTCATGTTTGGTTTTTTGGTGTACCTCCTCTATGGTTATTTATGCATTTGATCACTGTTTGGCACCCTGCTAGACCTTCAAGCTCAAAACACCCTAATTCTCTACAAGAACAAGTGCTTCTTGTCTTCCTTGCTGCAAGATGTCTTCCTTTAGGAACATACCATTTACCTTACCAATTTCTTCTACTGGTGGACCTCTTAACACTCCTGCAGAAGTGCCAAGTTACATTTACCTTTTGTAGAACTTGAATTTGACAAGGTAGTCTTCTTTGGAGACATTCAGAGATTTTCTTGAATGACCATGTCTCAACATTTCAAGACCTCAGAACCATATTCTAACAAATAAAAACAGTGTTGGAAACACCAATGATGACCTTGGACCATATGAAACCCTAATTGACCTAGTGGCAGGGTTCTTTGACCTAGTCTTTTGTTGATCAGCGGTTGTCATTGATGTCAACCCAAGCAACACTAGGGGCTAACCCAATATTTCATGGGAATTTTGACCTACCAAATTAATATATTCTACGTAAATAATGCTTTCGATGGTTTCTAATTGTCAATATGTTTTCGTTGATATATGGCACACCATGTA
This sequence comes from Pinus albicaulis, assembly GCA_034641835.2. Taxonomy (NCBI): domain Eukaryota; kingdom Viridiplantae; phylum Streptophyta; class Pinopsida; order Pinales; family Pinaceae; genus Pinus; species Pinus albicaulis. The sequence continues at coordinate 1,488,304,819 of CM076580.1, forward strand.
ATTCTTCACAGTTTGAGAGATATTCATGTTTGAACTTTGTACCCCTAGTTAGTGGGCTAAAACCCCATGGGGTTGGAGCTTGGGTCATTGAAAGGTCATAATTAATATTTTTAAACCTCTTAAAATCCCCCCCACGTTCACTTGTTCAAGCCCCTCTCAACTTAAGCATTCATATAAATTATGATCTTCATTTCCTCATGCAAGGAATTCGGCTATCTGAAACAGGTCATCGTGGAATTTTCACTCTAAATTTTTTTCTACGAAGCTTCAGAAGCTGAAATTTTTATGAGGTAAATCCAAAATCTCGAGGAAGCTGCAGTAAAAATTTCAGATCAAGGTGTGCAATATTTTTGAGATATGATCTGTGGAAGTCAGGGTTTTTGCAGGCTCCTGAAATTCATTTCAAATAAGTTACCTTGGAAAAATATTCATAACTCTCTCTCTGAGTATCAGATTGGAATTCCGTAAAAATTGGTAGACATTGCACTATGTGCAGTGTTTTCTCTATCAATTTCAGAGGTAAATGAAGAAACAGTGGCACGTGTCATGCTGTACAAGTGCACTCTTCTGAAACAGTCTACAATTAGGGCATTGTGAGAGATTGGGGTATAACTCTCTCTTCAAGAATCCAAATTGGGTCAGACTTGCGGCATTGGAAAGAAGACTCAGAGGAATACTACAAGACTGAAAATCAGATATTGAGGATCTGAAATAACAGAGATACACTAGTTTCAATATCGAGCTCGTAGAAGGCAAGAAAAAGCTAGATCATGTGTTGTCAAGGATTGCAAAGGACCAGACTTTCTATGGCAGAAAAGAAAATAAAGGTGTAGAAAAGGGTAGCATGACAAGAGTAGCAACCAAGGTGCATAACAACAACAAGAATTTCATCATATGAAGTCTTCAAGTGGGCAGCACTGCATAGAATCATTATAAAGGTATCATTGTACTTAGTCATTGTAAATACATTATTGTACAAATTGTACTAGTGTCTATCTACCAAGGGTTGAAGAGGCAGTGTTGGGAGGTCTAGGATCATCATTAGGTGGTTGTATCAAAGTTGGGGTTATGGTCTAGTATATATTCTTCTTCTACATCATTCTATATCATTGTAAAGTGGACCATTTTCCCTGGTACGGGAGTCCATTCTTATTTTATTCTTCTATAGGGTGGTGCTAGGGTGAGTTGTAGCTCATTGGGTGTTGGGGCATCCGTTCAGTTGACTACTGAAGAATCTCGAGCGTTGGAGCGTCCATCCAATGGGAGCTGGAGAAGAATGCTTTTCTAGATTCTAGGAAGTTGGAGCTTTATTTTCAATTGGAGTTGAAAATAATTATTAGAAAAGCATTAGGTGGTTTTTGTCCCGGAGTGGGTTTCCACCTTAAAAACTGTGTGCATTTGTGTTCCTCTTGTTTTCTGCTATCATTGTACAAACACTAATAATAATTAAAGATTAACTAATGCTCTATTGAAATAAATACTGATTCACCCCCCCTCTTAGTATTTCCAACAATTGGTATCAGAGCTTGGTTCCTTCAATAGAAGTTTAACAGCTGGAAGGAGGTCATGGAGCATACCAAGAATGGTGTACCTCTATTCAATGAAAATAATTATGCACTCTGGAAAGGAATAATGGAGGTCTATCTCTTGGCGCAAGGTTACGAAGTATGGGACACCGTTCAAAATGGATTTACATCAACCGCGGATGAACAAGGTAAGATGAATTTGGTAAATGATGCAAAAGCAAAGAATATTATTATCAATGGACTTAATGAATCTGCTTATCATAAGGTGTTGGGTTGTAAAACCACCAAAAATGTATGGGACAAGCTTGAGAATATATATGCAGGTGACTCAAATGTCAAAGAAGCAAAGCTTCAAATCTATAGAGAAAAATTTGAGCAACTCAAAATGAAAGAAGATTGCAACATTGTTGCATACTTCCAATACGTTGATGAAATAACCAATGCTCTGGAAGGATTGGGAGAGCTAGTTGACGAGAAGACTATTATACAGAAGATTCTTAGAACGTTACAAGGGAGATTCAACCCAAAGGTATCAGTCTTAGAATACAATGCAAATCTGGACAAACTCAGCAAGGAAGAATTACATGGAGTTCTCATGGCATATGAAATGAGACTTGATGAAGAAAAGATTACTTCAAATCTAGAAACTGTGTTCATTGCATCTAAGCAAACCAATAAGGACAAACAACCTTCAATTGAAATGACATGCACCTGCAAGTGTGAAGAAAAGGGAGATGATGGAGAAGGTATTTTAGATGAAGAATATTCTTACTTTACAAGAAAACTTAAACCTGATAAAGGAAAATTCAAAGGTAAACTTCCATTGATATGTTTCGGCTGTGGTGAGGTTGGGAATTTTGTAGCAAAATTTCTGAACAAAAGTGATGGAAACTCAAAATGAAAGAAATGCTTTAAGAAATTCATCAAGCAAGGCAAAAAGAAAGGATCCAAAAGGAACTTTCTCTCTAAAGAAGATAGCTCATCATCCAATGAAGAAAGTGACAGCAAAGAAGAAGCCAATGAGAAATTATTGTTTATGGCCAAGCACAATAAACAAGAAGTATCAAACAATGAAGAAGAAGGGTTGACCATAGAATAATTTTATGAGGAGGCTATCAAGATTATAAAAGAGCTCAATGCTGAGAAGATCCGTTCCAACACTCTTGAAGAACAAGTTCAAGGTCTCAAAATTGAGGTTGAAGAAAACAAATGTATTGAAGAGTCACTTCAAAAGAAGTTGTAAGAAAGCAACCAAGAAAGGGAATCATTAGAAGCCGAAGTAGTCTCGCTGCGTAAGGAAGTGAAGAAGGGAAAAAATTTCCACAACTATGCCAACAGCTCAAGGACATTGGAAGAACTCATCAACAATCAACGATCTTACAACGACAGAACTGGGCTCAGTTACAAAGAAGAAGAAGCAGGACCTTCTATAACAAAATACAATGAACCTATGAGATTTGACATACTTGAAGACTTCATTGGACAAGATTCGCAAGAACATCCTTGGAAGACTATTCCTTGACGAAGATTTTCATCTAGGTACAAACATATTTTTCATGGCTATTTTTATTCATGTGGAAAATTTGGTCATAAAGCTGTAGAATGTCGCACGTACCCTATGAACCAATACAATTCCAAGAGATTCTTCAAATATGAACCTCCCAGGGCTCAACGAAACATCAATAGATTTGAAAATTTAAGAAATAATATGGAATGTTACAAATGTCAAAACTTTGGACACATAGCCAAAGACTGTAGACTTGAAAATCCTCTAGAAGAATCTTCGAAGCCACAAAATGAACAAACATGGAAGAAGAAGAAGACTGGTACTTGTGCTCTCGCTCTCAAGGCTCAAAAAAAGAAATATGTGTGGTATGTTGACAACGGTTGCTCAACGCATATGACTGGAGATAGAAGAAAATTTGTATCTCTGAAAGAGAAGAAGGATGGAACCATATCCTTTGGAAATGATGGATCTTCAAATGTTACAGGATCAGGTATCGTCACTCTCGGAAGAAAATATGTTATAGCCAAGAATGTTCTATTGTTCGAAAACATGAATCACAATATGCTTAGTGTTGGACAAATGTGTGATCAAGGACACACAATGCTATTCAACTCCACAAAATGTGAAATCAGGAAACGCAGGTATGGTAAAATTGTGGCTACAGCAAGTCAAGCTCCAAACAACATGTATGTTCTGGATGAAGCAACTAAAGCATGTCTACTAGCTAAAGAAGATGAAAACTGGTTATGGCACAAACGAATGGGTCACATAAAATTTGACAATCTTGTCAGGATAAGAAAAAAGGAAGCAGTACGAGAAATGCTGAAAATCTCAAAACCTTCCAACACACTATGTGAGGCATGTCGGCATGGCAAGCAGACAAAAGTCCAATTTAAAACAAAAGAACACTTTACCTCACATCCATTTGAATTGATACATACTGATCTTTGTGGTCCTGTGAGAACAAAAGGCTTATATGGAGAATTATATTTCATGTTAATGATAGATGACTATACTAGGATGACAACAATCAGTTTCCTAAAGAAAAAATCTGAAGCATTTGAGTTCTTTAAGATCTATAAGGAATTGGTTGAAAATGAAGCTGATTTGAAAATAAAGTGTTTAAGATCATATAATGGTGGAGAATTCACTTCCAAATTATTTCAGCAATATTGTGACGAAATGGGAATAAAAATTCAATTTTCAACAGCACGAACACTTCAGCAAAATGGAGTTGCTGAAAGAAAGAACAAAACCATATAGGAAATGGGTAGAACAATGTTGAAGGACTCAAAATTGGATGAAAAATTATGGGTTCAAGAAATTGATACCACATTCTTCATTATCAACCGAATTCTTCCCAGAAATAATTGCAACAAGACTCCATATGAATTATGGAAAGGAAAACCAGCTAATGTAAAATATTTCAGAATCTTCAGAAGAAAATTTTATATCAAAAGAGAAGATCAATATTTGGGTAAGTTTGAATCACGTGTTGATGAAGGTATCTTTGTTGGTTACTCACGCAAAATAAAGGCCGATAAATTCTATAATCTAAGAAGAAAACATATAGTGGAGAGCATAAATGTTACATCTGACGAAGATGGTGTTCTAGCGAGTAATGATGAGGATCTAGAATCTTTGAAACTTGAGACAGAGGCTGAAAAAGACACAGATAAAATTTTAGAACAAGAAGCAACTATCAACGAGGAGGAAGTAAACAATGATCATCAAGATATACCAGAACAACAACAAGAAGCTACTCCAAGGAGAACAAAAGAGTGGATTCAAAAGAACCATCCATCAAATCAAATCATTGGTGACATAAATTAAGGTCGACAACTTCGTTCATTACTACAAGCTCACGTTGCTTTTCTAGCAACCTTTGAGCCTAGTAGTTTTGAGGAAGACAGTGAAAATGAACATTCAGTAGTAGCTATGAATGAATAATTGGATCAAATTGAGAAGAATAACACCTGGGAATTATTTCCATGACCAAAAGATAAAAATTTCATTGGGACTAAATGGGTGTTCAGGAAAAAATTGAATGAAGATGGGCAGGTTACCAGAAACAAAGCAAGATTAGTTTGCAAAGGCTATGCATAAGTGGAAGGAGTTGATTTTGACGAAACATTTGCACCAGTTGCCAGAATGGAAGCCATCTGAATGTTTCTCGCCTATGCATGTTCAAGAAAAATCAAAGTCTACCAAATGGATGTTAAGTCAGCATTTTTGAATGGAGAATTAGAAGAAGAAGTTTACATCGAACAACCTGAAGGTTTTCTACTATCACAAAAAGAAGACTATGTCCGCAAGTTAAAGAAGGCTCTATATGGTCTCAAGCAGGCTCCCAGAGCATGGTATGCTCTTCTTGATGGATATCTACATCAAGAAGGGTTCCAGAAAGGTAATTTTGATAGCAATCTTTATGTACAAATAGATAAAGAAAATTTAACAATTGTTGAGGTATATGTGGATGATATAATATTTGGTAGCAATGATGATCAACTAAGTAAGAACTTTTCTACAAAGATGCAAAGTGAGTTTGAGATATCTTTACTTGGTGAGCTGACATACTTATTAGGGCTGCAAATATCTCAGCAAGAGAAAGGAATATTTATATGTCAAGCCAAGTACATCAAGGAAATGCTCAAGAAATTCAAAATGGAAGATTGCAAACCCGTCCTTACTCCAATGGTAACAGGTTGCAAATTGAGCATAGACGACTCATCTAAGGATGTGGATCAGAATTTGTACATATCTATGATTGGTAGTCTTCTATATGTAACAATATCTCGGCCAGATGTTATGCAAGCAGTTGGACAAGTAGCAAGATTCCAAGCAGCACCAAAAGAATCACATATTATTACCGTCAAAAGGATTCTTCGATATCTAAAGGGCACATAAGAATATGGCTTGTGGTATCCCAAGGGTAACAATCTCATTATTCAAGCCTTTACAGATGCAAATTGGGTAGGAAGCATTTGTTAGATGATCCAAAAATAATTTTATCATAGGTTATAGTATTAGAATAAAATAATTATTGATTTGAGATATTAAATTAATAATTATTATTCTATAATATTTAATATATTTAGGAGATATTTAGAATTAGAAATTTGTTAATGAAAATTAGGACTCTAGAAAAGAGTCGTTTCTTAGGCTCTAAATTAGGAGTAAAGTTAGTAGTTTTGTTAAAATCTCATTTATTGTAAATGGACACTTGTTTAATTTCCAAGTGATCCATAGAGCTTATAAATAGGTTAGTTTTCCTATTTTATTTGAATATGTAATGAGAGAATGCGTGTGTGAGTTTACGTATGTAAACTCCTGCAATTTGCCCTGTAATTTTTTGCTTGATCAATAAAAATTGTGTGTCTGAGGACACTTCTGCTCTTTCATGTGGTATTAGAGCCACGGTGATGCAGTGAGGAGGAGATTCCAGCTCTGTCACGTCGTGGAAAACTCAACTCCGTTGAAGTGATCAGCAAAAGATTGGTATGAGATTTGTAATTTTTATTTTATTTTAGATCTGCAAATTCTAAAATCATTTTTTTAAAAAGAGTCACTACAAATCTGTGTGATTTTTAAATTGTTTGAGTGAACAAAAAAAAAAACAAAAAGAGGAAAGCGCTCTTGCCATTTCCTCACAGGGTTTATTTTTTCAGATTGAATTAGTTTATAAAATCTACAATTGAAAAATCGATTTTGAAAGATCAATTTTGAAAACTTTCAATCTGCAATTGAAAGATCAACTTGCAATCCTGAATATCGATTTTGCAATATCGATTCTGAATATCAATTTTTGAACATTGTAAAATGATTATACAAATCGATTCTGGAAAATCTGCAATCTGCAAATCGATTCTGGAAAATCTGCAATCTGCAATTGAAATAAGAGAAATTTACAATCTGCAATTAAAAGATCGATTTTGAAATCTACACTTCCAACGTTCTGCACTTCCAGCATGCTACCTTTGAACCAGCGTTTTTTAAAACAGAGTTTTAAAATAATTGAAACAACAATTAGAACCAGCGCTTGGCAATTAGAACCTGCGTTTTTTTAAAGGTCCATTTTCTGCATTTGACATCGATTCATATCGATTTTGCAATAGCAGCTGGCTATTAAAAAGTGCGTTTTGAAATCTACGTTAAGAAGGTGTTAAGAACAGTGTTGAAATCTGCAAGTGAAACCAGCGTTCCACGTTTCAGAAGTTCTGTGACAGCATTCCAGAAGTTGAGAAACCAGCGTTCCAACGTTCTGTGACAGCGTTTCAAAAGTTGAGAATATATTTGAAAACAGTGTTGAAATCTGAAACTAGCGTTTTCTGCACAATATAAACAACATTCCAGCATTCCAGCATGTTAAATGTGTTGAACAACATTTCAATTGAACAATAGAGCATTCTGCACAGCGTTTTTAATCAGCGTTGATGCACAACTTCAAAAAGCTTTTTTGCCAGCATGTTTTTTTTTGCCAGTTTGAAACAACCTCTTTAAAATACTTTACAACATTTTGCAATGGAAAGAACCTATGCCCTCCAGCAATAAAGATCCAACGTTCATTACATTTGTTGAGGTGCTGATTTCACGTTCAATATTTTTTATGCATTTAGTCTTTTGCAATGTTTCATTGAAGTGATTTGTTCACTTTGTAATTGGAGTTTTTTTTTGTGATTTGTAATCATAATTGGAGCGATAAGGTGGAGCTTTGTATTTGGAGGAATAAGTAGATTTTTTTTGTGAAGAATATTATAATAGTTTTTTTTGGAGTGATAAGGGTATTGTAATTTTCTGGAGTAATAAGGAGATTTGTGTTTGTAATAGTGTGACTCAAAGTAATTTTACTTTGAGGGGGGGTAATTTTTTTTTACCAGCTTGTGCAGGAGTACTATTGTAAAAATCAAATTTTGAAAGTTGCCTTGTCAAAATTTGAGAAATTGACTAGAGCCAAGTGTAAAGCTCAGTCAATTTTCTCCTTTTTTGACGACTATTCGAGGGTCAAGGCCAAGCCCCGATAGTTCGTTTTTTGCGTCGTGTGTTGCTGTTGTGTTGCGCATCTTGATTTATTTTGGAGCTTGATTTGTGGTGAGAAGTCTTAACACTACAATGTCTAAGTTGATAAATTTCTTTTCTGATTCCGACAAGCTTGAAGGCTCAAAATCTTACAAAACATGGCAACGCCTCATCGAAAGCACTCTTGTTTATAATGAACTATGGCATGATATTTGTGATGGATATGTAAAGCCAAATAAACCTATAGATGCAGCTGCGCTAGCAAAATGGGAAGTTAAAAAGGCCAAAGCATTAGCTCTCATTAAATCCTCTGTCAATGATGAAATGTATGTCCATATCGAAAATGCTAAAGATGCATGGTCTGCTTTGAGAAATTTTAAAGAGTTGTTTGATACTCAGCCTCAATCAGAAAGAGTTGATCTACAATTAAAATTGTTGCATCAAAAATTGATTGAAGATGAAGATATTCTTGAATACATCTCTAGACTTAAGAATATTAAGCAGGAAATTGTTAATGTTGGTTTTCAAGCAGTTGATGATAGTTTTATGGTCACAATTTTAATTGCTGGGCTTCCTTCTTCCTACACACATTTTTTAGAAACTTTGCAGCTCACTGGAAAGTTAGAAAAGCTAAAGCTTGATGAGCTCTGCGAAATTTTGACTCAACATGATAAAACTTTTGGGAAGAAAAAGAAAGTGGGTGAAGATGTTTTTCTTACAGAAGCCAGTACTAACAACTCCCCAGCTAAAAATTCCAAAAACAAAGGCAAAGGTAATTTTAATCAAAATCAAGGTCGTGGTCGCAGTCAACAAAGAGGAAACAACTCCAACAGAGGCTTCAATTCAGGCAGAAACAATTCTCAAGGCAGAGGCAATAATCAAAACAGAGGATCTCAGCAAGGTATAGGACAGAATCCAGGAAGAGGACAATCTCAAAACAGAGGACAAAGCAGAGGTCGAGGACAATCTCAAGTCAGAGGACAGTCTCAAGGAAGAGGCACTGATTTGAGTCAAGTTGTTTGCAGGCGATGTAACAGAGTTGGTCACTATGCTTCAGATTGTCGCATGTCTATCAATAAAATTTCTAAGTTTCAACAGCCTTCAGCACAGTTTGAAAATGATCAAGATCAAGATGATAATGACTCAGAATATATCTTCACTTCTTCTCCAGCAATCCAAATTTCCTCTTTTGTTAAGAGTGATTATGAAGATTCTTGGATTTTGGATTCAGGAGCAACTCAGCACATGACATGTAGACGGGATTTCTTTTGGAATTTTCAAGAGTGCCATCTTAACTCCATATTTCTAGCTGATGATACAAAACATACGCCCTATGGAAAAGGTGCAGTCAAAGTTTTTCTCCCTGACATTGGAGAAAAAATGATTTCCAATGTGTGGTATGTTCCCACCTTTAAGAAAAATTTGTTGTCCTTGGTCATGATTCGACAAGATGGACATCAAATAATTATGGAAGATGGCTTAGTTAAGATTAATTCAGTTAAATAGAACTTCCAAATAGTGATGACAGGATATGAAGATGGAAAACTGTTAAGGATGAAAGGGACAGTTATTCCAAGGCATTCTGATTTTGCAGGGGCAGTTACTACAGGAATTTCACCTATAAGACTATGGCATGTAAGATATGGACATTTGAATTATGATAGTATTTCTCAATTGCAGAAACAAGGGATGGTTAAAAGAGTTCCAACTTTCAACAAAGAAAATGCAAAATGTGAAGCCTGCATTTATGGCAAACAGAGTCGAGAAAGTTTTTCAACAAGTACATGGTGCGCAAACAGGCTACTGCAACTAGTTCACAGTGATGTGTGTGGTCCACTTCAACCTTCATTAGGTGGTTGCAAATATTTCTTGCTATTTATTGATGATTTCAGTAGAATGACTTGGGTTTACTTTTTGAAAAACAAGTCAGAAGACATTTTGTAAATTTAAAATTTTTTGACAACTTGTTGAAAATGAAGCCAAAGAAAAAGATAGGTAATCTCTGTGACAGATAATGTGGGGAGAATTCAACTCAAATGAATTCAAAACTTATTGTAGTGAAAATGGCACTCGAAGGCATCTTACAAATGTTTACACTCCACAAGCAGAAATGGAGTCGTAGAGAGGATGAATTGCACATTGTTAGGCATGGCAGATCAATGTTAACTTTTCAAAGGGTTAAGTCCAACATATTGGGTAGAAGCAATCCATACAGCTGTGCTATCTCAAAACTGATCTCTAACCGCTTCATTAGAAGGAATCACCTTATGAAGCTTGGTTTGGCTTTCTAGCCTAAAGTTAAACATCTTCGAGTTTTTGGATCCATTCGATATGCCTTAGTTCCCAAAGAAAAGAGAACTAAGCTTGATTCAAGAAAGTTTGAAATGCACCATGATTGGCTATTCGTATTAAAAAGAAATGGTATCGTCTTTTGACCAATGGAAAATTTATTGTGAGCAAGGATGTCATTTTTTATGAAACAGAGAGTAAGAGTGCTGAAGAAATCGAAAGTCTTCTTCACAAGTTAGAAACTAAGGGTAGTAAAAGGAAAGGAAATATGCAAATTAAACCAACTTCACCAAATTGGTATGAACTTGATTTTCCTTCCTCTGAAGATGAGTCATCCAGTCCATTTACTTCACCAAAACCATCTGGGTCTTCTAGCAGTTCATCGTCATCTCCAACTGTAATGTATTCTTCCGACAATGATTCTCCCGATCTTTACCATCCCGAACGACCAACATTAGTTTAAATTAATTCCCTACAATGACTGGAGACTTCTGAACCTCAAACAAAGTGAGCAACAACTTCCAAAATGGGCGTTCAACTCTTGAAAGATGTAAGGCCTAATGAACAAAACAAAACAAGGAACAAGGGGATCAAAACAAAATGAAGGAAATTTTGCTTTGATAGAAAATGATTTTAATGAACCTTCTTCTTTTCAAGAGTAAAGAAAACATAAAAGCATGTGCAACAAGCATTGAAGTTGATTGCTGATAGTGTGCGTCAAGAAGACAAACGACCACTTGGCAACTTTGTTGATTGTCCTTCCCGCAGTATGTTAAAACCCGGATTGACGTTGGCAACATGCTGTTTATCGACGAGTACACGAAAATGCAGTGATATTTCACAAGCTGATAACCTACGACTGACAGCTAAAGGATTTTCGCGCGCGAGATGTAATTGATGCAGGAGGAGATCCCGAGTCTTGCTGCGCCCGAAACGCGAACACACTATCTCGCTCGCACACCTGCCTTGCATGTCAGCTCTGTGCGGTGGAAAGCTCATCAAACGGATGTCAAAAGGTATAGCGTTTTCACGCTGGGACTTCACACGCGAAGATCGTACAGGCGATGACACATCCACCTGAGGTAGTGATAGCGCTGAAAGCGGCGAGCGCTGACAGGTCCGTCAGGAAACCGACGCAACGGATTTACATGGACGTTGCCACCAGCGCCCGCTATAGCCTGAAAGGTTATAGCGCAAAGATGGACGACGCCTGCGCGCGCGATGCCTTTGGTTTTCAACGCAATCAGTCGAAGCGGACACTTGCAGCTGCGCGCTGAACAGGAGAGATCCGGTCATTCTCACTGGCGCATGTTGATGATTTGATCATTACGCGTACAATGATGATCACTGAGAACATGCAGGTTATAAGGCGATGCATGCAGAGCACTAGATGATGTATTTGGGATCATCTTCCACTATCTATCTCCGGAGCCGGAAGTGAGCGCAATGTCCACATCGACTTTTCATTTCCCTTGCGAGAAAAGATGCAAAGTAAACCTTTACCACGATTTGGAATGCAGGATCGTAAGCCATGTCACTTACTATGGGACGAAACTTAAAACTTTCAGGCACTGACGAAAGAGCGGGATGTGATGACTTTACGTGTGCACGTCTGATCAGGTGTTCTGATTTATCGACCACCACTCGTCGACCCATCCTAAGGCAAGAAGTTCTTTCATGCGGCGTAGAACCATATTTCAGATGCACCAACGGGAATGAAAGTGTTCCAGGCAGAGGAGGTTCCTTTGATTATATCCATGAATAAAATATTTTTGTCTTCTTTTACAAAAAGACTCAAAATTTTCCAGAACTTTTGGTGGATTTTCAGTATGCCGCACTTTAGCAAGCAGATTGATGCACAAAGATGCGAAGCCGACCCTGCAAGTTTCACTTGAATGAACATGTGTCACCCCATAGCTTTTCGGATGTCGCATAGAAGCAAATTATTTACCAGCCACCTCTTCGCACAGGACGAAGAAAGTACATCTCAAAGATGGGAAGCAAGATGAGAGCATTGTATGGTTACGCGAGTCTTGATGCAGACTCGGATTCCTCCACAGGCCATCTTTCATTATTTTCACCGACAATCGAATCAAAGCACATAAGCTTGCAGAAGGATCCAGACTTTTTCATTCAAAGACAGCGCAGTGTGGACGACGAGTATCACCGTCTCCAGATCGACGCTGTGCAGACGCCATCGAGTTTCCAAAGGTTTTGCCCTCTCGTAAGACTGCACACCGACATTTTGGACAAAACCTCTCAGAGCAAGATTGAAAGCTGTGTAATAAGTCATCAGGTGACGTAACCTGACATTGTCGTTAAAATGCACCTTGGACCAAAGTAGGGGGAAAGTGAAAGAATGATCCAAAGAACACTTGTATCAGAGAGAACATAGAGTTGAATAAAAATAATTATTGAGGATGTAAGATGGCTAAATTGGACAATTATTATCTAAGAATATTTACGCACATACTAGGACATACTTGTAGAATTGTGGCACTTTGTTAATGTAAAATTAGACTCTAGTGACAGAGTCGTTTTTAGGCTCTAAATTAGCGTGATGGTTTGTTTAGTTCTTGTCACAAAGCTCACGTATTGGTAAATGGACACTTGTTTCATTCCACGATCCACAGAGCCTATAGTACAGTGTATAGTCTTTCCTATTTTATTTGAATATGTAATGAGAGAATGAGTGTGAGCTTTACGTATGCAAACTCGCATTTTCCTAATTTTTTGCTCGATCAATAAAAAATTGATGTCCCGACTTGCACACTTCGCTCTTTTCAACGTTGATGATGGTAAGAGTACTAGTGGAGCAACATTCTATCTAGGTGGTTGTCTCATATCATGGTTGAGCAAAAAGCAAACTTCAATCTCGTTATCTTCAACGGAAACAGAATACATTGCAGCAGCATCATGTTGTACTCAAGTCCCTTGGATGAAACAAACTTTGCAATATCTTCAAGTACAATTCAGTGAGCCTATTCCCATATTCTTTGACAACACTAGTGCCATCAGCATCTCCAAGAATCTTGTCATGCATTCAAAAAAAAACACATTCCGATCAAATATCATTTTGTTAGAGAACAAGTCACTGAAAATAATATAAAACTTGATATGTTTGTACAAAAGAACAAATTGCTGATATATTCACTAAACCTTTACCTCGTGAAGCATTTGAATATCTTCATCAAAATCTTGGGATTATCCCAAGTTCTCATTAGATTACAGGTCTGCAGGATGGTTGTGTGTCAACGGGAGTGGAAGTGTGTGCAGGTCAGCAGGATGGTTATGTTTCAGGGGGAGTTACCCTTTGCCATTGATGTCAAAAGGGGAGAGAATGTTGTAGGAAGAGGTGTCATGATCACAGGGGGAGTACTTGTGTTGCCATCAATGCCAAAGGGGGAGATTTTTGATCAGTAGTTGTCATTGATGTCAACCCAAGCAGCACCAGGGGCTAACCCAATATTGCATGGGAATTTTGACCTACCAGATTAATCTATTCTAGGTCAATAATTATTTTGATGGTTTCTACTTGTCGAGATGTTTCTGTTGACATATGGCACGCCATGTAATTCTTCACAATTTGAGAGATATTCATGTTTGAAGTTTGTACCCCTAGTTAGTGAGCTAAGACCCCATGGGGTTGGGGCTTGGGTCATTGAAAAGTCATAATTAATATTTTTTAAGCTCATAAAATCCCTCCCACGTTCTCTTGTTGAATCCCCTCTCAACTTAAGCATTCATATAAATTGTGATCTTCATTTCCTCCTTATGCAATGGATTCAACCATCTGAAACAGGTCATCGTGGAATTTGCGCTCTAACGTTTTTTCTACGAAGGGTCAGAAGCTGAAATTTTTATGAGGGGAAGCCGAAATCCTAAGGAAGCTGCAGTAACAATTTCAGATCAAGATGCGTAATATGTTTGGAGATATGATATGTGGAAGTCAGGGTTTGTGCAGGCTCCTGAAATTCATCTCAAAGAAGTGACCTTGGTAAAATCGTCATAACCCTCTCTCTAAGTATTGGATTGGAATTTCGTAAAAAGTGTTAGATATTTCACAATCTTTGTTGTTCTCTCTATCAATTTCAGAGGAAAATGAAGAAAAAGTGACACGTGGCATGCTGTACAAATGCGATATTCTGAAACAGTCCATAATTAGGGCATTGTGAGAGATTGGGTATAACTCTCTCTTCAAGAATCCAAATTGGGTCAGAATTATGGCATTGGAAAGATGACTTAGAGGAATACTACAAGACCAAAAATTAGATATTGAGGATTTGAAATAAGAGAGATACACCAGTTTCAATATCAAGCTCCTAGAAGGAAATAAAAAGCTAGATCATGTGTTGTCAAGGATTGCAAAGGACCAGAGTTTCTACGGCAGAAAAGAAAATAAAGGTGTAGTAGAGGGTAGCATGACAAAAGCAGCAACCAAGGTGCATAACAGCAACAAGAATTTCATCATATGAAGTCTTCAAGTGGGTGGCACTGCATATAATAATTGTAAAGGTATCATTGTACTTAGTCATTGTAAATACATTATTGTACAAATTGTACCAGTGTCTATCTTCCAAGGGTTGAAGAGACAGTGTTGGGAGGTCTAGGATCATCATTAGGTGGTTGTATAAAAGTTGGGGTTTTGGTCTAGTATATATTCTTCTTCTACATCATTCTATATCATTGTAAAGTGGACCATTTTCCTTGGTATGGGAGTCCATTCTTCTTTTATTCTTCTATAGGGTGGTAGGGTGGTGCTAGGGTGAGTCGTAGCTCATTGGGTGTTGGGGCATCCATTTAGTTGACTACTGAAGAATCTCGAGCATTGGAGCATCCATCCAGTGGGATCTGAAGAAGAATGCTTTTCTAGATTCTAGGAAGTTGGAGCTTTATTTTCAATTGGAGTTGAATATTAAAGAATTATTAGAAAAGAATTAGGTGGTTTTTGTCCCGGAGTGGGTTTCCACCTTAAAAAATATGTGCATTTGTGTTCCTCTTGTTTATTGATATCATTGTACAAACACTGATAATAATTGAAGATTAACTAATTCTCTAATTAAAAGGAATACTAATTCACCCCCCCCCCCTCCCCCCCACCCTTAGTATTTCCAACAGTCTTTGAATGAAAATTGGTTTGGAGTCTTCAAGTGAAAAACAGAGTATTTGTCAAAGTGTTGTATTGAAGATCCATACAAGATAGTTTTGAGACCATCAATGCTTGAGCAATTTGGGGACCATGGGGATGAGTTAGGCTATAGGTAACCCTAGATGTAAAGTGGAGTGATGGGCGAGGAAAAAATAGAATAACGAGGCCATAGGTAGGAAAAAAAGGATGGAGATGAGAGGCACATGCCCATAAGGAGTGTTTAGGTGTGGCATGGTGACCATGAAATGACAAGGTTGATGGAATAGTGAAAAAAAATCCTATAAGGATAATGAAGTAGGTGAGATTTCTAAAACTCACAATATTGAGGGCATTGTGTTTTTAGAAATATAGAACCAATATATAGTCATCTACAGATAGTAAAAAATTACTTATGACTGACATAAGGTGCCAAAAGTCTTCAGCGACAAGGAGAACAAAGCTTATTGAATGAAGAGCCACAAAAATCAAAGGCGTAAGGAAATTATAGATTTCATTTTGGGAATCGAAAGTCAACATAATGGAGCCCGCATGGAACACGAAAATTCCAATCCTTCTATCATGATATTTCGTAAAGAAAATATATTTTAAAATTATTTATGATTATTTCAATGCATTATTTTTTTAATGTGAAGTGGGATTGGTATAACACACAAAGAAATAGAATTTTTTTCATACAAAAAGTTCTTCATTGATTATTTTTTATGAGTAGTTTCGTATAGTATCAAAGAAATTTTTAAGAAGGGTTTTGTATTGTATAAAATATGTTTAAAATTCCTTTCAAAATTTTAAAGAGGGCTCTTAGAGCAGTGAATTTTAAATGCTCATATAATTTTTTTTTAAAGTGAGGTTGTAACATTAAAAAAGGGGTTATTTAAATTAGAGTTGGAATTTTAATATTTTTCAATGAAAGGATGTGTAAAATCTTTTGTGAAAGTGTCACTATTGTGAAAGAAACATATCAATTTTCTTTTTGACTTGCATTTTGTCAACAACAATTAAAACATCAAAAAAGTTAAGAGGTTAAGAAAGTTGAAGAAGTAACTAGAGATGTATGAAGTGTTTTTGAAAGAACTGGAAGTGAGGAGGAAAAATGATGTCTTGACATTGAAATGCATAAAATAATATGTGGATGACAACATGCTTCCCCTGATTTTAGATGCCAAGATAGGCAAGGAGGCCTCAGATACCCTTGAGAGTATTTTTGGTGCAAGGGGAGCATTGAAGTTGAAGATGAAGGTGGATCTATAGCAATATATCTACAATGAGATGAAAATTTTGTCGAATCCCACTATGCTCAATCACAAGTGGATGATGATTGTGATAAAATTGTAGAAGAAGCAGAGAAGGAGCACATATATGCTCATGAATCACATTGTGCACAACCACAAGTGGATGAAAATTTGGTGAATCCAGCAATAAATCTTTCAGATGAAAACTTGGTAAATCCAATGATAGAGATTGTTGGTGAGAGTGAAACTTCCATTGGAGTAGTCAATACTATAATGAATCCAGAAATTAATATTGATGATGTAAATTTTGAAAAATAATTTTTGGCTAAAGATGAATGGTTGTAGATGATGCAATAGAAACATCATATTGACATGGTGTTATTTAGTGAAAGAAGCCCACTGAATCTAAAAACCAAGTGGAAGAAAACAATACAACAACAGTAAAAGAGATAGATACAAAGATAGAAATAGAGGTAGAGGAAAAGAAGGAAGCCAAAAAGAGATAATATAGTCAAAAGCACAGGCACATAAGGAGGAAAAACAAGAGAAAGCTCTCATTGCATAGCACAAGGAACCAAACCAAATTGGTTCTGCAAATTTTTTTACACTTACCCTTAAAATGTTCACTTAAACATGATGATTATGAACAAGAGTTAAAATTCCTTGAAGTATAGCTTGCAACACCATGCCTAGAAGAGGCCTACATAGAAGCTACATAAATTAATGTTGAAGATAGCATGCATGATGAGCACATAAATTAATTTTTCAGGTATTGTATTTTTGATGACATAAAACTTTATTCTCATTTTATGTTGAAACATATTGATGATCAAAAGCACACTACAAAATATAAAATGTGGTAGCAGCCCACATACAAGCTATTTTTTTAAGAAGTACAGGTTATGCTTAGACATCCTGGAATGATGGAAGACCTGCACCAACAAATGAAGAAACTAATGTTTGAAGGATACAAAAATAGAAACAAAGGTGAAATAGTTTAGAGGTTACATGATTTGGAAGAAGATAAGAAGAAAAATAAATATAGTTGAAATCAATATTTTCAATTGTAAGCCTAGCTGAGACATAGACCAACATGAATCTTAATTGAATTTTTATGTGGCTATAATTAAGGGGGAGATTTTGAGAATCTAATTCCAACCACCTTCTAGGTGTTTACACCATCCATCCAAGTGTCCCATTTTAGTTTTAGTTAGTCCAGTTATGTTGAGTTTATTTTATTCTCACTACAGTCATTTATTGTTGATGTTCCCAATGTAATCTTATTTAACTCATTGTTATTATTGAGAAGAGCAATCCTCTGCTCCTCATTTATTTTTATTTTTTTTCAGTATTTGATCTCAACAAGCATAATATATCACAATTTATTGTGTTTATAATATAGCTATATACCTAATCAAGTATGACACTTTGTTTCATATCGTGTTCATAGTAATCAAAGTTTGAATCATAGCAATAACCATAATCAATGGAATAAGAGTAAACAAGGAGATAGTGTTAGAATTACAGACTCATAGAGCTTACTAATCATTCATATAACGTAATCAAAGGTTTACACTAACTTCAGTTTAAGTGCAATGTGTTACTATACTAATAACATGGTATTCATACTAGTACAATGTGTAACTCAGATAGGGTAATAGTGGCATATTTATAATAATCCCTCCAACATGGCTAGGCAAGGAAAAGGGAACAACCCATCATAAAATCAGATTGGTGGACAGTTACTTATATAATATAGTCTAGGAAATAGGGAATTTTTTGTAAAAAAGGTGTCTACTTTTGGCTTTTAAATGGTAAAATGGTTAAGAATGGAAGCTTGATCGTATTCCGCAATACCCATTTCAAGATGATATTAATGGATGAACTAATATGGTATTATTTATGCACCATGGAAAGGTTTAGTGACAATAGGTTCGTGATGGAAAAAGTTATATAACTATTTTTTCAACATAGAAGGAAGCTTAGATCAAGGTTGGGTCCAAAATAGGCAGGATTTTTCCACGCCTTAGAAATTCAAATGTGTTTATTGGTCATAAATTACAAATGGGAATGAATTTAGTTCCCGTGGCTACCTATTGCATTGCTTTTGATTATTTTTTTCAAGCGATCAGAACATTATGATTGTGTTTCTCGGATAAATATTAGGTTTACCCACCCACCCCCCCGCAAATTCATGAATTATTGGCTGAGGTTAGCGCACTTTGGATTCAATGAACCAGATCCATGCTTTTAAACAATTTGGTTATGGGAACGATAGCTCACATGATTTAATGTGACTGGATCAAGCTGATGTTGCAGAATGTGTCATGTAACTGGAAGAAAAAATTCCATTTTACCTCATTACATGTCTTATCAACTTATTGTGTAGTTGAGCTAAATAGACCTGCAATTGCAGAATAATTGAATCTTTGTGCTTAATCTCCCTGCTCATATTTTTTCTTACTTTTGCATCCACTCAACACTTTTTGTGTGGAGTGAAGTCGCAGTTTCATTTGATATCGTACTTGGATAAAAAAAAATCAATTATGAATGCACTTGTTGAGCACCAACAAGTGGTGTGAGAAAAGTAAATTTCAAAACTTATTGTTGTGGAAGTTTCCCCTCTCCCCTAATTCAAGTGTGGGTCTTCTTAGCCCTTTGAATCCTTTCATGGTATTTTATTCATCCCTATAAACTAAGGCACAAATGTATCTAAGGTTAACTTTCTTCTTCCTTGTTCACCTTCATTAGGAGAAGTCACTTCTTACCCCTCTAGAAACTTTTTCTTTTTGGACTTACCAGTAACTAGAGAGAGAATATAGTATACAAAGAGAAAAACCATTATAGCACATGGATACAAAAATTTAGGGTTAATAGGCCATTGTTTTTTTCGAAGAGGTAAAGTATCATGTGATGTGTCAATGTGATTTCAACAATAATAGGGTCCATGCCTAGATTTGGAACATAGGACCATGCAAACACATCAGAAAATTCTTTAAATAAATATTTGTAAGAAACAACTACTTTTGTGGAACATGATTAACCAAGAAGAATGTTTTATGTGACGTTGGGTGTGGTGTAAATGTTTATGGAAATAATTTTGGAAATGTTGGCCATATGTCCCTTATTAAAATTCATCTCATGAGGGAATATGATTTAAATAGAAGCATGTGAGGAGCCATGCATAGATCTCGGGTGTGATGTGAGAAAAAAATGATACATATGATAAACTAGGATTATCATGGTATTTGATGCACTATGCACTATAAAAGAACATAGTGTGAGTTCCATGCAACTTAATGTAACCTTAAAAGCATAAGCATAGAGGAAACATACATCATCCAAGGACCAAGTGTGCACAAGGGAGGTGAAAGACATCAATGGGGAGTTTATGTGAGCACAAGAGGTGAGATATGCTAACATATGGTTAATGCAATCACTGGAGGGAATGTATGTTAACACGGGGTTACGCGATCATAAAGGAGACTAATTCCAATGGCATAATAGTGAAGGTAATGGAGGTGAAGAGAAAATATGTTGATGCCACAAAAGGGACTCCACAACAAGAGGGTATGAAACATGAACAACTGAGGGGGACATCTCAAGAGAAAGATAAAGGAATATATAGTTAAACCTAAAAATGGAAGTTCTATCTAGAGTAGGATCATACCCAAGATAACAAACTAAAAATGAGAAAGACACTAGAAAAATGACCAAAGAAAATGAAGGAGGGAAGCAAGGGAAAGGGAAAAAAATTTCCCCAGGCATCTGAGGGACAAAGTCAAGTAGATAAGAATGAAGAGGAGCACATGTTGCTAGGATAGAGAGAAGGGAAGAGGATAAATAAGGAAGAATGAGTGCTACCAAGGTTTCATACAGTTGAAGCTTACGATGAAAGGTCCAAGCTGGACCCACAAAGGTCCCATTTAAGATCATATATGGTAATTAAGGTTGATTAGAATTGTTTAATAGATTTCACCTACCCTATTGAATATGATTCTTCTATATAAGAGAGATACTTTTTTAGATTTTGTACTCTTTCTCATGTGTATTTGTGAATAGCTAGGTGCTTGCGCACCAGCAACAATATTTTTCCTCTTTATGAAATAGTTAAGTGAGGAAGAAAGAAAACTAAAGAAGATTAGAGAAGGGTTACTAGTACTTGAAACATTTGTCACTGGCATTAAATAAGCATTATGGATAATACAATCATCCATACGATGCCAACCTTAAAATATGGGGAAACTATCTATATTTTGTCAATAATTTTAAGGAACCCATAAAAAGGGATATATATGCTCGCGTCTAAGGGTGTCTCAAAGGATTTTTTTTTTTTATTGTTATCACTTTCCCTTTGGGCTAAAGGATATGTTATCTATGGGAAATATACCCACAAGCTTCCTACCCAAGTGAAATCACTATTCCAAGCTCAGTAACATTACATGAGTACAAGTTCCCTATATCTATCTGTCTCCTTCCCTTATAAGTATTATATTATACTATATTATTACACATTACCTTATCCTCATGATAAACTTTCTATTCTCAGGTATAGAAATCTAAAGGAGTTGGACACTCAGGTACACAATATATGCGCTTTTGCCCTTTTAGGGGCACTCGTTCTCACCATCACTCTAAGACCAACTCCTTTCCTCTCTCAGTGGTCGAGCCATGCTTATGCATCCTCATTCTCACCTTTTCTAGATGATCTGAAAATGGGTTGGATAACTTGTTATGTTTTTCAAGAACCTCCCACTCAGTTTAACAAATAAAATATCTATCTTATACTTGACATTTGCGGAATTTTATACTTGAAATAGGTGTATGTTTTTTAATTGTTTAAGTGTTTTAAGTCCATTTGATTTTGCTGAAATTAAACATATGAAACAAAAATATAATGCAACAATAAAAAATCAACACATAACAACAAATATAATCTAGGAGTTCTTCTGAATATTGTGGGCTACGTCTCCTTAAGATCTTGTCATCTTGACTTGGCTCTTTGGGATTATGGAAAGTTTATTTTACAAGTTCCACAGTTAACTCCAATGGTTACTAAAATGAACCAATGGTCTTAGAATACCATCTATATCCCTGTCATGGATGTTATCACTCTGAAAACAGATATAGGCTCCCTTAGACTTGATTCCTTCTATCGGTGCCCTTGATCTACACTCAACTTCTCTATGGAACTAACTCCTTCATAATTCTTTTTCTATCGCTAAAACCTTACCTACTATCTCTAGAACACATCACACACCAAAAATAGGTTGATTCTTTTCTCAAAATGAACATTGCATCCCCAAGCTAGGCCTCCCTCCACAGTTGACCCTAGGCTGCCCAAAACTTCCCTGTAGGCTCTAGATATTATAAAGTCTTCAAATGTATTTGAAAATACCTTCATTGGATTTATAATGCCAAAAATCACCAAAATAGAAAAAATTTTCACTGAAATTGGATTCCGGCTACTCCAATTTCTCCTCCAACACCTGTCGGCACCCCCTGACACTAGAGTCAAAGAAAAATTCTCTATGGGTTATCAACCTCTAGAAGTCCTCAAAATATTTTTAAACCTCCATCAATGGATTCTAACTGCTCATTACAATCATAAATGATTATTTCTTTGCTGCATAAGGCCTCTAGCTACCTTGGCTAAGCCTCAAACTGTTGTTGGCACTTGTTGGCCCTAGTGGCCCTTGGAACTTCACTGAAGCATATTGGCCTTAAAAATTCCTCTAAAGGTTCAAAAACCTACACCATTAGTTCCAAAAGATCTGAAACATCCAAAATTGACTATTACATTCCTGAATAAGGCCTCTACCTCCACTGGCTAGGCCTTAAACTATTGTTGGCCCATGATGGCCCTCGTGGCCCCTAGAATTTATATGAAGCAAAAACCTACTCAAGAGTCCTCTAATAGCTCTGAAACCCTCACCAATGAGTCTGGAATTTCCAAGAAAGTTGAAATTTACTATTGGCACTCCAAAATTGGTCGAATCTAGCTCAAGATAGAGCCTGAACTCATTTTGCCCAATGACCCCTAAAAATCCTCCACCAAATATGGAGAACTAGACTTAACTCCAGTTAAGTTCGGCACAATATCCAAAAATGGAATGCCTGCCATAAATGCCGCCAGTTAAACCGTTATCATAAATGCTACCTCTGGGGTGGCCACATGGCCCTTTTCCCTAGGGTCCCCATAGGCGGTTAACAAAATAGTTGTGGGAGTTGTGCCAACCATGGCATTAAGTTTGAATGTGACCACATGAAATGGTTATGTTCACTGTAACTTCCGGATTTGGCCCACGGTCTTGGGGCCACAGTCGTATGGTCGGGGATGGCCCCTCCAAAACCCCAAACTAAAAACCGTGAAACGTTATATATCGCCACAAACGTTATATGGTTAAGAAACAACATAGGGCAGTTGGTAAGATGCGTGCATGTGCGGCAGTAGGTCTCGGGGTCAAACCCCTGGAACTCCAACAAAAAATTTCACCACGACTCCTAGGCCACGTGGTGGCCTCCGAGCCTACCACGTGGTAGTCCATGATTAGTTTGAATTAAAACATGTGCACCGAACTGCGAACAACAATGTGCCACTTATCAAGACCTGATTGGTCCAAACGGAATATTTTGAGGAATATTTTGAGGAATATTTGAGGAATATTCCCTGGAATATTCTCTTTTTAATTTTCCCAAAATTCAAGTGAAACTTGGTCAAAGTCCAAAATTTGTAGTTTACTATAATTTTCAAACTGCGATAACTTCTTCATACGATGTTGGTTTTTTGACCATTCGCAGTGCCTGAATTAGGAAGACGATATCTATCCGGTCGCTCAGGTTCGGCACAACTCCAAACATTTTGAATTTTGAGCTATCACTTAGGTCTATGATCCATTTTTTATCACACCTCCCCATTGGGAATCTTTTGGACCCCAAAAGACTAATATACTGATCTGTACAGTAGATGAGAGTACAACACCCTCTTCTTTTCAGCCTCCATACACTTTCCTTGCATGGGTAGTGCCTTTGAACCACAAGTCGAAGGTACTCGACACTTCCCTTCCTGGATATGCTTGTCCTCCTGTTAAGAAATGTCTTCCTTGCACTCACTCATAAATTTCTGGTGAGAAATTTACAGAAGGTAGTTGAACATCACTTCCTTTATCATCGATCCAAGGTGTCTCAAACAAACATGAGATTACAACATAAAACATGCATACATAACTAAAATTTTCATATGTACAAATGAGTGTATGTCTTACTGTGTCAAGAAGTCAAACCACTTCTTACCAAGCCACTTCCATGGTGCCTTTTTCTACTTAAAATCTTCTTCATGTGAAACATATGTTCTCACATCAATGATGGAATCCTTGGCTCCAATTTCTCCAATATTTCTATCCTCTTGCCTCAAATGCTTGGGACGATTAGTTGGATGCAATGTCCAACATTGGGAAACAACATGTCCCATCTTCTGGCAATCTGTGCAAGTCTTTTGTACCTTCTTTGAAAATTTCCTTTGCCTCAGTTGATTCTTGTATGCCTTCATTCTCTTCCAGCATCTCGAAACAACATGGTTACACACACCACAATATGAACAACAAATCTTTCTTCCATTCAAGCATGCAGAAATGTCATGCATTGCAGAAACATAATCAACTTGACTATGGGAAGAATTATATCTCGCATGCTCCTATGCATGTCCATATTTTTTTCCTTCATGAGGAGATGAACTTGTAGAGGTTCCAACTTTCTCTTTTAGACTAACATCAATTTTTATGTCTTGAAAATTGTCCGAACTCACATGCCTGCCATAAGCTATATGTCTACAATATTCTTGTTGCAACATAGACTTCAAACAATGGCAGTCAACTTGAAAACAAAATTTACATGTTTATGGTTTAGAACTTGCGACAAAAGTTCTTTTTGAAGTTACCTCAGATGCCTGCATGGCTTTGGATTCTTTGCCATTAGATTGAACATAACCAAGACCAAAATTCTTGGGTCGTTCCTCAACCAAAATAGGATCAATCATTCCTTGTGCATGTTTGCCTAAACCCTTGCCTTCATAGCCCATTTTAAACATTAACTTGTACCCTATACCTCTACTATTCTTTTCAAATGAACAAACACATCTTTCTGAAGAGGAAACTGAAGACAAATTAGAGTGAATTACCTCTGCTTCACTCATGTTCTTGGTTAATGCCTCTTGGGCTTGATGGAGCTACATCTCCATCTCGTGCATTCTTTGAAGGATTTCTTCCTTCTCTTGCTTTATCGCAACCAATTTCTCATGAAGTCTAGTTCTTTATCTTCTATCTTCAAACAAAATTTGCACCATGTCCTTCAACATGTGTAAGTCTAGCTTCATGTC
The DNA here is from genome assembly GCA_034641835.2 of Pinus albicaulis. Classification (NCBI taxonomy): domain Eukaryota; kingdom Viridiplantae; phylum Streptophyta; class Pinopsida; order Pinales; family Pinaceae; genus Pinus; species Pinus albicaulis. The sequence continues at coordinate 1,488,329,909 of CM076580.1, forward strand.
TTCTTCAAAGAATCTTATGAAGGAGGAGGATTTTGAAACCTCACTTGAAGAAGTTTTCATCCTGAAAATGAACTAAATAACTTCAATCAAAATTCACAAAGCTTTCAAAACAATTGACAAAGCTTCTGAATAAAATGGTTGTAGAGTCAAGCTCTTATTCAAGTAGCCTTTTGTAAACAAACCCTTTTTGTGCTTCAAGGGTTGCCTTGAGGTCCTTTGGGTAAGGAATATGCCTTCAGCCCTTCTTCCTTCTTGTCCTCTTCATAATTAGTGATCAATAGCTTTCCCTTTACCTCTAGCAAACTCAAGTAACAGTGAGTTTGCAAACATAAAAAATCTTTAACAATGCAAACACCTTTCAAGTCAACAAGAAAACTTGTGCTCTGTCAAGAAAGAAACACATGTGCTCTGATACCAACCTAACCTGAAAATGGGTTGGATAACTTGTTATGCTTTTCAAGAACCTCCCACTCAGTTAAAAAAATAAAATATCTAGCTTATACTTGACATTTGCAGAATTTTATACTTGAAATAGGTGTATGTTTTTTAACTATTTAAGTGTCTTAAGTCCATTTATTTTTTCTGAAATTAAAAATATGAAACATAAATATAATTCAGAAATAAAACATCAACACATAATATCAAATATAATCTAGGAGCTCACCTGAATATTGTGGGCTATGCCTCCTTGAGCTCTTGTCATCTTGACTTGGCTCTTTGGGATTATGGCGAATTTTCTTTTACAAGTTCCACACTTAACTCCAATGGTTACTGACATCAACCAATGGTCTTATAATACCATCTATATCCCTATCATGGATTTCATCACTTTGAAAACATAACTAATCTCCCTTAGACTTGATTACTTTTGTCAGTGCTCTTGAGCTACACCGAGATTCTATATGGCACTAACTCCTCCAGAATTATTTTGATGTCATTGAAACCTCACCTATTGTCTCTAGCATACATCATACACCAAAAATAGGTTGATTTTTTGCTCAAAATGAACACTACATCCCCAAACTAGGCCTCCCTCCACGATTGACCCTATACTGCCCAAAACTTACTTGTAGGTTCTGGACCTTTAGAAGACTTAAAATGGCTATGAAAATTCCTTCATTGGATTCAGAATTCCAAAAATAGTTATAATAGACTATTGGTTAACTGAAATTGGCCTCTGGTTGCTTCGGTGTCGCCTCCAATACCTGTCGACATTGCTTGGCACTCGGGTCAAAGAAAACTTATTTGTGGGTTCTCGACCTCTAGAAGTCCTAAAAAGCTTCTAAAACCTCCATAAATGGATTTATAATGCTCATTACAGTCATAAATGACTATTGGTTTGTTGCATAAGGCCTCTAACTGCCCTAGCTAGGCCTCGAACTGCAACTGGCACTTGTAAGCCCTGGTGGCCCCTGGAACTTCAATGAAGCATCTATGCCTTAAAAATTTCTTTAAAGGACCTAAAAACCACACCATTAGTTCTAGAACATCTGAAACATCCAAAATTTACTACTGGATTCCTGAATAAGGCCTCTATCTCCCCTGGCTAGGCCTCAAATTGTTGATGGCCCATGCTGGCCCTAGTGGCCCCTAGAAATTCTCTGAAGAAAAAACCTGGTAAAAAGTCTTCTTATGGCTCTGAAACCCTCAACAATGTGTGTGGAATGTCCACGAAAGTCAAAATTTACTAATGGCACTCCAAACTTGGTCAAATCTAGCTCAAGATAGAGCCTGGACTCATTTTTCCTAATGACCCCTAAAATCCTCCACTGAATGTGGAGATCTGGACTTAAATCTAGTTAAATTTGGCACAATAGAAAAAATTTTCATGCCCTCCATAAAAACCGCCAGTTAAATCACTATCATAAATTCTATCATCGGGGTGGCCACATGGCCCCTTTCCCCACAGTCTCCGCAGACAGTTAACAAAATAGTCGAGGGATTTGTGCCAACCGTGGCATTAAGTTTGAATGTGACCACATGAAATGGTTATGTCTTATTGTTTTGCGTTGGTGGTTCTGACTTTGGCCCATGGTCATGGGGCTTCAGACTTATGGGAGGGGCTGGCACTCGGGGCTGGCCCCTCCAAAACCCCAAACTAAAAACCTTGAAACGTGATATATGGTGGCAAATGTTATATGGTTAAGAAACGCCATAGGGAAGTTGGTAAGACAGGTGCATGTGTGGCAGCAGGTCTTCGGGTTGAACCCTTGGAATTCCAACAAAAATTTTCACCACGACTCCTAGGCCATGTGGCGGCCTCCAAGCCTGGCACGTGGCAACCCATGATTGGCCCGAATTAAAACACGTGTACCCGACTGTGAACAACAATGCGCCACTTATCAACACCTGATTGGAATGAATGGAATATTTTGGGGAATATTTTGAGGAATATTCTAGGAATATTCCCTAGAATGTTCTCTTTTTAATTTTCCCAAAATTCAAGTCAAAGTCCAAAAATTGCAGCTTACTGGAATTTTCAAACTGTGATAACTTCTTCATACAGTGTCATTTTTTCAAACCATTCATGGTGCCAGAATCAGGAATATGAGATCTATCTGATCGCTCAAGTTTAGTACACTTCAGAACACTTTGAATTTTTATCTATCACTTAGTTCCATGATCTAGTTCTGATCACTAGAATAGAGAAAAAAATTTGGATCCATATATAAAGCAACATATATTTTTTCCATTCCTCTCCCTCTACCTTATGGTCGAGTTTCTAAATACCCTTATGGTATTTATGCAATATGGAACCTTATGACTAGCAAGAAATAGATTATTGATATTAAATAATTTTCCTTCATAAATTACTTATTGGGTGGGGGGGCTACTAAGAGATAAAGACTCCATACCATCATTACTTAGCTCTCTCTCTCAATATCATGGGGATATATCTCTATTAATCTATTATCAATCGTATTTCTATAGCTCTATTCAATATAGAAAGAATATTAGGAAGTAACCATAGCTATATAACTCTATTAGTAACCTAGCCTCTGCTATCTGGAAGTAACCTGACCTCTGCTATTCGTTGTTTAGAAATAATCTTATAAAGTAATTTTAGCTCTATAGTTCTAGTAAGCTATTAGTAACTGTAAAAATAGGAAATTGTTACATAACATCTACTCATAACTCAGACTACAAGTAGAAACAAAGATAGATACAAAGACTGGTAATAGCACAATTGCTAGAAGCACATGTAGAAGAAGTGCCCTCACCCTTACCGAATAAGTCACCTCGGTAAAAGCAAGCTTGGAAACAAATAAGAGATACTATGGAATCAATATTGTAAGCATAAGTTGTATTCATATGTAGAAATTATAGGCTATAGAAATAATCACTTAAGATATACCCTAACATTAGGTGGTAGCTGAAGAGAATAGATTTTTGTTTCAAACAGAATAAATGGAAAGGGGGTTAGACAGAGATGCTATGGAATATATGGAAAGCATTAGGTTGAGAAAGGTAGGCCTAATACCATAACTGTATAACATAGGGTTAGGGATAGAACTAGTAGTGGGGAATACTACCCTAGAACCATATATTTATAGCCAAAATTAGGGCGGAGAAGAATGGCTAGCGAACCGTACCACTTGGGCAGTAAGAGAAGATTGGATTAGGGAATAAATAAATTTTTAATAACTGCATAGATAGGGGTAAGATAGAAAGGATTATGGTGGATTAAAGAAATTATATTGGGATAGTTAATCAGTTAGTCCTAGAAATACAGTAAGTGGCAAGATAGAGACGGACATGGATGAACAACTTGGGCAGTAAATAAATTCTCGTAAGAGAGAGAATTACTGATAACATAATATTGGGTGAAGAAATAAATTCTATAGATATAGACTTACTGGCCGAATATAGGGTGGATAATAAATGCTATTAGACATAGACTTACTTATAAACACTAAGGAAGATAATTTTCGTTATGGGAAGAGAAAATCACTTGGTTTAGTCGAAGATAGGGTGGTTCAAGTTCTGAGGATAAGGGATACTTACTTTGAAAGACGGTAAGAAACACACATAATATCATATACAAAGGATCTTGATACAATCTCCCATGATTTCCATTGGTAAATGAAGAAGAAACCATGGGAATTTAGAGTATGGAACTAATGAACACATAGTTGGAAAAAAAATTGTTATAGATATGGATAGATACCATGTAATCCACGTTGCAACTGGCCTTAGAAATGGTTTTCCCCCTGTTACTGCCATCACTCAAGATATAAAGAATCGCCTACCTCGTGAGAAACATCAATCAAGAAAATTCATAATCAATGGATTTGTCAAACGCTCTTACCTACACAGAATATTGAAAGCACTACTACTGCAACTATGTAATCATATTAGGGGGAGGTAATAAGACAAAATAAAAGTACCCTCTCTCTAGGTCTCTTAAGTGTAGTAGGTAAATATTCTCTTAACAGTGATTTTCTGTAGTGAATTTCAATTATATCTGGCCATGAGGAGTGGTATTTCTTGGGGCCCATATAGTTAGGAGAAGTAAGGAGAGGTAGTTAATAGATCATAGTTCGAGTTCAAAAATAGTAGATTAGACCTTGTCTCATAACTTCTCTAATTGATTGTATCTCTCACTCTTTCCTTCAGGATATATTCATTCACTTGTTGTAGTGGTCATTATATACACTATATAATGTAACTGTGGGTGAGGTATCCTAGTGACTCGATTTTACTATCCCCTCCTTGGGGGGTATATATTTCTCAAGGCTTTCTTTTTGGGGGCCTCAAATATTGAAGATTATCAAGTTATTGAAACATATCCTTTACTTACCTCGTCAATCCAGGAGAAGGTCTAATACTTACCTTATCAATCCAAGATTCGTTATCCAAATTAAAAGACCTCCAAAATAAATAATTTTCTCTCCAACTTACCTCATCAATACAAGAGTCATTAGAGTGACTTATTTTGATCGTATATATGAGTTATCATGTGGCCTAACTATTCTACTCATGACTTGTTACTCTTGTTTCTGGCTCTTCTACTTATGAACCCTTCAATAGTCACTCTAATCACACTTACCCATTATGTTTGGTAGGAGGAATTCTAGGAACCATTTGGTAGAAGAAATCCCATATCAACCATTAAGTCTTGGAAATCCAAGAACCAACACTTGTTCACCCCTTAACAAAATCATGGCAACAACCTCCCTCTTTGAGTAGGGAAAAAATATTTAGCCTAACCCTAAAGATAAAACTTCTTCGGTAGTGCCTAATCCTTTTATTTTCCTACAATATGAAAAATAAGGGGGCCCTTTAAAATTGTTTGGACCATGCCAATAAATAAAACACAAGAAACCCCATAACTACTAGTCAGTTTATAGCATGAAATTCTCTTGCGTGGTAGGCACTAAATAATGTGAGAATCTGCCTTGTCCGTGGAGATTCTTGAAATAATATTAAGGGTGTTGAAGAGTTAATTAAGTATATAGATCATGCCTTAACCATGAAAGGCTTTCCCCAAGTTTGTGGTCTCCCACAAATCCAGTTATTTAGATCGGGTGACCCAAGAGTACGTAGTTTGACCTAGTTAACTAACGGGTTATGCTACATTATTTGATTCAAGCCTATAGGCATACATGGGAAATGTACTATAAGATGGTTTATGATTCCTACCCTCTAAACTGATTCCAGATTATGATTCCTCCCCTCTAAAATGATTCCTCTTCTTGCGTAGAAATACCTTTGGGTGATGTTTTCACTAACAAGTCACTTCATTCGCCTTCGACCTATGGTCATTATTTATATTTGTAATTATTATATATATTCTAGTTATCATGTATATATGTAATAATTATTAAGAATATATTATTTCCATCAATCCCATTCTGAGGCTAGTGAAACCATTACCTTATACAAATCAATTCAGGTAGGCCAAGCATATCAAGGGTAAATAATTTGAGTGTACCAATAGATGGATGGATCAACCATAGAAGTGAATCCACATTCATTAGTGAAAAAACATTGATAAAAGGAACAAAGTTTCTCAACCAATAGAGATAGGATCTACCAAGAAATTAAAGAGCTATTATTGATAGAACACCTGAATCATTTGTGCTTTCCCACTAAGATGGGGAGCCACCCAAATTACTATAATAATCATTACATTATACAGGCTAGGCTACTAGAACATATTTAAAGACCCATGAAAACTAAACTAATAGGTGTTATTAATAAATGGCTTTTAATAACTATCTTAATAACAAATAATGCACACAACACCTTAGCTTTCATCCTCCTTAACCATCTTACCAGAAAAGGAAAGTAGGACCAACTCTCGATGGCCATTTTTCCAGAATCTTGGGCTTTTACCCCGAGACAAGGAAGGAAAATATATCCATATTTATTCCTAAAGGATATTAAGGAAGGTAGGACCAACTAGCTAGAGTATTCGTACCAAGAATTGGATTGAACGTTTGAAAATGCCTTTCTTCTTCAATATAACATCACTTTCCATATATTTGTGATCCAACCAGGATTTGTCATCTAAAATGGATCCATTATTAATAAACCCCGCTTCTAAATTTCCTTCAGAAAAATTATCTCTGATGGGGTAGGTAAGTGAATCAAAAATGATTTTCCTAGGTCTTGATACAAAACATGTAACCTATTGTTCATGGGTAACTCGTTATATATGTTATGGTTCTAAGAGATTGAAACATGTGTCCAACCTTTTTCTTGTTCCACTTGTTTTCTAGAATAACATGTATAACCTTTTGTTTCTTGTTCCACCTGTGTCCATAAATAAACACACATTCCCTCACCATAAGAATAGTGAGCATTAACGCCCTCTCACTTATGGTCAATCAATGAATTGATCTCCCTTATGGTAAATCATGCTTGTGCATCCTTGTTTGGAGTTCCCCAATTCTTTATTTTCAGCACCCCCCCCCCTCCCCCTCCAACACCAATAAGTAACTCTTAATGGATGGGAGGCCATAGATCATTGTTTTTAATGTAAATGATTTCCTATGCATAAGAGTATGGTAATGCATAATAGAGAGTTCTTCTCTCTCTTCTCGAGCTAGTTCAAATTAGGGTAAATCATAAGAGTAATTAAGTTCCCTTTCAACATAACAAAGTCTCAATTGATCCCCCTATAAATCAATTAAACAAATTAATTCATAGTGCTTTTGTGCTTTAGTAAGGGTTGAATGAGTAATATGTGATAAAGTCGCTAGCTTCGGCCTTTAATAAATTTGTGATTGATTAGTTACCAAATAAGAATGGACATTGGTTATTTTTAGGGAAATGGCTATATAGTGACTAGAATCCCACTATGGGCTATAGTAAGTCATTTACCCAGACAACGTGATGGATCATGGTTCTTGTAATATGATTCTAACCAACAACTTTATTAATTGTCGTTGTAACTTGATTGATGAAGGGAAGGAAAAGTTGCACCTAAATACATCACAACAGGTAGTTAATATTGTAACAAACCAATCGGGGCCTTCAAGCACGTAGCCTTCCCTATGTTAGCTTAGAAAGCAATTTGCTAATGGCTATTCCAGATGGTTAGTAAGAGTGATATACCACTAGGTGGGAAAAAGACGCACTCCTTCAGACCCAGATTGACAAGGGTAGAATAAATATGTGTTCCACTTGTATCTATCCCTAAAACTCATTTCTATATAGAATCTAGAAACTAGGGAATCAATAAACCTATCCCCATTTGCAAGTTGATTGGGGAGAAATAGGCTAGGACATCAATTTGATGAGGTGGGGAAGGCCATGGCACTATAGATCTCTCAATTTGTTCATCCAAATGAGCCATCAATTTATATTGTACATTATTGCATTATAAAGGTGGATTTGCTAAGTGATCGGTCATTTATGCAAGAGCTCACACAATAGGCGATTTATTTATGCCATAATTATATTTTTGTTATTCAAAAAAAGGGAAAGGAAAGAGGGCCAAGAGAACCAGCCAATTCATGTTTCATTGCCCCTATGCAAAGAAATTCTATACAATATCTATGTGAAAGATGAGCTTAGTTATGTGTCTTCATTGACTCGAATAGGTGGGATCCTTGATTTTTTTCAGGCCCCTAATTCGAATAGGCCTGACAAAAAAAAACAAAATAAAGTACATATTTGATGAAAGTAGTTTCTTTTTTTAGACTCATATTTTTTTTAGCATTCATTGACGTCCAATGAACCAATTAGAAAATAGGAGAACATGCTTGATAAGGTTGGAGTTAAATCATCACACGTGTTCATTCATATGAAAAACTATAAATTGGATCAACTACTCTTTATTCTTTGTAAGCTCACATACATATATGTCTAGCTAAAGCTCGTACTTCCGGACTTGGGTCATTCCCATAGGGATATACCTCCCAATTAATCATGAGCATCGCCTGATCAACTTAATGCCGGAATTTGTTTTCACTTCTTGTCTGTCCCCAAAAATTCAAAGTAAATGCATATTATCCCAACCAATTTATGACCCACCATACAATCTGTTATAGAAATAAGGAAATGTGTTTTTCCGTTATGAGTAGAAATTGTATTACCAATAATTACGAGTATACTAGTATATACCCAGCAAGGACCAGGTTTTTCTTCTTATTTATTCTCCCTCTTTTTGTTTAGATCCTTAACCATTTCTTCTTGCATAGCGTCTAGATAAACTTGAATTATGTTTGCCTCCCAAAGCATTTTCTTGGTGAGGAATAGGATACTATATTTTGTATATTCATCAAATTAGCAAAATTTATTATTACTAGAAAAATAATGGGAAATTAATCATGCATCAAGGTTGCCTTATCATGGTGACGTCTAAGTGGATATTTTCTCTACACTGATTCTGGACGATATGGTGATGGATAAGTTGGAATTAGCTAGCCTATTGTTCCCACCTTGGATACTCAACTTGGATCTTCACCTAAAACTCGGTAGACTCGATTTCCTTGTTTTTCTATGACTACGTGTGTTTCAGGGTCTCTATCAAAAGTATGTGGCATGTTAGAGAGTCTTGTTGAAATTTAATTCCAACTGCAATAGAGCAGCAGGAGGACTGAAATTAAAATCTGATCGGAACACTGAAAGACAACAATGCAGAAAAATTCTTGTTTGATTCTACACTCCACCGTGAATTGAATTTTGAGCTTGAAAACACCTGCAAGTTCAATTTTCTTGTCAAAAACCGTAGCCTTGTTTCTGAAATGAAGACTGTGGTATGAACCAAACTATCGCTCCATTCAAACCATTCACCTACTGCCATTAAAACCTCTCTCCAAACTGCATTATCTCCCGTGCATTCATTTTGTTTTGAATGCATCCACGTCAACTCCCATGGAGCCCACAACTCCACGTCAAATCCCTGCCAGCCAATCAATGCCCATTCACAGCATCTGAAGCCTACATCAACAACACCAAAAATGGATTTGATAAACTTTGAATCATTTTTTATTAAGTTTTTAAATCTACTAGCGTGAACCAATAGGAGCTTGGTCGCAAGTTTGAAGTCTAGTCATCCGGCAAAAAAATGGATGTGATGAATCATTTATCTAGTTTGCATAAAGACTTTTGGAATCTACAAAATGCATTTCATAAGGTTTTAAACCTTAGTTTAAAGTTTTAATGTTTTATGTTTTTTATCAAAACGTTGTGACAATTTTAGATTTAAACTTAGGTTATAAATGTTTTATAATATATATTGTAAATATTTTATATTTACAATATATATAAATATTGTAATAGATATACATGACGTGTGCATTGACTGAGAGAGTAGAGACTATTTAAAAAAAAAAACATAGTATAAAAGCCCGAAGGCAGAAAGACAGAAAATATATATATGCCAGAGAGTAGAAGACAGTATTATGCACTACGTTTTGTAGCAGCCAAAGAAAAAGAATTTTAGCATTGTAATCCAAAACTGAAGTTATGAGGAAGATTTGTTTTGTAACAGAAAACGTTTTTTTAATGAAACAGAGTTTTACTCCACCTCTCTGTACATGAATTTTATTGTTATCTTCTCTGTGTTAGAAGAGCGAATTTTATTTCCTCTCTGTTGCTCGGAATATTCAGAAATTCCAACATGGTATCAGAGCTAGTCCAAGCTCTTTCCATTTGCCAAAGAAGTTGAAGGAAGAAGGAGTTGTTGAAGCTTTTGACCAGCAGTGTGAAGGCTCAAAAAAACAAGGTATTTACAAAAAATAGTCTTGTTTTGTTTTTTTTAAAGAGTGTAGTCTATAGAACTATAAAATGAAGTCATTTAGAGACAGAGTTTATCTCTCAGTAGTGAGAAGGCTTATTTAAAAAAAAATACAATCAATTTTTTTTTGCATAGTTTAGTAAGCTAGCAATGGCAGGAGCCAACAAAAGCACGAGTATGGGATATACTCAACTCCCACAATTCAATGGGAAGAACTATGGCTATCGGTAAATTACAATGAGAGCCATGTTTGTCTCTCAAGATTTATGGGAGCTAGTTGAGGATGGTTTAGAATAACCAACAGATGAATAAGCATATAATGCCTTAACACAGACAGAGAAGGATTTGCTGAAGAGTAATAGGAAAAAGGACTCAAAAACTCTCTTGTATCTCTATCAGGCAGTGCATGAAAGTATATTTCCAAGAACTGCAGCAGCCAAGAGGTCCAATGATGCATGGGATATCCTCCAGACAACCTAACAAGGTATGGAGAAGGTAAAGACAACAAAACTTCAATTAATGAGAAGGGATTTGAAGTCATTTGCATGAAAGAGTATGATACAATAGACTCATTCTTCACATTGTTGATTGGGTTGGTTACCCAAATGAGATCTCATGGAGAGACCATAGAAGAGAGAAGAATAGTGGAGAAAGTATTGAGGAGCTTACCCTCAAGATTTGATGTGATAGTAAGAACCATTGAAAACAAAAAGGATCTTTCAAAGTTTACAGTTGATGAGCTTCATGCATCATTGATGACACATGAAAAAAGATTGGGCAGAACAACAAACTCATCTTTGGAACATGCCTTCAAGACCCAAATTTCCTTTGGAAGAGGAAGAGGTAAAGGCAGATCAAACTACAGAGGAAAATGAAGAGGAAGAAGCCAAAATAGAGGAAGAAACATCACTGCAAATACTAGTGGAAAGGGAAGCAACCAAAGTTAGAATCAAAGCCAAGGCAGTAGCCAGAAAGGTGGACAAAATCAAGAACATGGACAAAGGTATGATAAATCCCAAGTCCAATGTTATTACTATAAAAATTATGGCCATTATGCCAATGAATGTAGGAAATAACAGAGTCACATGGGTAGTAGACCCAATGCTAATTTTACAAAAGAAAATATCAGTCAAGAGAATTTTGTTTTAGCATGTAATATGGCTAAAGAGAAAAGTGAAGACCTTTTGTTTCTAGATTCAAGATGTAGCAACCATATGACTGGAAACATTTCTATGTTTTCCATGATTGATGAAAATGTAAAGTCTCAAGTCACATTGGGGACAGACAGTAAGGTCTCTATCATGGGGAAAGGCAGAATAAGTATTTTGAAAAAGAAAGGAGAAAGGAGATCCATATCAGATGTTTACTATGTAACTGGTATGAAGTGTAACCTTTTGAGCATTGGACAACTCATTCAGAAAGACTACAATGTTTTCTTTGAAGATGATGTATGTACCATCATGGATAAACCACCAATCAAGCAGAGAATTTCACAAGTGAAGATGGCAAGAAACATAATGTTTCCTCTCAAGATGATAGAAGATTTGAAGAAAGGAGCAGCAATGATATGAGTGACACAAGAGACATTCCAAAGAGAAGAAAAATATGAAAACTGGTTATGGCACTTGATATTTGGACATCTCAACTTTGGAGGCCTGAATTTTTTGCATAGAAAAGGAATGGTAAATGGATTACCATTGATTGAAAAGCCATACAGCCTATGTGAAGGCTACATCTTGGGAAAATAACACAGAGAAATATTTCCATTAGGAAAGAACATAAGGGAAAAAACACCATTAGAAATATTCCATTCTAATTTATGTGGACCAATGCAAACACCATCATTATTAGGCAGCCACTATATGCTAACCTTTTTTGATGATTTCACAAGAAAAACATGGGTATACTTCTTGAAATTGAAGAGTGAAGTGTTTGATAAATTCCACCACTTTAAATCTCTTGTAGAGAATCAAAGTGGGCATCACATAAAAGTCTTAAGAACAGACATAGGAGGAGAATATATCTCCAAAGAATTTATGTGTTTTTGCAGAGAAAATGGGATTCATAAACAATTTATAGCAAGGTATACACCACAACGAAATGGAGTTGCTAAAAGGAAAAATAGAACCATCATGGATATGGTAAGAAGTATGATGAAGGAAAAACATTTGCTAAATGAATATTGGGATCAAGATATACATTGTACAACATATGTGCTGAATAGATGCCCAACAAAGAGTGTAATGAACATAGTTCCAGAAGAAGCATGGAGTGGCATAAAAAATTTTGTCACCCACATGAGAGTTTTTGGTTGTGTGGCTTATGCACACATTCCAGATCAGCTAAGGAAGAAGTTGGACAATAAGGGGGAGAAGTGCATATTTGTTGGATACAGTGAAGAATCCAAAGCATAAATATTGTATAACCCATCCAGCAAGAAATTTATGATAAGCAGAGATGTACAATTTATTGAGAAAGAAGCTTGGGATGTAAGCATTGAGAAAACAATGAATGTTAAATGTTGTTTGTCTCATGATGAAGATGAGGAAGAAATGGCTGAAAGACATCCCTCATTAGCAACACCACCTCCACCAACACAAGAATAGCAAAGGACACCACTAGAAGATATGAGAACACCCTTGAGAAGTGATGACAATGCTTCTCCAAGCACATCACAAGGAGCAGATTTGAGTGCTTCCACAAGTAGAAGTTCAGCAAGTGAAAGAGGAACCAGATTTAGAATTCTGAATGAAATCTATGAGCAAGAGGTAGAAAATGAAGGTATGAACTCTTTATTTTCATTTTATTGTCATGTAGAGGATCCTATTCATTTTGAAGAAGCTGTAAAAGATAAGAAATGGATATATGCTATGGATGAAGAAATAAATGCTATAGAGAAAAATAAGACATGGGAATTATTTGATCTCCCAAAAGGCAAAGAAGTAATTGGAGTAAAATGGGTTTATAAAACCAAAAGAAATGCTAAAGGTAAGATTGAAAGGCACAAGGCTAGACTTGTTGTCAAAGGATACAAGAAGCAACAAGGAAGAGACTATGAGGAAAAATTTGCATCAGTTGCAAGAATGGAAACAGTAAGAGCAATGTTGTCCATAGCATCACAACACAAGTGGAAATTTTACCAAATGGATGTGAAATCAACATTCCTAAATGGATTATCGATGGAAGAGTTATATGTTGAAAAACCTCTGGTATATGAGAAAGCAGGCCAAGAGCACAAGGTATGCAGATTGAAGAAGGCTCTGTATGGGCTGAAAAAAGCACCAAGAGCATGGTACAGTAGGATAGATGTCTATCTATTGGAAAATGGGTTTGAGAAATGTGAAGAAGAACCCACATTATACATCAAAGAGAAAGATGGTAAGATGCTCATTGTTGTCTTGTATGTTGATGATGTAATATTCACAGGTAATGATTCTTACCTCACTGAGAATTTTAAAATAGTCATGAAGGATGGATTTGAAATGACTGATATGGGATTGTTGAGATACTTCTTAGGAATAGAAGTAGAGAAAAATGAAAATAATATTTTTATCTCTCAAGCTAAATATGTGAATGAAGTTTTGGAAAGATTTAATATGCAGGATTGCAAGGCAGCAATTACTCCTACAGTGATGGGATTGAAATGGAGCAAAGAAGAGAACAACAAGGATTTTGATCCAAGTTTTTACAATAGCATAGTTGGTAGCCTTATGTATTTTACTGCAACTAGGCTAGATATTATGCATGTTGTGAGTTTAATTTCCAGATTTATGAAAAGGTCAAAGGAGGAACATTGGCAAGAAGAAAAAATAATTCTGAGGTATGTGAAAGGAACAAAGAGGTATGGTATTTTATACACCACTTCAAAAAAATTTAAATTAATTGGATATACTGACAGTGATTGGGCTGGAAGTATAGATGATAGGAAAAGCACCTTTGGATATTTTTTTCATCTGGAATCAAGAACCATTTCATAGATTTCTAAGAAACAACCAATTGTGGCTTTATCAACAACAGAGGCAGAGTATGTGGCAGCTACAACAGCACATATCAAGCAATATGGATGAGAAGGATGTTGAGAATTTTTTGTCATGAAGAGGTAAAATGCACAACAGTTTATTGTGATAACAGCTCAGCTATAGCTTTATCCAAGAATTCAGTGTTTCACAAGAGAACGAAACACATTGATGCCAAGTATCACTACATCAGAGAGCTAGTGAGAAATGGTGAAATTGTTTTGCAATATTGTAGAATAGAAGAGCAGTTTGCTGATATATTGACAAAACCATTGGGGTAGAAAAGTTTTAACTACCTAAGAAAGTGTCTGGGAATGGAAGAGGATAGAAGTTGTAATTAAGGGGGAGTGTTGGAATTTAATTCCAACGGCAACAAAGCAACAGGAGGACCGAAATTAAAATCTGATGGGAACACCGAAGGATAGCAGTGCAAAAAATTTCTTGTTTGATTCTACACTCCACCATGAATTGAATTTTGAGCTTGAAAACACCTACAAGTTCAATTTTCTTGTCAAAAACCATAGCCTTTTTTCTGCAATGAAGACTATGGTCTGAACGACACCATCACTCCATTCAAACTATTCACCTACCCCCATTAAAACCTCTCCCCAAACTGCATTATCTCCTGCTCATTCATTTTGTTTTGAATGCATCCACGTCAACTCCCATGGAGCCCACAACTCCATGTCAAATCCCTACCAGCCAATCAACACCTGTTCGCACCATCTGAAGCCTACGTTACCAGCTCCAAAAATGGATGCAATAAACTTTGAATCATTTTTTATTAAGTTTTGGAATCTGCCAGCATGGACCAATAGGAGCTCAATCGCAAGTTTTGAAGTCTAGTCATCCAGCAGAAAAATGGATGGGATGAATCATTTATTTGTTTTGCATAAAGACTTTTGGAATCCTCGAAATTTGTTTCATAAGGTTTTAAACCTTAGATTAAAGTCTTAATGTTTTATGTTTTTTATCAAAATGTCGCGACAGTTTTAGATTTAAACTTAGGTTATAAATGTTTTATGATATATATTGTAATAGATATGCATGTTGTGTGCATTTACTGAGAGAGTAGAGTCTGCTTTTTTTTAAGAAAAAAAACTGAGTATAAAAGCCCGAAGGCAGAAAGACTAAAAATATATTTATGCCAGAGAGCAAAAGACAATATTATGTACTGCGTTTTGTAGCAGTCAAAGAAAAAGCATTTTTGCATTGTAATCTAGAACTGAAGTTCTGAAGAAGATTTGTTTTGTAATAGTGAGTGTATTTTTTAATGAAACAGAGTTTTACTCCACCTATTTGTGCATGAATTTTATTGATATCTTCTTTGTGTTAGAAGAGGGAATTTTATTTCCTCTATGTTGTTCGGAATATTTGGAAATTCCAACAAGTCTAGGTGTTCAACTAATAGATTTTCTTTGTTTGGACCAGTTAGTGGGATTCAAAAAGGCTTTGTGGGCATAAATTTATGCTACTAAATAGATTATGCTCCTACCACCCTTGCTCCCTCCTCTACCAGGTAAAACTAAAGTGTTGTTGGTTATTAATAAACACCTTAAACTAAAATTGGCACATTCATTGGCACTCGTACAAGTAAACTTCGATCACTACTGATAGGTAAATCCATGCTTATGTTGACTTAACCTTTTACCCTATGACTGCTCGTTGTGATTCTTTATCAATGGGATAAATCCATTCAAATGGGTTCACTTTTATAATATGTTTATAATACAAGTGATTCTTTTTCTTTTAATGGATCATTCACATGTGCTCTATTAATTAGAAATGGAATGAAATTTTATCCTATATTTACGCCGATAGGCGTAACCCCCTATCGGAAGGAGCATGTTTTGTGATTAGACTAATTAATTTTTTTGATCTCATGGTCAGGATTGGAAGATGCCGGTATATTCTGGTCGTCGCCACTCAATCCATGGATGAAATCTACCCCACTAACTTCCTTTCATATCTAAATCACGTATTTAAACCACTTGGAATACTTTACAATCTGATTAAAAAATTATCGTACATTTGTCAACGCCACCCATCAGCATTTTTAATAACGAGTGAACCAACATTAAATCTTCTCTCCAAGTGTTGAGACTAGTATACACTTGATAGTGAAGGCATCGCATCGGCTCGACGATGACAGCACGCTCCTATGGTCTCTCATGCCTTTGTGAACGCGGAGGAGGGGATCAGTTGTTACCAAGGACATTCCGGTTTGAGCGTTTTTACACCTCAGAGATCGGTTCAAGGCCAAGACAGATCCTCTGGTTCAATGGAAGATTTACATCTTCTCATTACAATTACTGGAGGTTTCAGAGGAGAGTTTACTTGAAATTCGTTGATCCTCGCTTTAGGTATGATTACCGAGACATTCAGCTAAGAAAGTCATATATGGCACTTTGGTAGCAATGATATCCATGCACCTGAGGCCGTTACTGGAGTCGGTCAGCGCCGCCACATGCAAATTCAAGAGCCACCCATGGCTGCTGAGTTCTGACCAGGATGAGAGGCACCCCAGGCTACATCGCGCCTGAATGGCTTATGAAAACGGGTGTGAGCAGTAAAAGTGATATTTACAGGTTGGGCATCGTGTTGCTGGAGATCGTGTCTAGGCGCCGGTGCGTAGATCTCTCGGCTCCGATAGAAGATTGTTATCTTCCTGCTGCGACCATTCGGAGGTTTCAAGAGGAGAGTTTAATGAAAATCGTGGATCCTCGTTTGGAGGTGCATGGATTACCAGAGGAGCATGAAGCGAAGAAAGCTGTTATGGTGGCACTTTGGTGTATACAGGAGGATCCTGCCACAAGACCGGAGGCCAGTGCTGTGAGCCGAATGCTAGAAGGCCACATGCAAATTCAAGAGCCACCCATGGCTGCTCTGGAAAATTCCCTTACTAAGCAACACCACATTTGGATCTCGACGGCTGCTGCCGGAAATTGATCAGCCTAGTAGTTCATTCCGGCTTGGCTGGAGTGGCTGGGCTAGGTACGGCAATCACTGGTCAGTTTCGGCACCCAAAATACAAGTTAGGCAGCGCTGTGCCACACTAACTTCGACTTCGAAATTCTCCAGGCTTAGGTTTTACAAGGTTTTCGGTTTCGTCTTGTTCAGGGGTACGATTTAAAGCCCTCGGAAATGGCTGCCAAATATATATTTTGAGCACGCAACCTGGACGTAAGCTTCAATTCATTATATCATGTAAATTCAAATTTGTTTATAAGTGAATTACACTAGGTGGTTGGAAACAATTTGTTTATTATAAATTTTGATTAAAATTACTTTTTAAGCATAAAAACCATAGATTTATATATGCTTGATATTCAATGATGAATTCAATTTTTTTTCTGGTAAAAAAGACAGCAATATTATACTGCCCATTTATATTTCATATAAAATAAGTAATTTAAAATATTATTGAGTCAATTAATAATTAAATATAAAATAACTTATTTAAAATAAAATATGACTCATTGAGCAGAATGGAAAATGAATTAATAACTGAAGATAAAATAAGTTATTTAGTATAAAATATTACGAATTAAATTGAATTTACGATGAATTATAGAGCATAGAATATTGCTGATTATGATTATTAATATTGATTTATATTAAATTAAAAAATAAATAAATTAAATGAAAAATAAATTAATATTTAGTTAATCGATATTTTTTAGGTGTTCATTAGAATTTGTAATTAAATAGGTTTTATACATATATGGTTGTAGATTTATATTAGTTTCGGATTTATCATGGGGTTTTAGGAAGAATAATAGTTATATAGCTGTCGCTGAGCGAGTTGAACTCTTGATGTATTTCATTGTTGTTTACCTTTATAATGGTTTGAACATTGTCTTGAGCCTGTACAATTTTGTTTTAGAGTGTAATAGATTTTATTAAAATATTACATGCAGAACGTGTCCGTGACTTCAATAATCTTTATAATATAATCGCTAGCCAGAAAATATATTTGGAAATTTACAATTGTAAATGATAGCAAAGTTGAGACGGTTTAGTTTTAGGTTTCTCTTCTCTTTATGTTTAGAAGTAGTGTGCAACTAGATAGATTGAGTATAGGATTTTTAGGAAGAAATAACAGTAAAAACATAAAAATAAAAATTGGAAAACCAAAAAAAAAATATTAGAAGTTAACATTAAAAAAAAATATATAAATTAAATTATATCCATTTATATTAAAATGGAATAAAAATTAAAAATTGTAAAAATAAATTATATTCATTTATATTAAAAAGGAATTAAAAAAATAAAAAAAACACTTGTTAATTTTTTTTTTAGTAAATTATATTATATTAAAAATTACAAACAAAAATAAAAAGTTATATAATTAAAAATATATTAATAATTTAAAATAAACTTGTTAAATCTTTAAAAAAAAAAAAAAAATTATATTATATTAAAAGTTATAACTTTAAAAATGAAAAAAAGCAAAAATATAAAAGTTAAAATACATTTAAATGGGGAAAAATGTGAAATTATATATATATATATATATATATATATATATATATATATATTAAACCTTACAAACAAAAATAAAAAATTATATAATTTAAAATATATTAATAATTTAAAATAAACTTCTTAAGTCTTTTAAAAAAAACTTTAAAAATGAAAAAAAATACAAAAATAAAAAAGTTAAAATACATTTTAACTTTAAGTCACGGGAAAAATGCAAAATTTAAAACTTGTAAAATATTTTTAAAACTTAAATAAATTCTATTATATTAAAAATTAAAAACAATAACAAAAATATAGAGGTCAAATGATGATAGTGGCGGTTAAACTCCACTGAGACTAAACTTTGATCTAAAAAACAAATTATTTAGTTTATTTTTATTTGTTAAAATAAAAATCAGAAATTCAAAAATTATAAAACGCAAAATAAAAAAATTAAAAATATATTACAACTTTAAAAGTCACGGGAAAATTTAAAGCTTGTTAAATCTTTTTAAATTACTAAATAAAAAAGTTAAAATAATTTAAATTTTAAAAGAAAATAAAAAACTTGTTAAATTTTTTAAAAAATAAATAAATAAATATTATATTAAAATTAAAAGCACAAAAGCAAATTATTTAATTTATTTTTATTTTTTAAAATAAAAATCACAAATTCAAAATTTATAAAACAGAAAATTAAAAAATTAAAAATACATTAAAACTTTAAAAGTTATAACTTTAGTTATAACTTTAAAAGTTATAACTTTAGATATAATTTTAAAAAGAGAAAAAATTAGTAAAATAAAAAAGTTAAAATAATTTAAATTTTAAAAGTCACGGGAAAATTTAAAACTTATTAAACCTTTTTAAATTACTAAAATAAAAAATTTCAAATAATTTTAAAAGTCACCGAAAAATAAATAAACTATATTATATTAAAATTTAAAAACAATAAAAAAATAAAATATATTAAAATTTAAAGTAAAAAACAAATTATTTAATTTATTTTTATTTGTTAAAATGAAAATCACAAATTCAAAAAATATAAAACACAAAATTTATAAAACTCAAAATTAAAAAATTAAGAATATATTAAAACTTTAAAAGTTATAACTTTAAAAATGACAAAAAAAATTAGCACAAATTCAAAAATTATAAAACACAAAATTTAAAAATTAAAAATATATTATAACTTTAGTTATAACTTTAAAAATGACAAAAAAATCTACTAAAATAAAAAAGTTAAAATAATTTAAATTTTAAGTTAGTTGGTCCAATGTCGCATTGTGACAAAAATTGTGTCAATGTTTAAATCAATTCCCTTGGGTTCACCAATTACTTTGGTTTTTAATTTTTTGGGTAATGGTTGTCCCTTGGGTTCACCAATTCCTTTGGTTTATAATATTAAACCCTTGGGTTTATTATTTTTTTTGGTTTATAATATCAATAATCGATCAATTTCATCCATGATCAAATGTCACCTTCTGACAAACATTGTATCAATATGAAAATCACCCATGCCCAACCATGGTCATACTTGGTCCAACGTCGCATTGTGACAACAATTGTCTCAATGTTTAAATCAATTCCCTTGGGTTCACCAATTCCTTTGGTTTATAATTTTTTGGGTAGTGATTTTCCCTTGGGTTCACCACTTTCTTTGGTTTATAATATTAAACCCTTGGGTTTATTAGTTCAATGTCATCCATGATCAAATGTCACATTCTGACAAACATTGTCTCAATATGAAAATCACCCATGGTCAATTCCCTTGGGTTCACCAATTCCTTTGGTTTATAATTTGTTGGGTAATGGTTTTCCCTTGGGTTCACCAATTCCTTTGGTTTATAATATTAAACCCTTGGGTTTATTAGTTCTTTTGGTTTATAATATGAATAATCGATCAATGTCCTCCATCATCAAATTGTCTGAATATGAAATCAGCCATGGCCAACCATGGTCATACTTGGTCCAATGTCGCATTCTGACAACAATTGTCTCAATGTTTAAATGAATTCCCTTGGGTTCACCAATTCCTTTGGTTTATAATTTGTTGGGTAATGGTTTTCCCTTGGGTTAACCAATTCCTTTGGTTTATAATATTAAACCCTTGGGTTTATCAATTCTTTTGGTTTATAATATGAATAATCAATCAATGTCATCCACGATCAAATGTCACATTCTGACAAACATTTTCTCAATATGAATATCACCCATGGCCAACCATGGTCATAGTTGGTCGAACGTCGCATTGTGACAACAATTGTCTGAATATTTAAATCAATTCCCTTGGGTACACCAATTCCTTTGGTTTATGGTCATAATTGGTCCAACGTCGCATTCTGACAAAAATTGTCTCAATGTTTAAATGAATTCCCTTGGGTTCACCAATTCGTTTGGTTTATAATTTGTTGGGTAATGGTTTTCCCTTGGGTTCACCAATTCCTTTGGTTTATAATATTAAACCCTTGGGTTTATCAGTTCTTTTGGTTTATAATATGAATAATCGATCAATGTCATCCATGATCAAATGTCACATTTGACAAACATTGTCTCAATATGAATATCACCCATGTTCAACCATGGTCATAGTTGGTCGAACGTCGCATTGTGAGAACAATTGTCTGAATATTTAAATCAATTCCCTTGGGTTCACCAATTCCTTTGGTTCATAATATTAAACCCTTGGGGTTGTTAGTTCTTTTGGTTTATAATATTCATAATCGATCAATGTCATCTATGATCGAATGTCGCATTGTGAGAACAATTGTCTCAATGTTTAAATCAATCCCCTTGGGTTCACCAATTCCTTTGGTTTATAATATTAAACCTTTGGGTTTATTAGTTCTTTTGGTTTATAATATGAATAATAGATCAATGTCATCCATGATCAAATGTCACATTCTAAGAACAATTGTCCTCGATGTTTAAATTAATCCCCTTGGGTTCACCAATTCCTTTGGTTTATAATATTAAACCCTTGGGTTTATTAGTTCTTTTGGTTTATAATATGAATAATCGATCAATGTCCTCCATCTATCAGGTGTACGAATATGAAATCAGCCATGGACAACCATGGCCATACTTGGTCGGTCCAACGTCGACAACAATTGTCTCAATGTTTAAATGAATTCCCTTGGGTTCACCAATTCCTTTGGTTTATAATTTGTTGGGAAATGGTTTTCCCTTGGGTACACAATTCCTTTGGTTTATAATAATCCCTTGGGGTTATTAGTTCTTTTGGTTTATAATATGAATAATTAATCGATGTCATCCATGATCAAATGTCTCATTGTGAGAACAATTGTCTCAATGTTTAAATCAATCCCCTTGGGTTCACAAATTCCTTTGGTTTATAATATTAAACCCTTGGGTTTATTAGTTTTTTTGGTTTATAATATGAATAATCGATCAATGTCATCCATGATCAAATGTCGCATTGTAAGAAAAATTGTCTCAATGTTTAAATCAATCCCCTTGGGTTCACCAGTTCCTTTGGTTTATAATATTAAACCCTTGGGTTTATTAGTTCTTTTGGTTTATAATATGAATAATCGATCAATGTCCTCCATCATCAAATTGTCTGAATATGAAATCATCCATGGCCAACCATGGTCATGCTTAGTCCAACGTCGCATTCTGACAACAATTGTCTCAATGTTTAAATGAATTCCCTTGGGTTCACCAATTCCTTTGGTTTATAATTTGTTGGGTAATGGTTTTCCCTTGGGTACACCAATTCCTTTGGTTTATAATATTAAACCCTTGGGGTTATTATTTCTTTTGGTTTATAATATGAATAATTAATCAATGTCATCCATGATCAAATGTCTCATTGTGAGAACAATTGTCTCAATGTTTGAATCAATCCCCTTGGGTTCACCAATTCCTTTGGTTTATAATATTAAACCCTTGGGTTTATTAGTTCTTTTGGTTTATAATATGAATAATCGATCAATGTCATCCATGATCAAATGTCGCATTGTAAGAACAATTGTCTCAATGTTTAAATCAATCCCCTTGGGTTCACCAATTCCTTTGGTTTATAATATTAAACCCTTGGGTTTATTAGTTCTTTTGGTTTATAATATGAATAATCGATGAATGTCCTCCATCATCAAATTTTCTGAATATGAAATCAGCCATGGCCAACCATGGTCATACTTGGTCCAACGTCGCATTCTGACAACAATTGTCTCAATGTTTAAATGAATTCCCTTGGGTTCACCAATTCCTTTGGTTTATAATATTAAACCCTTTGGTTTATTAGTTCTTTTGGTTTATAATATGAATAATCGATCAATGTTATCCATGATGAAATGTTGCATCGTAAGAACAATTGTCTCAACGTTTAAATGAATTCCCTTGGGTTCACCAATTCCTTTGGTTTATAATTTGTTGGGTAATGGTTTTCCCTTGGGTTCACCAATTCCTTTGGTTTATAATATTAAACCCTTCGATTTATCAGTTCTTTTGGTTTATAATATGAATAATCGATCAATGTCATCCACGATCAAATGTCACATTCTGACAAACATTGTCTCAATATGAATATCACCCAAGGCCAACCATGGTCATAGTTGGTCGAACATCGCATTGTGACAACAATTGTCTGAATATTTAAATCAATTCCCTTGGGTTCACCAATTCCTTTGGTTTATAATATTAAACTCTTGGGTTTATTAGTTCTTTTGGTTTATAATATGAATAATCGATCCATGTCATCCATGATCAAATGTCGCATTGTGAGAACAATTGTCTCAATGTTTAAATCAATCCCCTTGGGTTCACCAATTCCTTTGGTTTATAATATTAAACCATTGGGTTTATTAGTTCTTTTGGTTTATAATATGAATAATCGATCAATGTCATCCATGATCAAATGTCACATTCTGACAAATATTGTCTCAACATGAAAATCACTCATGGCCAACCATGGTCATAGTTGGTCGAACGTCGCATTGTGACAACAATTGTCTCAATGTTTAAATCAATTCCCCTGGGTTCACCAATTCCTTTGGTTTATAATATTAAACCCTTGGGTTTATTAGTTCTTTTGGTTTATAATATGAATAATCGATCAATGTCATCCATCATCAAATTTTCTGAATATGAAATCAGCCATGGCCAACCATGGTCATACTTGGTCCAACGTCGCATTGGGGCAAAAATTGTCTCAATGTTCAAATGAATTCCCTTGGGTTCACTAATTCCTTTGGTTTATAATTTGTTGGGTAATGGTTTTCCCTTGGGTTCCCCAATTCCTTTGGTTTATAATATTAAACCCTTGGGTTTATTAGTTCTTTTAGTTTATAATATAAATAATCGATCAATGTCATCCATGATCAAATGTCACATTCTGACAAACATTGTCTCAATATGAAAATCACCCATGGCCAACCATGGTCATAGTTGGTCGAACGTCGCATTGTGACAACAATTGTCTCAATGTTTAAATCAATTCTCTTGGGTTCACCAATTCCTTTGGTTTATAATATTAAACCCTTGGGTTTATTAGTTCTTTTGGTTTATAATATGAATAATCGATCAATGTCATCCATCATCAAATTGTCTGAATATGAAATCAGCCATGGCCAACCATGGTCATACTTGGTCCAACATCGCATTGTGACAACAATTGTCTCAATGTTTAAATGAATTCCCTTGGGTTCACCAATTCCTTTGGTTTATAATATTAAACCCTTGGGTTTATTAGTTCTTTTGTTTTATAATATAAATAATCGATCAATGTCATCCATGATCAAATGTCACATTCTGACAAACATTGTCTCAATATGAAAATCACCCATGGCCAACCATGGTCATAGTTGGTCGAACGTCGCATTGTGACAACAATTGTCTCAATGTTTAAATAATATTAAAATATTATATATTATTTTTATATCAATAAATATTATTAATATATATTATATATATTATATATTATTTATTTAGTAATATTATAATATTATAATATTTATTTAGTAATATTAATAATATTATAATATTACTAGTAATCATTTTAAATAAATATTCAAATATTTATTAATAATGATTATTAGTAATATTATAATATTATTAATATATATTATTAATAAATATTCAAATATTTATTAATAATGTTTATTATTAATATTATAATATTATTAATATATATTATTAATAATATATATTAATAATATTATAATATTACCAATAATCATTATAAATAAATATTAAATTATTGTATATTATTAATATTATTTTTATATTAATATATACTATATATATTTAAGTTAATATAATAAATTTATTATATATATGATCCGGATTTATGCAGGAACGCAACAGAATAAACATATAAACAGAAATACAATGATGCAGCGGAAATAATACTTCATTTCATTAATATCAAAGAACTGAAATTTGCTTACAGACAGAATGGAAATAAAACTAGCTAGGGCACTGGTAGCTATCTCTGAGAAGAGATGTGGCGGCTACAGGCCTCTGAACTGAGTTACAATGAGGCTCGAGGGCCTATTTATCATTTAGAAACAATTGGAAATCCTAAACATCCAAAACCCTAACCCTAGGAGATGAAGCGCCAAAACTATGGGCCCCGTTTGGGTAAATTGGTGTTTCAACTTCCCAGGGGCGTAACTTTGGCATACGATCTCCGTTTGACACGTACCATACCTCGTTAGAAATATCTATCCGAGGACTACAAATTTGGAACAAGGAACATCGGTCCATGGACCCATGTTGCTCTCCATTTTCCCAAAAAACGTCGTTTAGGGCCTCGAAACGGCTCTGGAAGTTTAGGACCCGAAAAACTGCTAAAAATAGTAAACTGTGCCGAAACTGAAAAACTGAAAGAGACAATGGTGGAACCCCAAGTGGAATAGGTGGGTGACCACCAATATCCACCTGGATCATTCCTCCCCCCTTAAGAAGCAATGGTCCCCAGTGCGTTAAGTTCCTCCATGAGATGAGAAAATTTCTGTTGAACTTGGTCCCTGGTGAACCACTTTCCTTGGTGCAGGAGTTGGCCAGCTTTGACAACCCGATATAATTGGATCTTATGTTGGCGAGTGTTCTTGATCTGCATGTCCATGATAAAATCTGTGGTGGCCTGTTCCATGCAGTCTGGATTTAACTCTGTTGGTGTGAGTTGTTCTGCAATGTCCGAGGTGTCCAGTAGAGGTGGGAAGTAAGGACGAAGGCGATCCACATTGAAGACTGGGTGCAGACCAAGGAATGGTGGAATGCTGAGCTCGAATGCATTGTTCCCTACAGCCTTGGTGATGGTGTACGGCCCGTATCGGAGCGGGCGAAGCTTGCGATGGGGTCCAGTGAGGCGCTCCTTCTGCAAATGTAGCCATACTTTGTCACCCACCTGGAAGTTGTGTGGCACCGGTGTTGATCATGGCGTTGCTTGTACTTGGCATTGGCTCTGTCCAATATATCATGAACCTGTTGGCGGATGTGTTGAATGCGCTCGATGAAGCTACTTGCTTTATCAACTTCAGACTGGACATGATCTGAATTGGCCTGAGCAGCTGCAAATGGCATGGCTACGTCAATGGGACATAGTAGCTGGAATCCCAAGCCCACCTGAAAGGGGCATGACGATTAGCTGTGGAAACCGTTATAACTATGTTGTACATGAGGGAGGCTCTCGTCCCATGTGCGAGGATGCTTTGAATTGTACATGCGCAGAATGTGTACAATCATTCTGTTGACGACCTCTGTCTGGCCATCTGTTTGGGGATGGAAAGGTGTGGACTTGGTGAGCTTGGTATCCAACATCGACCAGAGGCTGGACCAAAATGTGCTGAGGAACCTGCTATCCCGATCTGATATGATAGACTGTGGGATCCCAAAATGCACCCACACTCGTTCAAAGAAGAGTTTAGCAGTGGCTTCTGCTGTGATATTCTTCTTGCAGGCCGCCATAATGGCCATCTTCGAGAATCTGTCGACGACCACAAAAACACAGTCATTTCCCTGCTTAGTAGAAGGCAGGCCCGACATGTAATCCGTGGAGATGGATTCCCAAGGTCGACTAGGGGTAGGTAGAGGAGTATATAGGCCTTGCTTCTTGATGGTCGGTTTGGCAATGGCACAAGCAGTGCAGGATCTGATGTGCTTCTCGACATCCTTTCGAAGGTTCGGCCAATAGAAATACTTCTGCAAGATTGCTACTGTTTTCTCGACCCCGAAATGCCCAGCAACTCGACTGTAGTGTGCTTCCCACATCATCTTGGCACGCTCGCTTGAAGGAACACAAAGGTGTCCCATGTGACATAAAAGTGCATCTTGGAGGTGAAAATTTGGAACTTGCGTGCCCCCCAAGGGTGCCTTGTAAGTGTGGCCGAATTCTGGGTCACTCTCATAGAGAAGCGGCCAATCAGAAGTCTCGTGCCCACAAGAGTTGAGCACGGTGGTGAGCGCTACGATCGGTGGTCGGCTGAGGCAGTCTGCAACATTATTGGTGCTACCCTTCTTGTACTTGATGTTCAAATGAAACTGTTGCAGATATGTGGACCACTTCTGATGGCGATCATTCTGCAACTTCCCTTGTGTCTGTATAAACTGCAGGGGCCGGTGGTCTGTGTGGATGATTGTTTCCTTCCCCAAAATGTAATGCTTCCATTGTCGACAGGCTTGCACAATGGAATACATTTCTTTGTCATAAGTGGGATACTTGCGAACTGTCTCAGACAATGTCTCACTGTGATATGCCACTAGATGTCCTTGTTGAGTAAGAACTGCCCCAATAGCATAGTCAGAGGCATCTGTCTCGATCTCAAATGGCTGCTGCAAGTCTGGTAAGGTGAGCACTGGGGCAGAACAGAGGCGATTTTTGAATTCTTTGAACGCCTTCTGTTGAGGTTCCGACCAAAAGAATTTTGCTCTCGCTCCTCCTTTGGTGACTTGACTCAAGGGCCAAGTGATATGAGAGAATCCCAACACGAATCTACGGTAGAAATTAGCAAGACCCAGAAAGCTGCGAAGCTCTGTTATAGTGGTTGGGGCTGGCCAATACCGAATGACTTGGATCTTGGCGAGATCCACATGCACCCCCCTTTCATCAATAATGTATCCCAGATATTGAACCTAGGTCATGCCAAACATGCACTTCTCCAAATTGGCACACAACTTGTGTTGCCGCAGTGTTTGGAGGACTTGTCGAATGTGGTGAAGGTGCTCTTCCCAAGTCTGGCTGAAGATCAGAATGTCATCCAAGTACACCACTACAAATGAGTTGGTGAATGGCCGCAAGATGTCGTCCATCATCCTCATGAAGGTGGCGGGAGCATTTGTCAACCCGAAAGGCATGACCAGCCATTCGAAAAGGCCTTCCTTGGCTTTGAAGGCAGTCTTCCACACATCAGAGGGTTCAATTGGTACCTGGTGATACCCAGACTTCAGGTCTATCTTGATGAAATATTTTGCACCTTTGAGTTGGTCCAGAAGGTCATCAATCCGTGGGATTGGGTACCTATTCCGGACAGTGATCTTGTTCAGCGCCTGATAGTCAATACAGAGTCTCCACGTCCCATCCTTCTTCTGTACCAACACGATCGGGCTCCCACAGGCGATGAACTTGGTCTGATGTGACCTTTCTGCAACAGCTCTTGAATCTGCCTCTTGATTTCATCATTCTCCAGAACAGAGCACTGATAGATCGGTCCATTAGGTAGTGGCGCACCTGGGGTCAGATCAATCGGGTGCTTGACCTGACAGTGCAGAGGAACCCCTGTGGGTGAGGTGAATATGTCTGCGTACTCCTCCACAACCTTATCCATCTGTTGTTTTTGTGTAGAGGAGCCCTGTCTGGAGGTCGTGGCCACAGTCTTCTTCTTGCCCTGGGGGCGGATCATCAGGAAAACGAATTTCCTGGTTTGGGAAATGAGCTTACTACATTGTTTTGCGGTAACCAAAGAGATAGTCGTAGGAGGTGGTACCTCTGGTATCCTGTACAACTTATTTCCCAAAGTAATAATAACAGCACGAGGTCGAGACTCATACACAGCATGACGCTTCCACAAGTATGGTTGTCCTAATAATACATCAGAAACATCGATAGGAGCAACGTCACATAATACCTCATCCGTGAAGGGCTTGATGCTATAGGGAAGGCGGCACTGCTGGCTGACGCGGAGATCTCGTCCTTGGTGAAGCCATCCGATGGTGTATGGATGTGGGTGAGCTGTGGTCGGCAAGCCCAACCGCTTCACGGCGTCTGCTGAAATGAGGTTCTTTTGGCTCCCATTGTCGACAATGAACTGTACAGGGGAGCCCTTTACCAACATCTGGGAGTGGAAGAGACGTTCCTCCTCCTCTGGATCTTCTGGTTCCTCCTTCTGGACCTTTGTAGTGGCAACAGTGGCGTTGGGCTCCGCATCAATAATCTGTTTCCCTTTTTCATTCCCCTTTTCAGGCTCTGATTCGGAGTCAGAGCATGCATCTGACTCAGAAGCCCTCATCTCGGCCACTAGCGACTGCTTGGCCCGACACTCACTTGTGTTGTGAGTGGATCTCTTATGGAACTCACACCACTTTCCCGTGTCCTTCTTTGGCTTTGCGGTGCTGTTCTTTTCTTGTGGCTTCGATGAGTTGTCTTTAGCCGCCATGCCTTGGCTCGGTCCTTTGTTCTGCGGTTTGGAAGCACCTTTCCCTTGCTTTTGATTCGCAGATCCAAAGTCTCGCTTCTTCTTCTTGAATTTCTGCTCAATCTTGGCAGCATACCGGTATGCCGTACCAAGCGAGGAGATGTCAAGGAACTCCATTTCCTCCTGAATGTATTTGTGCAGACAGCTGCGATACTTTAGCACCAGATGTTTCTTTGAATCTTTGATACCCAACTTTGTGCGCAGGGTATGGAATAGATTCGTCGGCTCATGCACATCTTGATCCCTTTGTTGTCGCAGCGTGGTCCATTGTATGTACTTGTCCTCATAGCTCCCCACGGGATAGTATTGTTCCTTGACGGCGTCTCGAAAAGAATTCCAAGTTGGTACGGCCGAGAACAGAGAGGGTTCTGTCTGGTCCTTGTTCTCACAGTAGGTTTCCCACCAGTCCTTAACATGGGGGTAGCTTTGAGGAGTGCAAAAATAATCTTCTCCCGGTCTGAAAAGTCATGAACAGAGAAATATCCTTCTAATAGATTCAACCATCTATCTATGGCATCTGCGTCTATTTAACCCTCAAATATGGGAATGTCAAAATTTACTTGTACCTTAAAGGGAGTCGCAACTCCAGAGTGGCTACTGGATGCAGATGCGCCGCCGGTGGGCAGCCGTTGAAGGATCTGAGCAAAGCTATCCATCATCGCGTTCCTTTGTTTATCGAGGGCCTCCTCGAGCAATATTTTGATAGGATCTCCTGCTCCCTCATCTTTCTTTTCGTCCCCCATGGGCGTCCGTCGAGGTTTGCGAGGCTGATCTTGCAAAGGTTCTACCAGATCAAGCCCTAGCTCCTTATACCCCGACCTCGTTGGGGACATGCAAGGAAGGATCGAGAAAAAGCAGACCGCTCTGATACCACTGATCCGGATTTATGCAGGAACGCAACAGAATAAACACATAACCATAAATACAGAGATGCAGCGGAAATAACACTTCATTTCATTAATATCAAAGAACTGAAATTTGCTTACAGAGAGAATGGAAATAAAACTAGCTAGGGCACTGGTAGCTATCTCTGAGAAGAGATGTGGCGGCTACAGGCCTCTGAACTGAGTTACAATGAGGCTCGAGGGCCTATTTATCATTTAGAAACGATGGGAAATCCTAAACATCCAAAACCCTAACCCTAGGAGATGAAGCGCCAAAACTATGGGCCCCGTTTGGGTAAATTGGTGTTTCAACTTCCCAGGGGCGTAACTTTGGCATACGATCTCCGTTTGATGCATACCATACCTCGTTAGAAAGATCTATCTGAGGAATAAAAATTTGGAATGAGAAACATTAGTCCATGGACCTATTTTGCTCTCCATTTTCCCAAAAAACGTCGTTTAGGGCCTCAAAACGACTCCGGAAGTTTAGGACCCGAAAAACTGCTAAAAATAGTAAACTGTGCCGAAACTGAAAAACTGAAAGAGACAATGGTGGAGCCCCAAGTGGAATAGGTGGGTGACCACCAATATCCACCTGGATCAATATAATATTTATTTATTGATATATAAATTAATGTGATGGATAGTGGATATAGGCCTATCGGCATATATCAACCACATTGGTAAATGTGGTTGTAAATCTATTTTATATACGCCTATCGGCGTATATCAACCACATTAGTTTTTACTAATGTGGTTGTGCTAGTTAATTAGAAATGGAACGAAATTTTCTCCTATATTTGGTTTCACTTCAACTCCTGATGATGCTGTATCTTGATATCAATCTGGAGTGGAAATATAATCTCGGTCGAAGGAATATGGGGGAATGGATTGGGATTGAATGACTTTGGTTATCAAATGAATAAGGATGTTTGGAAGATAGTTAATCATTCAAGTCACGTAGAGAGCATTTAACCAGGATGAACTAAGCTAGATTTTACGGTTCTTAAACGGGTGCTAGTCAAACTTAATAGCAAGATTTGTTCGAACTGCTACTGGTTCTCGAATGGATAACAATGTTTGGCGGAGTAGTGTTGGTTTGACTCGTCCAATTACCTTTTCCTTTGTTGTTGGGTCAGCTGGTTCTTCAATTGTAACTGGGTGAGCAGATTTCTCAGTAATTGATGGCTCTCACTAGAGAATTTGGCGGAAATTCCGACGGCCAAATCGTCGCTATTCCGACACATTGTCGTCGCAGGAGCAACAGTTAGAGGGCGGGAAAACCATGGTTTACCATACCATCCCAGTTCTGACACAACTAAAAAGTGTCGCAGTATCGACACTTTTCCGTCGCTTCCAAACAAGCGTCACTCTTCCGACGTCTCCTAATCCGTCGCACTTCCGACCTAAATAAACTGTCGCACTTCCGACGAAATGTGGTCCGACGTTTTGAACGTCGCTCTTCCGACGTCTGTAAAATGTCACAATTACGACGAAATTTGGTCCGACGTTTTTAACGTCGCTCTTCCAATGTCTGTAAACTGTCACAATTACGACGAAATGTGGTCCGACGTTTTGAACGTTGCTCTTCCGACGTCTGTAAACTGTCACAATTACGACAAAATGTGGTCCGACGTTTTGAACATCGCTCTTCCGACGTCTGTAAACTGTCACAATTCCGACGCTTACGAGACGTCGGAATTGCCACGGAAGGTTCAATTTAAAAGAAAAAAATGAAATTTTAAAAGGAAAAACGCTATTTTGAATATATTATATGAAGTAAAACAGTACATGAAGTCATTACATTTTCACATCTGAAGATTTGAACCCAAATATCCATCCAGAAAAGTGGAAGTCCCACCCCAGACAATGATAGAAAAATACCCCATGTCACATACAGGGACATGATATAAAACCCAATAACGGTCCACATGGAGATTATCGACAATCTGAGAAAGCATCCAAATATGCCCAAGGCATCTATAAGAAAGTGAAATAGTAGTATGTAGAATAGTAAAACAATAGATAGAGTACCGACGTCCATTGTTCCAAATACAAATTAAAGTACCCAAAATCCTTGAACAGAGAAAAACGCTAATCATGTGAGGAGTAAGATATGTCCCAAATATAAAAAGACCATGAGACCATATCAATAAACCAGCAACATAGACCAGCATCGCTAGTTTTGAAGGCATAGTGATAAACATTAATCATTTTTTTTCACGAGAAAAAGCGATGTTTTGAATATATTATATGAAGTAAAACAGTCCATGAAGTCATTACATTTTCACATCTGAAGATTGGAACCCAAATATCCATCCAGAAATGTGGAAGTCCCACCCCAGACAGTGATAGAAAAATACCCCATGTCACATACAAGGAATTGATATTAAACCCAGTAACGGTCCACATGGAGATTATCGACAATCCGAGAAAGCATCCAAATATGCCCGAGGCATCTATAAGAAAGTGAAATAGCAGTATGTAGAATAGTAAAGCAACAGATAGAATACCGACGTCCATTTTTCCAAATACAAATTAAAGTACCCAAAATCCATGAACAGAGAAAAACACAATCATGTGAGGAAGACCATCAGACCATATCAATAAACCAACAACATAGACCAACATCGCTAGTTTTGAAGGCAGAGTGATAAACATTAATCATTTTTTTTTCACAAGAGAAAAAACGTTGTTTTTAATATATTATATGAAGTAAAATATCCCATGAATTCATTACAACAATATAGAGACAGATTGTCTCGTAGATAAGAAAAATGATAACTGATGTTGTGCTGTTTCCTTCTTTTAAGAATGTGCTGGAGGCAGGCCCTATATCTTGGCTTGCTGCTATCCTCTTTAGTAATTCTATGTTGATTATTTCATTTCACTGATACTCTTTAACTGCTCTGATACTCTTTGACCTTTGTTCATCCTTTTATCCTTTTTATCATGATATACTATGGTAAATAGGAAACAATTTATGTAAGGATAATTTTTTACAAAAGTTCCATCATTTCTTCCCACCATTGAACTTCTGGCACTCTGGTCCTTTGTAACTTTCTTAGTGTTTCGTCAGCCTCAATATATCTTAAGAAATCAGGCTGATTTGGGAACAAATGATTTACTTCATGCTCAAGATAAAATAAATTCTCCAATTTGTCATGAAGGTTTTTCCCTGTAGGCAATGCTGCTGTTGATGAATTGGTTGAAGAACTAGCTTGATTATCAGCATATTTTTCCAATTTTTCAACATAACTATCAAGGTCCATTAGCTTATCTTCTGCAACTATAGGACTGGGCAATCCTCTATTTAACGAAATATTCAATCTTTCTTTGAAGGCAATGATTTCTTCTTGCATATCTGAGCACCTTCGTTCTAAATTCTGTACCAGAGTTCTTTTAGTAAAAACTTTATTTATTTCCAGAATTGTTCTGGTCCT
This sequence comes from Pinus albicaulis, assembly GCA_034641835.2. Taxonomy (NCBI): domain Eukaryota; kingdom Viridiplantae; phylum Streptophyta; class Pinopsida; order Pinales; family Pinaceae; genus Pinus; species Pinus albicaulis. The sequence continues at coordinate 1,488,363,566 of CM076580.1, forward strand.
GTCCTGAATACCAATTTCTGCAAGTTGATTCTTAGTCTGAGTATTCAAAAAATGTATAAGTCTATTGGCCTCTTCTGGCATATTTCCCAACTCTTGTCTTGATCTCTCAATCTCATCCAGAGCCAATTTAACTAAGTTATTATGTTCATCCATTATCTGAATTGAGGACCAAACATCCTTTATTGATTTAATGATATTATCCCAAAGAATATCATTTATTTCTTTTAAAGGTTTCTCCAATGTGAGATCCTTTTCCAATGCTTTGACTGTTTTTTCTAATTTGTTCACTTCTCTTGTTTTATCAGCAACACTATTTTTTGAAAGATCATATTTATGTTCTAGAGTGGCCAATTGTTCCTTTTTTTTGTGAAGCTCTATGGCCTGAATGTTCATATCTTCCATTGACTTTGTTAATTCATCAGTGTTCAAATTTGTAGTGTTGCTCTGTGACAATTCTGCTGGCTGACCTGTTGTTGTTGTACCTGTCACTACTCCTGCTGTAGATACTAGAATATTTGTCTGCTTATCTTTTAATGCATTCTCAAGCTCTTTTTCAGTTGCAGTAAGTTGCTCATTCAATTTTAAGAGAAAATCCATTAGTTCTTCCTCAGAATTTTGTTTGATGATTTCTGCAGTTTGTGGATGTCTTGAGGCCGGTAAATTTAATTGTTTTCTCAGAGCTGCAATATCATCATATTTTCTCTTGATCAAAGCTTCAATACCTTTCACATCTTTAGGATTATGACCCAAACCAATGATTATTTCCTCTAAATTTTTTATTCTATTATCCTTAGCCTGGGAGGAGGCTTTTTCAAGCTGCAACTGTGTATTAGTATTATCCAAAGAATCCTGCAAATTATGGGTCATCATTGATTTATCCGTCAGAGTAGAATAAATCATCTCACCTGTTTTCTTGTGTAGCTCAATTTGATCTAAAGGATGGATATCCTTTACTAAGACTTCAACATTAGTCCTAACGTAATTTGCAGTTGTCTGAGGCTGCCGCACCTTGGGCTTCAAATGGCTCATTAACATCTTACCCTGTTGGATGTCATAAGCTGACATCAATCTTTCTTGATTTTTCGGAGCCATCTTCAAATATTGGTTGTACACTTTAAGTCTAAGTGGATCATTCCTGGCCTTTATATTGGTGAATGTTCTTTTGATGTCCCAGGCAGTTTTTACTAGAGGTTTGAAAGAAGATATTTCTGCACTTTGTTGCCTCTGTATTCCCTATTTTTGAAAATTATTGGATGTCCCACTACCTGTATCTGTTTTCTGACTGTCTTCTCTTCCCTGGCTGTCAGGGATTTCCTGAAATGATTCATCTTCTGGAAGGGGAGTTAATTTCTGCCTTTTAACATCTTGCTGTTCATAAGAGCCACCAATAGGAGTAGTTGTTTCAGCCTCTCTCTTTTTTCCCTTTTCTATATTCAGAGGAGTTTGTAAAATAGAAATTTCTGGCTCACTGATCTGAGTAGGAGGAATTTGTCCTTCACCTTGTTCTTTAGAAGTCTCTGGTTGCGCTGTCATTATGAATTTTTCAATTATTTGTATATCAGGCTCCTTTTCTTTTCCTTTAGATTCTACTGCTACTGTACTAATCTCCTGCAAATTTTGTTGTAAAGTCTTGGCTGAAGAAGATCCCTGCACCTGTCCAAAAGATTCTAGGTCAAGTATCTTTTCAATATCTTTCATTACATTTTCAACATTGACCTGCTCACTATCATTTTCAACCAATGTCCCTTTTGTCCATTCATCCATATTAGCATATTGTTCTATTTCTGGGATTCTTTGATGGATGTATGGTGACTGTTTATTTTTCATTCTTCTATCACAGATAAATTTGTTTGGATCATAAGGCACCCAGTAGAAACTCTTTTGTAGTCTGAGATGGTCTTCTAAAATCTTTTCAGCTTCTTGTCCAGCTTCCCTAGAGTTACAAATGAAGGGACCTAATTGGCTCTTGATCCTGAGTTGATCCTTTTTCTTTGCATTGCAAAAATGAATTATATCTGAATTATTCATCTGCTTGAAATATTCTAATGCAAAGAGTCTCATTGGGACATACTTGGGCAGTTTGAATGGGCATAATTCACATCCATATATCCTGATCTCTGTGTAGTTTTGATATAGGTACCAGTCACCTATCTTGTAATGCTTTGAGAGCTGAAGGATTTTCTTGATTTCACTGTTAATTCTAGGAGGAGAGACTCCTGTCAACAAGGTAGTTGCATGATGAACAAAAAGGTCGATAAACTCATTATAGGAATAAGGAGAATCAGAGAAATTGTGAGTAATGGCAGACCAAAAGATGACTGACCTAGGATTCCCTTTGGCATCAAGTTTCTTAACATAAAAAGGGAAATGTTCTGACTGAAAGTAAATCATGAGATGATATAAGACAGAAGAATACTTAAATACTCTCTCATTCTCAAATCTCATGAACTGATCATGGATTTTGTCAGCAATATAAGATGCAAAATCGTACTTGACAGTAGGAGGTTGTCCAGGGGTAAAAATGGATAACAATACTAGGGTTAAGTGATCAACATACTCACTAGTATTGAAGCCCATTATGGAAGATATCATGTCTAAAATAACTCTACCCTCATCAGTAAAGAAAGTATAACCATAAGGGGGAGGGTTTTTAGGCTGATGCTCTGGTAACATGAAGGTTTGGCATAGGTGGTTTAACTCTTCATGGGATAACTTAGTATATTTCTCAAGTAATTAAACCATGGACAGGGGAGTGAGAGCTTGACCAGGTTGGAATTGTAGCATTTCATTTATGGACTGAGCAGTTATTGGGAAAAGGACATTTTGACTTGGGGATAAAACTACTCGTTGGTTGGGATCATACTTTGCGTAGCAATAATGGATTAACTCAGGAAAAATATGGACTGAGGGGAGAAGGTACATAGGAAGATTTGATTCCCAAAGTCCAAAGATGTCAGAACCATTCAAATAATTGTCTCTGCAGCGGAAAAATATTCGAAGAGGATTCTCATTGAGACGCAAGTCCTTAATTTGAAAATCCATATCGGCTAAAGGCAAATAATCCAAGTCCTTGTGAGAGGCATTGATGGGCACGACATTCAGAGCTACAGGAACTTCCATTTATAATTCTTGTGGATTCAGAAATGGAATTTTGGGGTTTTTGTGGAAAAGGGGCACAATTACCAGTTTTGGGAATATAATTGCAGTTCTGGGAACGAAAAAGACCAAACTGAACTTCTTTTCAGACCTTAGTGCAGAATTAAAACTAAAACCAGGATTTTTTACAGATTTTAGAGGGGAATTGGAATAAATACCTATTTACGGGAAATGAAACGTGTTTAAACAGGTGCTGGTTATGACAGAAGAACCCTGAAATACTTGGCTTCAATTCTCTTCAACAAGGTAACGGTCAGCAAGCGTTAACAATTGGTTTTTGAATTTTGTTGCATGGAAGACTGGCTAGCGCACGGAACAATGAAAATGACGCAGACGCAATTTGTTTTATTTACAAAGTCAAAAGGGTGGCAGGGAACAATGAAAATGACCCGAAAAAGATTAGGGCGAATTTGATAAGAAATTTGCGTCACAACTCTCCCTCCGTACGCCAGCCAACTTCGGACCCGAAAAAGATTAGGGCGGAATTCATTTGGTTTTCGCGTCACAAAATTGGCCGACGTCAGCAGGCTATTTTGGAACACGAATTTGGTTTGAATTATGGTTTATCGCCATTTGAAGTCCGGCGGGCTCGACTTAAGAACAATTTTGTTTGATCCCATCTTATAAAATTTGTGTTGGTTTTCTTTGATAATACACATATTAAAATCCCGCTTAATAAAGAGACAAAATTGTTGTGCTTTCGGAACCTGACCCGAGGATTGGACATGAGTTAACAAAAAAAAGGATAGCGGAACCAGACTTGCACCCGTGGTCAAGCCCTGTACCAAAACCACGAGCGGAATCACAAAAGCGGGTTGCCCATATCGCACTGCTTTTGCGGAGTAGGCGGTATTTCCTATTCGCGAGCGATTCCATAGGGAAAGCGACACGTGGCGAAGTGACCCCCAGAAAACCACCATTTAACCCGTGCCATCGCACGTTAAAGCCCGACGTTGGAAGCCAAGCGAAATTTCCAAGAGTCGTTGATTTGGAGAAGGGCCATCGGACGGTGGTCGCACGTTGAACTTGCCCGGAGGTTAACTAAGGTGTGCAAAGGATAGCCAGGTACGATACGAGTGTTTGATTGGTTATTGATATATATAGGTGGGGCCGGAGTATAATGAAATTTTTTAATTAAACAATTGGCGGATAATTAGCATAATTCTGGAGCGTGATTGTTGTAAGGCTGGGTGGTGAAATATAGAGCCGAAAGTTCATTACAAGTTATTTATTTAAAAATAAACGTGGAGTATAAATACAAAGTGTTCGAAAGTTAAACATTGGTTATCAGGCTTGGAGATAATAGAAAGTCTGTAATATAAATTAAAGTCCAACCATTGCGGATGGTATTTATTTATCAAATTCTACGAATTTGATAAATAAACCCGAAGAAAGAAGAAGTCAATGAAGACCCAAGCTGGAGGAAAAGAATGGGGTAAACCAGGGGAAAATGCTGACAGAGCGATTGTAGACACACCAGCTCTCCTTAGGGATCCAATTTCAGTTTCGTTACGTCACACGATGATCTCTCTTCTCTGGCATTTACTTGTATTGAAGATCACTATTCTAGGAATAAGGAGTTATTTTCTCCAAAAATAACCCTAGCCAAACATTGACAATGCATCAAGGATATCTTTCTATGCTACATAAGTACATATGTTCTACTTCTAAATCATGTCTTGGAAGTAGTTGTTTTGCTGGAATTTATTCACCAGTTGGTTTCATACCAAAGTCTTTTTCACATTTTCAGCATCCAATACATGAAAAAGATAATGGTTTAAAACAACATAAATATTTGAAATTTTGCAAGAATTGTCCGGCACACTTTGAATATGAATTTTGAAGTCAAGTGCATGATGCTGTATAGGATCAAGTGTCATTTTCAATACCAAATGTTTCACAAGAAACTTCTCAACATGCTACCCTGTAGTAAGGATTAAATGACAATATTGCATCAACTATTTCGATAATAAAAGTGCACCTCGGCCATAAGACTAAACAACTACAAATGTTGTAGATCTAACAAGACCACACAATCAAATGTATTCCACAAGGCCAATACTGTATGAAAAATGAAAAGGAGTTTGCAACCAAAAATACCTTAGGCAACTAATTCAATTAGATACACCAAACCATCAACAAAAAGGAAAACCAGCCTACTTGGCCTCAATATTTTCAACTGGTTCCTCTAATTCAACCAATAAAAAGGCCAAAACCATAGCATTGAGATACATTTCATTACACTATCAATAACAATAAAATTTGACTCAGCCATAACCCTTTCCTTTTAGACCACTGGGTAACAAATATGTTTCCTTTCACCTTTGAGTTTTCAAATTATGCCTACCAAATCTAAGACATTTAAGAAGGGGAACTAATACAACGTTAAAAAGAAAACCAGAGCACACATCTAAAATAACAACCCTCCATGAAAAATTAAAATAACACATTAAAATAGAATATAAGTGGACAAGGAAAGATCCACCGCAGTGAAGTTTCACGTGCAGGTGACCTTCCTTTAAACATAATTTTTTCTCTGACCTGCAATTTTTTTGTCACTGAGCCATCCTTGTTGAAGTACAAATCCTTTTCCATAGCTCTTGTATTAACTACCTTCTCTCTGTCGCGTAATCTCAGAGTCCCTCTTCTGCTTGAGCGATTAAAGGAAATGGGTGAAAAAACCGAAAGAGAAGACAATTGTCTGCCATAATTATCAAACATTGCACCCAACTTCTTCCCCTTTCCATTGTTACCCAATGAGGTAGATGTGGCAATTGTTGTCATACTGCCCAAAGCAGAGGCCATCTTCTCTTATGCCGAATATAGAATTACAAGATCTTCATATTAGTATGAACCTTAAAAAACATGACTCCCATTGCTAAAAACCACTTTTAAGTTGTAACAGGCAAACTAAACAACTATCGCAACTTTTGGCAACTTCCGGAGCATTAAGAGAGAAACAACCAAAGAGAAATACAACCACAATCCTCATTTTAATGAGACCGGACTATATATTTGCATTAAGATAATAGAAAGAAATCACGACTATATTAAGGCCACCACAAAACAATCTTTAACTAGTGTCTCTCGCAGCCTTCAGGTTGCCATGCTAGAGGTTGCATATTTTTAATTTAAATTCTAGACCTCTCGTGCCCATCTATGAATGCATCCAATGGGATATCTACATCAAATGCTCCTTTACATCCCCAAAAACAAATTCCCTACTACAAGACCACCAGTATTGATGGATCAGCCCACACCATCCCACCCACTAGAAACGGTGAAAAAGGAAACCCGAGAAAACTTCTGAAATATCTCAAGATGACTATATGGGTGGTTCTTATGAAGCAACCAACCATTCAGAACATGCTCATCAATCCAAACCATGAGTATTATGTGACAATATTCAAGCAGGCACTGAATCGGATTTCTGAAGCTATGTTAGAGAAACTCTAAACTCTCATTGAAAATAGGTGAAATGTGGCACCACTCAGGGATTGACATGTGCCAATTGGTACAAGTGGTAGACAATTGGCATGCTCAAACAACGAGGTGATGCAAGAATGACATGAGGGAGAAAATATCAGAAAAGCCCCAAATCTGGAGAACTAAAGCTCATCACCAACCTGAGATTGACAACTTTACATGATGTAACCTATGAAATCGTAAATGGAGAAATGATAGTAACAATAAAGTAACCTATGTAACAATAAAGTCGGATTCATCCTGGGAGTGGTAATGGGAGAAATCACAGTGAACAACAGGAAACATGCAGAGTTGCTTATAATAAAATAGATGAAAAAAAACATACAAAAAACCTAGATAATAATCATGAACAAGATTAATATTGAATTATGAACTATAAAGGAACTTACAAAATGTGACATTACGAACCTGGTCAAGCGCACAAGCAAAAATATCCTGGACATGACCCTGGTTGACAAGTTGTATTTCTCATGATGCAAGAGGATTTGTACCTGCACTGCCAAGTCAATCAAAATCCATCATTATCTATACAATAAATACAAGTAATTGATGTAGTATTTTTACTCTAAGATGCATTCTTATGATAATGTTAGAACATATGTTGAAAATGTCAAAACATACCCGAATAAGCTCCTCTTCGTTTCAAGAACAATTTATTGGAGTCGCATGAACTTGGAACAAGCCTCCCACGATCTGAAAGAGTAGCAACTAAGTCAACAGTGACTTTTTTGTTGCTACGCTGGATCAAGGGTGGTTTGCTCCAAGATTAAATCGCTCCAATAAATTATTCTCTACTAAACAGGGCCAACCACGTGAAGGTGGAAGCTCTTATGGCCCCTCCCCCCCCCTCACATCACTCTCAATTCCCCAATACCCAATCTATATTTCATTTTTTACTTTCATGAGCATAAAAAAAAATATTCAATAACTAATAAAAAACAATTCAACAAAAAGTACGCAAGAAAACATTGAAATTAATGCTTGACATAAAAATAGTATGATAAATGAGTTTTTTATATAACGCAAAAAACGTTCCAAGTATGGTAACGTTTGTCTTATAATAATACAATATTTTACATTATTGAATTTTCTTTTTCTTCTTCCTATTTCTAAAGCTCCTAATTACATCATCAATATCATCATGCTCTGCTCCTGTTTCGTGCCTTTTGACCCGCACTGCTGACCTAGTTGTGTAGTCATGATGTCTGGTCTCATCCAGTGACGGGGCATCGCCTACAAAAACAGATAATATTAAATTTTAATTGTCAGTTTTTAAATATCATTGAACTAGTTCGGTAATATTAATAAAAAAAATTGCAATGAGATTATTTACCCGGTGCACCAGTTATCGCCGCTGACCTAGTTGTGTAGTCACGATGTCCGGTCTCATCCAGTGATGGGGTATCGCCTACAAAAAAAAATAATATTAAATTTTAATTCTCAGTTTTTAAATATCATTGAACTAGTTCGGTAATATTAATAAAAAAAATTGCAATGAGATTATTTACCCTAGGCACCGCTACAATGACTCAGATCATGTAGTCACGATGTCTGGTCTCATCCAGTGACGGGGCATCGCCTACAAAAACAGATAATATTAAATTTTAATTGTCATTTTTTAAATATCATTGAACTAGTTCGGTAATATTAATAAAAAAAATTGTAATGAGATTATTTACCTGGTGCACCAGTTGTCGCCGCTGACCTAGTTGCGTAGTCACGATGTCTGGTCTCATCCAGTGACGGGGCATCGCCTACAAAAACACATAATATTAAATTTTAATTGTCAGTTTTTAAATATCATTGAACTAGTTCGGTAATATTAATAAAAAAAATTGCAATGAGATTATTTACCTGGTGCACCAGTTGTCGCCGCTGACCTAGTTGCGTAGTCACGATGTCTGGTCTCATCCAGTGACGGGGCATCGCCTACAAAAACAGATAATATTAAATTTTCATTTTCATTTTTTAAATATCATTGAACTAGTTCGGTAATATTAATAAAAAAAATTGCAATGAGATTATTTACCTGGTGCACCAGTTGTCGCCGTTGGGACTGTTGCCCTGTCTTCCTCTCTAGTGGTAAGATCCTCAAGGGAAACATTCTCTGTCATTTAAACAAAAAACATTATAAGGACAACCATCAAGGTATAATTAGAAAAAATTATAAGTGGAAATTAATTACCGTCACGGCCCTCACTGATAGTAGCATTGTCGGCTTGGTCCCTACTACAATGATCAGGTTGCACGTGAGGATCATCTACATTTGGCTCTAAAACTGGGTTATTTGTGTCGTCGGTAGTGTTGCTCCCCTGATTTAAACAAAGTTGTTAGACATTAAATTTATCGATGAAAACAAACATATTGAAAGGTTAATGTTTTACCTTATCAGGCATTATGGATCTTGGGACCTGCCCCAAGCTTATGCGACGTTCAACTACGGCTTGATAGCCGAAATGGAAAGCGATATTTTTATCTTCCTCTGTTGTTTCTGTTCCGAAGTCATCACCCTACATTACATATGTCTATGTATTTTTAATCATATTTGATAGGATTACAAAAACGTTGGAAGGCGATACACTTAATTATAATATGTTTAGCTACTTAATTACAATTCTTGCGGCCAATTTCAAGTAGCCGCCCTGGCCTAGCTTGTGATGGCCCTTTTTTTCAATCCTAGCTTTGGTTGCCTTTGAGGTGTCAGGAAACCTAGCATCAAAATATTAAAGTCAGATATGACGTAGCACAATTTTATTTTAGACATAGAGAAAATTAAAGCTATTGAATTAAAGTTGTAATTTACCTTGCGGGTCCAGTTGGTATTTTTCCTTCTTTCTTTACCCTTTTCTCTTTTCTGTCATGGATGAGTGCTCTCCACTCACTCTCTGGAATTGTGAGAGGATGCTCATATCTAGGGTTAAATTGCAATTGCGTCCTATAGGTGTCCCTGGTATATTTCAAATATTTGCCGGCAACCCGAGCCACCGTTGTTCTGTCAAATATGCCGACCCCAAAAAGGGTTTCTAGATAATCTAGAAGTTCTTTTTTCAGGTTGGAACTCTGGGAATTCCACCCTGTGCATATGTTTGGGCCAAAAATTACCAACGCATGGCTCTCCAGATACCTGTAGAACTCATTGTTTCCTACACAGAAAAAGAAGAAGAAGATATTATCATTAATTTAAAAATAAAAATCGTGATAAATATGTTTTAGATAAAGTACATGAAATAGTTAAAATATTAAAATTTACCTGGGAGTTGTACATGCTTTATAGGGACACCTTCATCATTCACCAACAACGTGCCATTAATGGTCCCTGTGGAGCTGACACATGTAGCTCCAGGAAACGCAATAATGTAGTTGGCCATATCAGCCTCATCATTGCCAACACGTTCAGCGGTTGGCTGGGTGTCTGCTTGGGCAGGGTGTGTTTCTTGCCTGGCACCTAAAGGAGTAGAAGGTGTACAAGAGGGTTTTTGGGCAATCTCTTGCCCTTGTGTCCCACTACCACCAACACCGGATTCAGCAAGTGCCAGAAAATGCTACATACAAAAGAACTTTTTGTTAGTTTAGTCAATGTAAAAATTAAAAATCAAACTATCACAATTCATCTCATGCAGAACAAAAAAAATATCCTTTTGAATTTTTATTATTACCCGATATCTTTCTAGCTGGCTCATAAGTTGTTTTATCCTCTCTTCTGTTTCAGGTGTTTGAGGCACGTCTATCAAAGTATTAAATTCCGACCTTGCATCTCGTGCCTTTTTTCGCAACAAGAACACTGGAGATAGGGATGAAGAAATCTCTTCCTCAAAGAGGGAATCATCAGGCGTACCATGGCTAGGTGTCTGCATATTTGAACAAAATTAATATTATTTCAATTATGTAAATAAATAAAATACCCGAAGATAGAGCAATGCTGGCACTTTACATGTTCTTCCGCTGGCCTCTTTCCGCGATCATCCTGTCTCGGGGTTGTTCCTGTACTGCCCTGATCAGTCCGCCACATTGCAATAAAATTATAAATGTAAAAACTTGAAAACAATATATAACTTGAAAACATAAAATGAAAACTAAAATAATTTCTAATAAGACACCGGAAGACAGAGTTAGAGTTTCAAATATGCCTTGCATTGAATTCAGTCCTGGAAACATGTCATTGCACATTAAGGCACCCAAAGAAGAGACGAGTTGACAATGAAGACCTTATTGAATATATTGTTGGAGCAACTTCTAGTAAACTTGTTGTGAAGACCTTGAGGACATTTTTGGAGCAACATTGTTGAAGCTGATGGTATAGCATTGTTGGAGACGATCTTGAAGGGCCTTGAAGTGAAGCTTTTGGAGCAACTATTGAAAATCCTTAGAGAATTTAAGTAAGGCACTTTCTATCTTCCATCACCTTTTTCCTTTCAATATCCTTTAAACGATTTTGTTGATATTTAATGTTTGAAATCACGTTATAATTCCTTGATTATATGTGTTTTGGGACTAGAATAATTTCACACTAAACCATGCAAACTTAAAAGTAACTTAATAGATCCATAAAGTAATAATAATCATAATTCCTAATTTCCTATCGTACGATATGATGCAAATTATTCAAACATGAAGCAATGAAGACATGCAATGTCTGAATTTCAAGATTGATGAACCAATACAAGAAGTTAGAAACTACAACTTTGATTCAATACTCTGTGTCCTAACTCCAGGAAAGAATCTAGTTTGTAGTACAGAACATGCATCGTGTATTATCAATTCTTAATTAACAACAACTAAAGGTCATCTACATCATCAATTCCTTCCCATTTTGTGTTTTTATGTTATATTCCTTATAAAAGTGTCAAATTTCTCTCAAAGTAAGCAACCATTGAATAAAATAAAAAATAGTTGAGATATGATTGATAAATGGTCATTTATTTCTTAAAAGGATCTTCACGATTTCTTTGGTTGTTTTTCATCTCAAGAAACAAGAAATGACCTAAGAAACTATCGTGCTGTAATATAAGAAACAACACTATGCAATGGCCATTTTCAAAGCCAAATGATGTCCATTGAGGACATGGCCTTTATTTGGTTCCTGTTTCATAGGAGTTTCGGGTATAAATGGAACTTTTTTGTATCATTTCCAGTAGTAAAAAGGGAAAACCTTTTTTTTCCATGGGAAATAATTTACCTTTCCTTTTTCAAGATAATCTAAATCACAAAAAATATGAACTATACTGCACACATTCTTGGATAATGTGAAAGTGGAAAAGGAATACCCTACACAAGTGATGCACACATGTACACTTGAATACTAATATATTTTTGTAGTTGAAATGCAATGCTTGTTTTCATTTAAATGTAGGGTTTTTAAAGCAGGGAGAAATAATGGCTGCCAATTTAATAAGCGTTTCTTTGGGAAAAATTTAAATCTTGTATCGGGTGATGAAGATAATAGAGGGTATTGAATCTTGATTCTTGACATTGTGTTTAACTTGAATAACTCAAATGATTATAAATATCAGTCGATGAGTTCTTTTTTCAAGTATGTCACTCAAAAGTCTTATGTCAAAGCATTGTATGATGGCTAGCATTTGCTTGTTTCCCTATCTTCAGTTCAATGTAAAAAGTATATTAATATGTTGGAGCATGAATGATAACTACAATTGTTTGCTCTGCAGTATATCCAGCCCCAAGATTATGAAAAGTTTTCTCAAGTGGAGCTATTTGGTTAGGCTGTAGGGTCAACCCTCTATAGGAGGAAGGGCCTGCAGTAAGAACTTACCATTTTCCAAGAGCTGAGGGCCAATGCTGTTGTTCTCAAGAAGAGCCGAGGCTAATGTCACCAAGAGCCGAGGGTGCACGTCGTTCTCGTAAGAGCCGGGGCAGAGCCGAGGGTGAATGCTGAGGGAGAATGTTGTTCTGCAAGAACGGAGCGTGATATCAGACGTTAATGTAGCACACCTGTACATTTGAACACTAATAGATTTTTGTAGTTGAAATGCAATGCTTGTTTTCATTTAAATGTAGGGTTTTTAAAGAAGGGAGAAATAATGGCTTCCAAATTAATAAGCGTTTCTTTGGGAAAAATTTTAATCTTGTATTGGGTGATGAAGATAATAGAGGGTATTGAATCTTGATTCTTGACATCTAGAGAGAACACTACAGCCTAACACAATCCAATGGAATTGACCAAAAAAACCCAAATAGAGTCAACCCTACTATAGGAGGAAGGGCCTGCAGTAAGAACTTACCATTTTGCAAGAGCTGAGGGCGAACGCTGAGGGCGAATGCTGAGGGCAAATTCTGTTCTGCAAGAGCTGAGGGAGAACGCTGAGGGCGAATGCTGAGGGAAAATTATGTTCTGCAAGAGCTGAGGGTGAACGCTGAGGGTGAATGCTGAGGGCAAATTCTATTCTGCAAGAGCTGAGGGCGAATGCTGTTCTGCAAGAGCCGAGGGTGGATGCGCGCGTGATATCAGACGTTAATATAGCTATTGCGACGGATAAGAAACAATAAAATCATTTTTATGTAGCGTGCATATAAGTTTCGTTTTTGTATTTTAGCGCGCATATAAGTGTCGTTATACCGACGGTGGAAAACGCGTCGCTATTGCAACGAAGGCCTCCAAACGTCACAATTACGACACTTCAACATTGTGTCGCACTTGTAGTCGTCGCAATAGCGACGCATTGGGCCATAGTGTCGCCAGTGCGACGTCTTCCTCCAAACGTCGCAATGGCGACACTTTTCAATGTCGGTATAGCGACGGTTTTGGGCGGGATGGAAAAAAATTGGGGAAATTTCCAACATTTGGTCAAAAGCGTCGGAACCAAGTGTCGAAATTTGCGCCAAATGTAGTAGTGTCTATATTTCGTTTTGAACTAGCTATGGTCTTTCCCTTCGCATTTATTCCACTGCTATGTGTCATTCGATCACTTTAATATATATATATATATATATATATATACCTTGTGAATCAATCGATACCGCTAATTTGTAATCTTCCTGAATCTCTTCAGGCATCATAGAGAGCTTGGCAAGCCTGTGAGAGAGAGGTGTCGGCTCCTTCCTCATTGGTCACAGAAAGAGAAATTACTTCATTGTGAGTATTTACCTTTAGTTTATAGCCCTTACTTTAGATATAAGGATATGGTGATTTTAGTACTATTCTCCACGAGAAGGATATGGTAATGGTAAATTGTTTCACCTCTTTAGAGCATCTATGCAACTTCTGAATCGTACCAATTCTGGATCGGCTTCACTAGAATGTCGTAAGAGAAATATATCCCCCGCAAGTCAATGTATTGATATCTCCCCTTCGTGGTATATTTTGATTTATACAGTCAGCAGATTCCCTCAAAAGAATTCCCTATATGTAGTACCCATCTATGATGTGAGGACAACCTCTAAATCTACATTGCTTCAAAGAAATGGTTATGTCTATCTCAAATTGGCTCTATCTCTCATATCTTTGATGCTAGTGCTTCCAGAGCTCACCCCAGTGAACCAATTAGGGTGTGATTACTGCTATATATTGAGATATATCTCTATATACCATATTATAATTAGTCTGTGGATCTGCATGAATCCAGTTCTTTAACCAGAAAATTTAAGAGTATAACATGGAAGTGAGGTGACGAGATTTCTCTATTCTGCCAATTTTATTTCCCTTGGGTTTAAATTATTAGACGAAGGGGCCCACAACATGGTTGGGTTGGAATAAATAAATAGTCCTAAAATAGAGGATGTGGTGTTAGCAGTTAACTGAAGGAATACGACTTACTGTTCAAATGACTAATTCCATCTCCGTATGCACTTGAGTTTGATAGCTCCAGAAAGAGTGTTTATGGAGCAATCCTCGCATAAATAACTCTGCAACACGTACCTCACTTTTTTTGAATGACGCAACTCGATGAACATGAATCATTTGTAGACCCGCACAACCCCAAAAGATCACCTCCTCGGGGAGTGGGTATATGATCTTTTCTTACTATTTGCTGGGGGTGGGGCCGTTGCTTGAGCTAGCTTGAGAACGTTATTATGGTTTCTCAATAATAAGGTTGGCCTAAGCGGATAGGCAAGCATCTACTCTTTACGCCAATAATAAGGTAGAGGTAGGTTTTTAAGCAACGTAGTCTAAATACCAAAGGGAGATGGAAAGAAATAAATTCAATTTCATCTAGTAACATGCATAATTACTTATATAATAGTGGCAAATAAAGACAAGCACATGGATGGATTGTGTCCTCATTCAAGGTCGGGTCGATCACAACTTTTCAAGATGCGGACAAAGTGGCTTTGCTCCTATTGAACCTTTTCTTTAACCCTTGGATTCAACGGGTATGGTCGTTGCTTAACAAGTTTAGCATTAGGTTTCAACTCAGCCTTCATTTCGACTAGATTCCTGGCCTAAATAAGGAATTCATCGCATGCTCTTTCGAAAAAAAGGACATGCATCATTGCTCCTTATATTTAGATACTTTCTCTATGAATCGATGGAACCATAACCCTCAAAATCGACCCTAAAACCCCCACTATGCAGAGACAAAATTGACCACCCTACATGGGAACTAGACCCTTGAACCCTCCATATAGACATAGTTGTATGTAATATGTGAGCTTATTTGCACAACACACACACAATTTAAAATAGGTGCGTTGTAGCTCCTAAAGATAACCTCCTAGTTGAGAAGAAGGTCAGTTAGTTACTGGGACATATTTGGGTCTCTTCAAGATAAATCAGTGTTGCTTAAGAGTTTAATATAAAATTATTTAAATCTTATTCAATTATCTTACTCAGAGGAAAATCAAATTTCATATATTGATAGCATTTCATTCCAAATAATTAATGTTCATTCCTGGTGGCCTACACACAAATAGTGAGGTTTCTTTGGTTGTTGTAGTATGGGTGAGAGAAATAATGCTAGAGAGATATCCAGTGTAGAGGGCTATTGATAGAATCATGTACACTCAATTCCAGTACAATTATGAAGAGACAAAGGGAACAAAATTAGAAACCATGGAGCATATTTTAAGGCCTTTAATTTCACATGTTACAAGTACCATTTTTCATAACATAACATAGGTAAATCCAAGACACGTGATAGAGTTCGAACAACTACAATTACGTGACTTCTAAGATGAAAGAAACACATATGAAAATGAAAAACAAAGGCAGAATCAAATACTCCACATATCAGTTCTTGGAATCACCAAAAAATTCTTCATTAATATTGAGGAACATCATACATTTCATAAAGCTTTAGAAATTTCAAAACTCGCATAAGATTATAGCCTCTAGAATACAAAATAGAACCCTTACTACTGAGTTCCTATTCCCTTTTATAGGGAGAGTCCAAACAAAAATAATTTCCAAAATACCTTGAAGTGCTCTAGTTGTATAAACTAACCAATTGTGAAAGCATGCTAATGGCCTAAATATCCTAATTATTACATAATAGACTTAATTACTTCTTGAAAATAAAATATTACAAAATTGAAGAATGTCAGTGGTATGTCATGATTCCCAAATCAAAAAAAATATTCATTGTGGGCTCGTTTTATCTCTCCAAGTGGACCCATGCTCTACTATCCATCTTTTCCATCATTTTTTAATGTCTAGAAGCATCGCAACATTTGGGGAATTTTGAGGTCTAAAATGGACCTCCTAAGGAAATAATAAAATAATAGTTAAACCAATAAAATAATATTTATGAATTTTCAATTCACTTTTTGCACCACAATCCATGCAACCATAGTTAAATTTAATTCAAAAGTTGTACCAAACTAAAATTAATAAAAAAAATGGTATTGATGTGACTATAAATGAGAATGAACTTTTCAGGAAAAAATCATTATCATTAAACAACTAATGCATTTGTCCTTTGTACTTAAATTACTTAAAATAAAATATAAATATAAATTAATAAATTATTGATTATATTATATGCTATTAATTAAAATTTATATTATTTAAATTGTATAATAACATGTAATTAATATACTATATAAAAATAATATAATATAATATAATATAATATAATATAATATAATAAATGTATAGGGATATGCATTGTTTCTTTCAAGAAATATGAAATGACAATAATATATTTTTATTCAAAAAGTCTGAAATGACATTTATTATGAGTACTTTACTTTGACTTTAAAAGTACTTAGAGCACTACCATGGTTAACCATGAGTTTTTATCCACCATTGAAAATGTGACAAGTAAGTACCTTTAACTCAAGCAATGCCACCTCAACCATTAGGGATGATGTCATCCCCTAAAATGTGATTGGTTCTCATAAAGTGAATTTTGATTGTACATTTTCCTTAGGAGGCTCATTTTAGACCTCAAAATTCCCTTAATGAGTTCTGGAGGGGAATGAGACTTGATTTTCATCTTGCTGTTGATGATAGCCTCTCATAATGGTGGAAGCATCTAAATGGAGACGTTGGTAACTGAATTTAAAACTAACCAGTTGGTGTGATGTTTGACCAAAAAATTCCAATTGGATTCAATATCAACTTTACTCAATTTTTTTAATGTTTTTAGTGAATTTGACCCCCTCCTCATGCCATTTCTTGAGAAAGCTTTCAAAATCTATAAGGGAATCCTCTTAAGAGTTGGAGATGAGATTTGCTTCAAGTAAGGATTCAACTAGGGCATTTTAAATTTCATGACCATCATTGATGAGTTTTTTAACTGAACATATCTTGGCTTTCCATCCCTTAAGAATGACTCATTTATGCATTTCATCTATTTTGGGAAAGTCATAATTCCTCCCTTCAACATTGTCCTTCCATTTAAAAATTTCATTTAGATTCTTCTTGGCTTCATCATAACATGAGATCACTTCTACTCACTCATCAGTCAAAGTATTTCCCAATTTGCATTCTTCCTTAATCAAACTCAATTTCTCACAAAATAGTTGTTGGTTCCTTTGTAGTTGTACATTTAAATCATAGGCCTCATGTTTGAGATTCTTCAGCTGAATGGTCCTAGCCTGTAATTTTTCTATTTTTTATTCAGATTCTTGGAGTTGTTTATCTCCGGCCTTGACCTCCTTTGCATGTTGAATTTGAACAGAATTGAACTACTCTTGCAGTTTTTCCAGTGCAATATCGTTTTAATCTAATTGAGCTTTCCACTGTACTCTTAATTTTTCTTCATTATTGATGAATGCTTGTTCCATATTGGAAATATTCTCATCGTTCTCCCTTAATAATTATTTTAATTCAATCGCTTTTTCCATGGTGCCAAAAGCATATGCACCTGTGAATTGTGTTAAATTTCCAAGTTCATCAGCAGGGGCAGCTAAAGTACCTTTCCAGAGAACTTCAAGAGGAGTGACTTCTAAATTTTTCCCTAGGAATAAGTCAAAGAATCATGAATATTCCTATTCTTCCTTCCTATTTTTACCACTTATTTGTGTGTAGGGTTGTAAAAAAATTTCATTGTAGGGATCTCTTCAATTTTTAGAAAGATATCTGAAGTAGGATTCACTAGAATAATCCCAATTGAGGTTGGGTAACTAATGGTGTCTTCTCAGTTGTGGATTTCTCTGCCATGTTGTACTGCTAAGAAGAGGGATTACTCAATGAAGTCTATTGTTGAAAATAAATCTCTCCCTCAAGGATCTCTTTCCCTTATTCACCTTTCTTGGATTGTTTCAAGGCTTGGTTAAATTAGTCCTACACCTCTTCCATGCTTGGGTCTATTGTATGCATCTCTCCTCCAGAATTTGAGGAACTAGTTGTTGGTGTTTGCTATTGTTGAGGAGGGACGATTGGTTTAGAGGAACACTCCAACTGAGCATGCATTGTAGTGTCCTTTAAAGACACTTATATTTGTATAAGAAGCTGCAAAAAATCTAATGGCAAGGGGGCTAAAATTTCATTTCTAAAACTGAGCAATTGTTATCACTCTTGAACTGATAATTTCTTATCCACCCTTTTGAAAACTAAATTACAAGAATTTGCTTCAGTGAATAAGTCACTAAACTTATTTTCTTCATGGAGGAATCTTGTAATACCAGGTGATAGGGCCACCATTTTCACTACTCCATCTGGGTCATAAGGCCTAGTCGAAATGGTGGCTATATTTAATACCTCAATAGGTTTCAAATCCTTTTTAACATGTCCATGATTGTCCCAAAAAAAATTTCCAAAAGGTAGGTGTAATTGAGACCAAACCTTCTTGTTGGAGTCTTTCAAGGCTTCGGTAATCCCATGACCAACTGTTTGGTATGCTACTTCCTTACATAGTAGCCTATCTTGAATATAAAGTGGCAAGATGTGTGGGCATGGATCGCTACCCCAGATTCTGATATATGTAAATGATTCTTCACCAAACCCATTCCCAATTTTCTTAAGGTTTTCCATAGCTTCTTGAGACATCCTGGGGGGTTTGGTTTTAAATATAACCTCATAAATTGGGATCATGACCTTGTGAAAAATTTGATAAAATTTACCAAAATAATTGGTCTCCCAGAGTACATTGTGATATGATGACATATAAAATGGAGGGATTTTATTCTCCAAAACACTATGGCCAGAATGAAAAAAAAAATTGTTTAGCCAAATTTTTGGATAATATTGTGGCCCGATAAAAAATGTACACCTCACAAGCCATGTCAATTAAAGAAACCAATTTGTCAGGGAATTCAGATACATTTGGATATGTGTGTATTCTAAAAAGCATGGAAATAACTTAACTAAAATGAGAAGCAAGTGAATCTATAGAACACTTACCATATTCTTCTTTTTTGTGTTTTTTTGGTTAACTCCTACTGGATCCCCATTTTTTTAAAGAAGTCCTCCACATACTTTTTTTTATAGATGCATTGAGGGTCTAGCAAGTGACACATCTCCTGGAAGGATTTTGCTGTGAATAAACCAATTGTAGTGCATTGTTTTGATATGAATAAACCAATTCTTTCCTTAATATTTACCATTTCAACAACCCATCTAACCATATACTTATAGGTAAACATTCGAGGCCTCTCTCCAATTATATGCAAAAAATAGTTTCTCGGATCCTCTGGAATTGCCTCTGAGGTTAGGGTTTCATCATCAACTACAACTATTTTGACTATCACCTTACGGTCTTCATCTTCAAAATATTTCTAAATAGCTTCCCATGAGGAATGTCCTAAAAACATGGTACAAAATATATCTATAAATATCGTGCTCCTAGTACTTTCTCATCAATGGTTTCCATGAATGGGTTTGTTGGTTGTTGTTCAGGTAGATTTTTTTTCCTCTTGGATTTCTTCATTTGTTCTAGATGAGAGTAGTCGAATTTTCGCTGGTAAGCAGAGGGAATTGGACGATGTATGTGCATAGAGGTCCTTATGTTTTTTTATAGTCAAGCAAAGGTAGTTGCAAATAGGAAGAGCGGTAAGACAAAAAACAATTTGAAATAACCAAGTTTGAATTACAACAGTCAATCCATAAGGGTTTATAATAAGGAGAGGAAAATGTGACTTGCAAGAGATACGTGGTGTAGTTAGGTTCAGTGAAGAGAAAGGGAGGAGGATGATGTCTTCAATATTTTCTCTCTCCTACCATGCTCGCTTGATAGTGGTCTCGACTACTTTCGTGATCGCCACGTTGGCCTAATATGAATGCACATACTACGTGCATTCATATTGGGGGATATATATTGAGGAAAGAATTACATAATATATAGATAGTATCATAGGGGGTAAATTGTTTTATATTGGCAGGTATAAAAAATGGAGCTCAAATTTAATGAAAAAATATAAAGGGTTATAAAAAATTTTAATGAAAAAATAAATAAATACAATATCTATTGAAAGTAGGGGATTTTTAAATGGCAGAGGTGTATTGGGTTCGCATTGGTAGGGGGTTAAATAATGTGATTTTTAGAGTTATTTTCCAATAGGTAGTCGAATTAAGGGTATTGTTTAGT
This sequence comes from Pinus albicaulis, assembly GCA_034641835.2. Classification (NCBI taxonomy): domain Eukaryota; kingdom Viridiplantae; phylum Streptophyta; class Pinopsida; order Pinales; family Pinaceae; genus Pinus; species Pinus albicaulis. Next base: position 1,488,384,133 of record CM076580.1, read on the forward strand.
ATCCCATGAACGAACATGATATGTCAGAGGTTCATTGGGTGAAGCCACCATGGATAGGTGGCGAGCATTTTACCTCCACTAGCAAGGTCCCTAGGTGGACTTGGAGGAATGGTTCGATCCCCCAAAATTCATCACATTTGTCGATTTGAGTGATGCATTTTGTTGACCTTGAATTTCTGGGGGCATGTGTCGGCATAACTGTTTGTGCTTGTTACCCTGTCGGAACTTCTGTAGGGTGAGGCCGCTCTAGAATGGGCAATGATCCACCCCATAGGCGGTTGAAATTTTAACCATTTACATTTGGAAAGTGGGGGAATTCCCATTACCACTTGGTAGATATTGTATGTCAAAAATAGTGTTGCCTTGTTGGCCCACTCCATGTGACTCCTTCCACTCCGGGCTCTTCACCTTTCTGGTATGACCTGCCTAAGACTTTCGATCCACTAAGTTTGAACTTGGATGCCCTGCTTCCCTGGACCTTAGAATCCTGACTCTTTTTGAAGTGTAATTTCAAATTTTTACAAGATTTTTGGGTTCTGGGATTTTTTCCCCCATTTTTCACTTCTCCCCACAACCCTAGAAGTTTCAAAAATTCATTTAACAAAAGGTTATGGCGTTCCATTATTTTGAGATTCAAGCCTTCGATTTAGGTCATGGGATTTCGTCAGTAGACGGTCCCTGGTTTGTCAAATGACGAAATCCTCGGAACATATTTAAAACAACCTAAATGATTTTTCCTCTAATGCTTTTTTACAAGATTTATATTATGAGGGTTTGTCAATAAATGTCCCCTACTCTGATAGTTGATGCATCCCTAGTCCTCAGGTCCATGGAACATTTTGAAACTTATTTTCTACTGATTTATGGGGTTCCGGGGTCGCAGGGTCTCCACGATTTTTTCCTTTATAGGTCCAACTTTGATTTCCCCTATCTTTTCATCTAGGAGGCCATTTGCATACTTCTTTGTACCATTGGAAATATCTTTCATAAACTTTCTAGTTGAGTGGGTTTGATGTGGTCTTTGAGCTCATCTACTACCCTAAAATTGCTTCAGGCTATGTTATCCTTTTCACCTTGACCTTTTTTCTATATGAATAATAAAAGGAAGAAAGAGGATGGTACAACATTGGCTCAAAATGGGGATAAGGTCTTGCTAGAAAGGCATTGAGAACATACAGACTAGTAGCCTTGTTGGGCATGGAGTCAAACATATATAAAAAACTGAAAAATGAAATAAAAACTTTGGTAATTACAATGTCTCACCGGTATTTAAAATGGAAGTGGATACATGACTTTAGTGCTATAAATAGTGCTTGAGGTACTACCCATTTGCAGGAATCTCAAACACTTCACCATCCATATTTTACAACAATAATGTGTTATTACCTTTGACTTCAAAAATTTTGAAGGGACCAAACCACAAAGGATCAACCTTTTCATGTTTTCCTTTTTCTTCTCTAGTGACATCCCATCTAAGCAAAAGGTCACTTGGAGGGAAAAAAAATTCTCTGGATCTTTTATCAAACAAAGGCTTCATCTTTTCCTGGTACTTCATTAGATTTTGAGTCACCCACTCTTTCTTCTCTTGCAATTCAACTAACTGGTTTATCCTCTTGGTCAACGGATTATGTTCCTCCTCTACATCTTGAATTAAATTACCCACTGGAAGAGCCAATTGACTAGGGAACAATGCTGCAGTACCATATACTAATTCAAATGGTTATTTTCAGTCTGATATTTTTTTGTGACTGTGTTTTCCCAAAGAGTAAATTTAAGCTAAGAGTCACAGTTTTTGTTATTCTCTTGAATACTTTTCTTTAAAATTCTCACCAAAGCCTTGTTTGATGACTCTGCCAACCCATTCCCATGTAGGTAGTAGGTGGAAAAGTGAGTAAGTATGAAACTATAACTACAAAGAAAAACAATCATTTTTGTAGACTTAAACACTTTGGCATTATCAGTCACTATCTTCTTGGGACAACCAAATCTAGCAAAAATATTTTCTTCAAGAAATTTTACAACCACCGAATGAGTTGAAGTTTGACTTCCACCCACTTTGTAAAATAGTAAGTACATGTCAAAATACATTTATTTTATCCATTGGAAGGTTTGTGGTTTTCTCCTATGAAATCCAATCCCCAATGTATAAAAGGTTCCTCCACAAAAATTGGAATCAATGGAAATGGAGTTAGCTTCTTATTTTTAGTGAAAATATGACATTCCTTGCAACCTCTTAACAACCTATAAACACTAGAAAACAAGGTAGGCTAGTAGAAAAAAACCTTCAGGATCTTATTTGTTGTAACCTTCCAACTATAATGGCATCCACAATCATAGACACGACATTCAAGTATAATTTCATGAATTTCATATTCTGTTAAGCACAACAACAATACACCAACATGATCCTTCTAATACATCTAACCACTTGTGATAAAATATTTCTGGGATTTAATTCTCAGAGCCTTATATTTAGTTCTGTCAAAATTTGTTGGACAACTAAGAAATAATAGATAATGGACAATATTGGTGTACCAATCTGGACAAAGATATTGGCACTCCTTACCTACTGCAGGTGGTCCAGAAATCTTAGCCAAAAAAATTATTCCCATTTCTTGAAAAATTTCCTCTAATAATATCATGGCTAAACCTTTCCCATTTATTAATTTAGTTAGCTTGATGTCCATGTCATAATCCTAAATTTTGGCTATCCACTTGCCCATTTTTCCCTGATTTTGTTCTTGTGTGAGAATTCCCTTCATAGTTATTGTAGGAACATAGGAAATTATCTTAGATTGTAAAATATAAGTCCTAAAATCCTTCACCACCTTAATGACAGAATAGGCTTGTTTTTCTAAGATTTCATATTTCAATTTGGCATCACTCAGTAGTTAGCTGAAAAGTTCTTGCAATAGCCCTAGTAAAAAATTTCATGTAATAAAGTTAATAAAGGAAAAATAATAGCCATGGTCGCTGGACACATATTCCAAGCTAAATGTTGGGTAAAACATCCTAGTGAGGGTGTTTATGTGGTTTATTATTTCTATAGAAATTGGAAAAGACAAAGGAAAAGGCCTTGGAAAGGAAAAGTGGCATTTAGTGGCATGTATTTATGGAAATAATGGAAATTAGGAGAAAATGAAGGTGAAAGGTCACAACTTGAATTTGAGGACAAAAATGGAGGAAAATAATGGAAAATGAATAAATTGGAGGCCTCGTTAATAAAAAGGCTTTTGAGGATCAAGTGGTAACCTTTTGTCAGTTTAGGTTTTGGTGAGTTCAGTTTTTGGAGCTCTCATTCTCTCTCTCTCATACTCTTGGACACAAATTTTTCTTGGAGAAATATTGGAGGATTATGGCATAGTTGGGATTTGGAGCAAGAAGGAAAAGGAAGAGCAGAAAAGTGCAAGAGGATATGAGGATCAGTAGCTAATAGTGAGTTTCATGTATTATTTCCTTACTATTTTTTTCATGCATGGCTCATGCATGTGGTTTCTTGGTCATGATATGTCATTGGCATGGAGGGTTTGTGGAATAACAGAGGTTTTTCCTAGCCTTGTAATTTCCTAGATAGCCATGGTGTTGTGGGATTATTTCCCTTTTGTTTTCTAGTTGGTTCTCATGTTCCTTTGGTTGTGGGTTGAGTTATTCTTTCTTGGAGCCTTGGTTAGAAAAATTCTCTAGAGCCATGTAACATATTGGGTTGAGTTACTAGGCCTGGATCCTTGGTTTTACAAATGATCTAGAGCCCTTGGTGGGCTGAGTTAATAGTTCTAGAACATTGATTGGAAAAACACTCTGGATCCCGGCAATAGTTGTGGGTTGAGTTGCTAGTCCTAGAGCCTTGGTTGGAACAAATGCTCTGGATCCCTAGACAACTTAGGTAGAGACCAATTGGGTGATGGATAATGGTGTATGACTGTGAGGTGGAATCACTGTTTGAGGGTTGAGTTAGTTTGGCCTCTGGAAGCCCTAGTTCAGTTTTTTGGGACTGGTTTCATGAGATCCCACATTCATGCTTAGAATATGGCACGAATGTGATTGGATGAAGATAGATTGGGTTCAACCAGTCTCAGGTCGGGTGGAACGTGGAAGTCTCGAATGTGGTTGGACTTTGCATTCATTATTAAGAGCTTTTCATACTTGGTATTTCATGTGTAAAAATATTAGTTAATATGTGGTATTTATGGTTGTCATATCCATGTTATTTTTGTTGTTTATATGTTGGTTAAAAGTATGTTTTATGACTTTGATGATGTATGGCTCTCATCATGTTTTGATTTATAGATGAATGAGAAATGAATATGTGACCTAATATATGATAATGCAATTAATTTGATAAGGTGTCAAAGCTTCTTAGATATTCTCAGATAAATATGAAAAATATATACGCAGATCTATTTTTTTAACCTGTAGAATGCATATTTGTGACATGTTTGATGAGATGTTTTTCATGGCTAGTAGGGGTCCAATCAAGTCCTTGTTCATGTATTTGCATTTGTATCATTGTTTCATTATTACTTCTCATTTTTATAATTTTCATGGAGTTTTGGGTAGTCAATGGATCCTATTTGGCATGGCATTGGCAAAAAAAGCTACAGTCACACTAAGGAAGGTTTGTGTTAGAAACTAGGGCTCTAAGTCACATGTAGGCCTTGGAAAGGGAGCGACTCGGGCTCCAAGTCATTGAAATGTTGAGTTCCCTTAGGGGTTGGTCACCTATAAGGGTGGGTTAGCTCCTCGAGGTTCTTTAGGATGTGTGGATGGTCAAATTGGTTGTTTTCAGTTGATTCAACTTCCTTAAGGTGACCTAGGAGGTTGAATGACATCATAGTGGCTTATCATCACATGTTTACCCTAGTTAGTCGATCATATTGGGAAAATGAGGGAGGATGGTGTTATACACTGGTATTAGAGCATGGTTCACCCATTGGACTGGATGGGCAGTGTGTTGGTAATGCCTACATGTCGATTTCATATGTGTGTATTATACTCATGGTCTATGTGATATTTCCATATGCATGGTGTGGTCCTAGTTGTAGTGGCGTCACTCTGTGAAAGTTGATGGTTTTGTTGTTGTGTATGTTTGTAATGAGTGCATCTTGATGGTGAATTTTTCATGTATGTCTGTGTATGTGTTGTTATGCATGCATTGTGTCTAGTTGTGTATGGTTGCGGCATCATGCATGGAAATGGAATAATGATTCAAATGATGTCTATGTATTGTTATGAATATGATTATGTTTATATATATGCATTACACTAATATAGTTGATCTTGCAGCCAAGATATGCTCCCCTGAACTAGACTAAGGTAGATTGGTTTGATTGTGATTTGGTTTATCTAACATGATATACCTTGCAAGAAGAAACAAAAATATGGTTAGGAAAGTGGTAGACTGTATTCCACGAGATTCTCCCTATGGATCAAATGAGCAGCATGGTGAGAAATACTCCCCACACATAGCAGATACTTTGAGAAGTCTAAAGGCAGAGATAAGGAGTTAAAAATAGGATAATGATTTAATCATTCAATCAAAATATCTAATCGCTAGGACATAGGAGAAAAAACCTAAAGTCAATGAAGTCATCCTTTAGATCTTGTCAGATTTGAAAATACATGCATCACTCTGGATCAGCCATGGGTACGAGGATATGACCAATGGGGAATATGGCAGTATATCTCATGTTGGGCATGGGTCAGATAGAGATGACATGAAAAAGGATGGTAGGTTCTTGGATACACTGAAAAGGAGAGGTTATGGATAGAGGTACTATTCTAGTTTTGGTTCTGACAGGTATCATGGTCATCACCGTTATCATCCTTACAGGAGGAATGAAAATTAGTGGAATTTTGAGGTCTAAAATGGGCCTCCTAAGAAAATTGTACAACTAGAATAAAATTTATAAGAACCAATGGGATTCAAGATAATGATGTCAACCATGGGGGATGATTCGCCATTTTTGGAGTAAAAAATAAAAATATTATAAAATAATAAAATAATAAAACTACTTTTTCAACTTGTATTTTCAACTTAGCTCCCTAAGGTTTTACTCAAATTTTGAGTAGGTGTGCTTGTTGGATGCAAAATTTAATTCCTCATCCAAGGAGTACCCATGTTGCATACCTATGATGGACCTTGCTACACAATAAATGATAAATACATGAAAAAACATGATTGCAATCACGTTTTTCATGTATTTCTCATTCTTTGAGTATTAAGGTCCATCAAAAGTATGGAATATGGGTACTCCTTGGATTAGGAATCAAATTTTTCATCCAACGAGTGTTTTCTCTCGAAATTTGAGTAAACCCATAGGGATATAAGTTGAAAATATGAGTTGGAAAATTAGTTTTTAATTTTTTCCTTCTAAAATTTGATGATGTAATCTAATCTTATTTTACTATTTCCAATATTATTTTATAATTTCCATAGGAGGCCCATTTTAGACTTAAAAATTCCCATAATGGACAGGGGATATTTTCCGGATGAGCTTAAGAAAACAAAACCACCTCCATTTGATGCAGAGATGAAGAAAGCAGGGGATGCAGAAGCATGATTGCTTGGAATGAATTATAATTTATTTAGGTTACATGATTATTCAAAGAACATGAAGGCCATAATAGCTACGTTTAGTCTTAAGGGTAATTTGGATATTTGGTGGGAAGATGTAAAGAACATCATAGATATTAAAGAAGAGGATTTGACTTGGAGTGAGTTCAAGAGAAAATTTAGGAAGAAGTATCTATCAGAGAGATACTATGAAGACAGGAAAAAATAATTTTATGAGCTAAAGATGGGGTCTATGACTGATCAAGAGTACACTAGTGGATATTTGTAGTTGTTGAGTTATGTTCCCTAACTCAAGGAGGAGAATGCCAAGATTCAAATATTCATCAGTGGGTTTTTGATAGAATTTAAGGATAGGAATGAGTTTGACGAGCCCAGATCATTGGAGGATGCCATCCAAAAGCTAAAAGCATTGTCATGAAAAATAAAAGCACATATCTAAGACTAAACCATACTGGAAAAGTAATAATAATAATAATAATAATAATAAAGTGAAATGGGACAAGAAATGAGCAAGGCCTCATGACACAAGTAACAAAGAGAATGTAGTGCCGCATAAAAAATTCAATGCATCTAATAGAGGACAAAAAATATGGTCTGAGCAGAACAAGGGTGATGATAGGAATCTCATACGGTGTTGGACTTATGTAAATTATCATTGCTAGAGATATTTTCCATATCATGAGGGTGGTATACCATAGATTTATAGTGTTCGGGAGGTGTAGATAGTGGGGGATGTCAGATAGAGTGTCCCTTGGATTTATACATCATTGGATAACCAGAAGGTAGATCATCATGTATCTATCATTGAGATGGATGGTAAGCTTTGTGATCAATTTGTTTCTATTTTTATTGACCCTGGATATAATTATAGTTATTTTAAGCCTCACTTGGTGGATAAGTTTGGTTTGAATAAGGAAGTGCATGGAGAATCTTGGTTAGTGCAATTCGATATAGGCATAAAGAAGTGAGTTCATCATTGGGTAAGATCTTGCGCATTTGAGCTGAATGATATGCCTACATTAGCACATTTGAATTTATTCCCATTTGGATCATGTAATATGCTTTTCGGTGTGGACTAGCTATATCTTCACAGGACCAAAGTGTATTTTTATGACAAAGCCATTGATTTTTTGGATGATAATGGATAATAAATAGTATTGCAAGGTAAGAAGAAAGGAATGTCAATTAGAATTGTGAAAACTATACAGGCGAAGCAAAGTCATAGAAAAGGATGTGTGTTATTTGTTGTACATATTTCCAGTGATGAAGTCAAGGAATTTCAGGATGTGAATGTCTTGAGTAGGTACCCGATTTTACAATAGTTTTGAGGAAGTGTTTCCAATAGAGATTTCAAAGTTTCCACCTCCCAGAGAAGTGGAATTTCTATTGAGTTGGTATTATGGGAAACACCAGTATCAAAGGAATCATACATGACGAGCACTCCAGGGTTGGAAGAGATGAAGTTGCAATTGAATTAAATTCTTGACATGGGATACATTAGGTCAAGTGTATCACTTTGGGGTGCACCGATATATTTTTTTTTAAGAAGGATGGTACCCTTAGTTTATGTATTGATTACAGGAAGTTTAACAAGGTGAACATAAAGAATAGGTATCCATTTCCAAGGATTGATGATTTATTTGATCAGTTATGGGGAGAAGCAGTGTTATCGAATATTGATTTGAGATCCAGATATCATCAGGTACGCATCAAGGAAGAGGAAATATACAAGACAACTTTGAGGAACAGGTATGGGAATCATGAGTTTAATGTAGTTCCATTTGGTTTTACTAATGCTCTAGCGAATTTTATGTGCTTGATGAATAGTGTGTTGCGTCCTTATCTCAAAATGTTTGTTATTGTATTACTTGATGATATATTGGTATATTCTAAAAATTAAGAAGAGAATTTCAAACACATAGCAACAATATTGAGATTTCTAAGAGCACATTATTTGTATTCCATGGTTATGTTGGGAAAAATACTGAGAGGGGGGGGGGGGTGAATCAGTATTTACTGTATATTCAAAACTTTTGATTTTTCTTGCTTCTAAACCCCATACGCTACTTTCCTGAAACAGACTCGCGTATATACGCGGATACCCTTTATGAAACTCGCGTATACACAGATATCTAATTATGTTATTAGATCTTCACTTAAATCATTCCATCATTCATTCATCAAATTTTTAATAAACAGGAAACATGAACAGTAAGAGCACAGTAAACCATCACACAAAGCATCACACATGAACACCAGAATTTTTAGGTGGAAACCCAAGTCGGGATAAAACCACCGCTGCCGTTGCTCAGCCTTCAATCTTTTATTATAGAGAAAACATATTACAACTTATGTGCTGGTGCAGACTCCTACCAGCATGCAGGAACCCACCTGCGCTTGTTTACCAGCCTCTCCTGGAAGGGAGCTCCAACCCCCTGACTTGTTTACCAGCCTCTCCTGGAAGGGAGCTACGACCCCTGATCTCATTTACCAGCCTCACCTGGAAGGGAGCTACAACCCCCTGACTGAAGGCTACAACCCTCAGCACCTCTATGGACCACGTTTCATCAATTTTTACACTGGACCCTTTCCATACTTTTAAGCTCAAACATACATCACCAATAGATACTTATCAATTCAGACAATGCAGATCAGATAGCAGAAACATAGTAGAACAGATCAGACATTTCATACCCCTTCCATCAGCAAACCCTAGTTTGCATACGCACTTTCCATTCACTGATGTCGCGTATATACGTGCTTCCGTTCACATAAACCAGCGTATACTTCAGTATAAATTACAAAGTCAATTTTATTACGCATACGCGCTTTCTCTTCAGAGAAGCCGCGTATATACGCGCTTCCTCTGCGGTGAACTAGCGTATAGATCTTCAACTATTATAGAGCAGCATACTTCTTCAGATCAGATATTCAGTTAAGATTTACCTTTTTTGTCTCTGACATATGTTTGCCTCATCTCAGATCTAAGCCTTCCATGAACAGATCTAGCAAATACAAGTACAATACAGATCTAGATCCCCTTCTTCATCACTCCTTCATCGGTGCATCATACATTCAGATCTTTCATTCAATTGTAACCCTTTCCATTCAGATATACTCCAGAGAGAAGTATTCATTCAAGCTCAGACATCTTGCGCCCTTTGTCCCTGCTTTGCACAATGAAATTATTTTCCTTATATAGGTTTACCTAATTTCAATACCATGAGCTAAAACTACATTACTTCCGATGGTATTCCTGGATGGGGCCATTTAGACGAATCATTACCCAATACAATCGGTCAATACCATGGTGTTTACCCTTGGTTTTTCATTTTAAGAGCGCTTTTTCCGATACGCGACTTGGCACGTTGATTCCCACGTGCATACGCGACTTCCCCTAGGAAAATCCGCGTATGACTAGAGACATACTCTTTTCATAAAGATTTAGCACATGCTGAAATCATTTCTTCATTTCCTTCTGTACACACTGTAGATACATCAGATTTACTTCATCAAGAACATATTCTATCAAGAACAACTTCATCAAGTAAGTTGCCATCATCTTCATTCAGTGGGTTTCCATCAAGGACAACACTCTGCATCATATTGCCAACAATCTCCCCCTTTGGACTTGATGGCAACCACGATGGTGTTTGGTTACCACAACAAATAGGTACATTAAGAATACAATGACACAATTCAAACACCATGTCAGAATACAATGACACCATTCAAACACCATGTCACTCTCCCCCTTTGACATCAAGGGCAAAGAGCTGATCAAAAACCAACATAATCTCCCCCTTTTCTCCTCATGTGGAAGAAGCATTCTGCAGATCTGATATATACAGAAGTAACCAAGCTCCCCCTGAGTTCATGCTGAATCTTCAAACATATTTTCCAATGAAGTACATGACTCTATGAACTTCCTATCACTAAGGACTCATACTTACATCAAATATCCAACCAAGTGGATTTACATATGAGACTCAAGTACCCAGCCAAGTGGCTTTACAAAAATTGACTCAGCTACCCAACCAAGTGGGTTTACAACTTTGTCAAGTCCTTACATGACTGAATATTACAATTTTACATAATGGGTCTCAACATGACCTTTTTATCAAAATGCAAATATGACTTTTCATAACCAACACCCGAAAGTCCTCAGGAAGGAGAACATATTTCAGAACCATCATAATGCCAACAATGCATTATACTCAGCAAAGCTAATGCTCCCCCTGAAACTGTGCATCCAAGCATCCTTTTCATATGACTAAGGCTCCCCCTTAGTTTGTGCACCCTGAACACTGTCACCAACAAATCATCAAGGCATTTGTATCAAAACATTAGAGAAAGAATTATGAGCACTAGAACTCCATCAGAGATACCAAACAGTATCAGAGATACCAAGCAGCACTGCAGCTGTGCTGAAAAGAGCTGACTCCAAACAGAAAAATGTCAGCAATCAAACATATGAGGTTTTCTGTGCATGAACTCACGTATTTACGCGACTGTGTTTCATGAAACCCGCGTATCCAATACCATCTTCTAAATTTATGCAGATTTTTTCTTTTGACTGGCAGAGAACACTCCCAGCTTCTGTCTTAGATACTCGAATGCTTCCCTGGGCAGAGGTTTGGTAAAGATATCATCAATTTTTTCTTTGGAGGGAACATACTCCAACTTCACCTTTTGCTCAAGCACTTGTTCATGCAAGAAGTGATACTTGATGGGAATGTGCGTGGTCTTCGAATGCATAACAGGATTCTTTGAAATAATGATGGCACTTGTATTGTCACACTTAATGGGGACAAGAGGTGTACATTTGATTTGAAAATATTGTAAGGTTTGCATCATCCAAAGGAGTTGAGTGCAACAAGATGCGGCAGCCACATATTCTGCTTCTGCTGTAGATAAGGCAATAGAATTTTTCTTCTTGCTGAACCAAGATACTAACCAGGGTCCCATATAGAATGCACCACCACTAGTGCTTTTCCGATCATCAACACTTCCAGCCCAATCTGCATCAGTGTAAGCATGAAGAGTAATATCAGCATTCTTTGGATACCATAGACCAAGGTCCTGAGTTCCTTGAAGATATTTGAAAATTCTTTTAACAGCCTGAAGGTGAGACTCTTTTGGATTAGCTTGGAATCGTCCAACAATCCCTACTGCATGCATAATGTCTGGTCTAGTTCCGGTGAGATAAAGTAGACTTCCTATCATTGATCTGTATTCTGGTTGATTCACCGTGGGAGAATCATCATGAGAACTGAGATTGCATCCGGTTATCATTGGTGTACTTACAGGTTTGCATTCTTCCATGCCATACTTCTTCAGAATTTGCTTAAGATATTTTGCTTGTGAAAGGAATATACCATCTGCATTTTGATGCACTTGTAAGCCAAGAAAGAATGTTAGTTCTCCAAGTAGGGACATTTCAAATTCTTGCTGCATGACAGAAGCAAATTTTTGACTCAAAGATTCTTCATTACTCCCAAAAATGATATCATCAACATATACAACCACAATCAATAGTTTATCATTTTCAAATTTTGTGTATAAGTTGCTATCAGCAGACCCCTTTGAAAATCCTTGTTGATGAAGATATTTGTCAAGACGATAATACCAAGCCCTTGGAGCTTGTTTGAGACCATATAGGGCCTTTTTAAGTCTACAAACAAGATTTGCATCATTTCCCAAAATGAATCCTTCCGGTTGTTCTATATATACTTCTTCTTCTAGATCACCATTAAGAAAAACAGATTTAACATCCATTTGATAAACTTTGATTTGTTGATAACTTGAAAAAGCAAGAAACATTCTTATGGCTTCAAGTCTAGCTACAGGAGCAAAAGTTTCTTCAAAGTCTATACCTTCTTGTTGAGTATATCCTTTGCAAACCAATCTAGCTTTGTTTCTTACAACATCCCCATTCTCATTTAACTTGTTCTTGAAAATCCATTTAGTTCCAATGACATTTTTATCATGTGGTCTTGGTACCAATTCCCAAGTGTCATTCTTTTCAATTTGATCAAGCTCTTCATTCATGGCTTGCCTCCAACATTCATATTTTCTAGCTTGATTGAAATTGTGTGGTTCAATTGTGGATAGAAGTGCCAGATGATTAGAAGATCCCACAAGAGTTCTCCTTGTTCGTACACCTGATTCCTTGTCACCCAAAATTTGAGATTCAGGATGATTCTTTTGCACATATCTGGATGGAGATTTTTCAGATAGATCATCTTCAGGTTCTTCATTGGATCCATTGTCTATATCATTTGATGTAGAAGGACATAGGTCACCATCATCTTCGTTTGTTGTTTGTTTTTCTTCTTTAGGAGCTGCAGGAGACTCATCAATAACAACATCAATACATTCAACAATCTTTCGAAGCCTTTTATTGTAACATTTGTATGCTTTTCTTGTAGATGAGTAACCAAGAAATATCCCTTCATCTGATCTAGGTTCAAACTTTCCAAGCTTTTCATCATTATTTTTGATAAAGCATTTACTTCCAAAAACTCTAAAATTCTTCACAGATGGAGAATTACCATACCAGAGTTCATATGGAGTTTTGTCACTATTTACCCGAACATGAGACTTGTTGAGAATGTTAGCTGCTGTATGTGCTGCTTCTCCCCAGAACATGTCAGGAGTTCCAGAATCATCGAGCATAGCTCTAGCCATTTGTTGAATTGTTCTATTCATTCTTTCTGCTACGCCATTTTGTTATGGAGTACCTGCTACAGAGAATTGTCTTTTTATGCCATGTTGTTCACAAAATTCAAAGAATTCATTTGATGTATATTCTCCTCCTCGATCAGATCTAAGACACTTGATTTTTAGATCTAATTCATTTTCAACTAAATCTTTGAAGATCTGAAATTTTTCAAATGCTTCATCTTTGTGTTTAATGAGCCCGATCCAACACATTCTAGAGTAATCATCAATAAATAAGATATAGTATTCTTCCCCACGTGGTGACTTTTTCCTCATGGGTCCACATATGTCAGTATGAATGAGTTCAAGAGGCTCACTTGATGATCCTTCTTTGGCATTAAATCGTACTCTGGTCTGCTTACCGAATTGACAAGATTTGCATATGATACTTTCTGGTAGATTAATATTGGGAAGACCACGAACAGCTTGAAGTCTGCTTGCTTTGTTGATTTGAGAGAAGCTCAGATGCCCCAGCCTTCTGTGCCATAGCCAATTTTCTGAAGACTTGCTCAAGTAACATTGATCTATGTCGTTCAGTACATACAGGTTGCTAGGATTTCTTTTTCCTTTTATAATGATTTTACCTGTATCAAGATCACGAACCACACATTCCTTTGAACTAAAGACCACTTCCGTTCCTTGATCACACATTTGACTTACACTTGACAAGTTATGCCTTAATCCATCCACATACATGACATCATTAGCCTTCACCTTTTCTTTTAGAAATACTGACCCTTTTCCTTTAATTACAGCAGGAGTATCATTTCCAAATGTAACTTTATTTTCCTTTTCTAGAGCATTATATGTAAGAAGTTTGCTTTTGTCACCTGTCATGTGTCTTGAACACCCACTATCAATGTACCATTGATTTTCTTCACCTTCTGCAAATAATGCTATCCCACAATTTTCAACCTGCATTTCTTTCTTTTTCCATACTTTAGAGCTTGAGGGAACATGTTCTTTTGGCTGGACCTTGCTCCTACATTCAGATTATTCATGACCAAAGTTATTGCAATAAGTACATTCAACTTCATTTTGAAGAGGAGAAAAGTTGTTATAGGTGTTCTTCTTTGGTTCAATATTCATCCTTTTCTTTCTTTCTTCTCTTGTCATGATGGTTTTATATGCAACACATTGAACAGATTTATGACCAAAACTGTGACATGAGAAACATTGTCCATTGAAGTAGAAATTTCTGCGATCATGAAATCTTCTATTTGAATTTACCTGTTGGTTGTTGCTTCTTTGAGGGATCTCCCTGTTAGTGATCCTTGATTTGAGATGATCATGCTTTACCTGTAAAGATCCTTTGTTCCCTTGCTGAGTGGCTAAGTGAAGAGAACCAGTTGTGACTGCTTTCAGATAATTTGGTGCTGAAGTCTGGGAAGATTCCCCAGTATATCCAAGACTTGTTTTTACAAGAGGAGACCGTTGTGTCTTGATAATCTCATCTAAGGTTTCTGAACCTTTAGCGAATCTAAGATTGAGAATCTTCACTTTCTCATTATCTTTCCTTAGACTTACTACTTCACACTCCAATTCCTCAATGCGTTTTTCCTTGGCTTCAAGCTGATTTTCAAGAGTCTTTATGATTATGTTCTTTTCTTCTAGGATTACTTTGAGTTGATTGTTTTCTTCAAGAAAATCATTGTCCTCTAGAGCATCCACAAAAGTATCCTTTTCTTCTCTTTGTTCAAAAGCCATGAGAAGTCTAAAGTCTTCTTCACATTCTTCCTCACTATTAGATGATCCATCACTGTCTTCATTAGTATAATAACTTTTTCTTGTGCTAGATCGATTCTTATTCCTTCTTTCTACTTCTTTTCCTTTAGCCGAAGTTTCTTTATAAGGACACTTTGCAGCATAATGACCAACTCTTCCACAATTGAAACATTTGAAAGGAAGCTTACCTTTGAACTTTCCGGTACCTAGTTGAAGTCTTCTCACAAAATTTGCTTATTCTTCTTCTTCAGATATATAGCTGGATTCTTTGACAACTTCCTTTTCTTTTCCTTTTGCTGATGCCTTAAAAGCAGCTTCTTTGATTTGAGAAGGGCCTCCTTGCCTCATTTCAAAAGCAGTCAGAATACCATGTAATTGAACAATAGTAAGAGTTTGTAGATCTTGCCTTTCTTCAATCGCTGAAAATTTAGAGTCAAATTTTGAAGTCAAGGATCTTAAGACTTTTTCAACCAGAGTAGTATCGATTATGGTTTCTCCCAAATTTCTCATCCGATTTACAATATCATCTAGACGAAGAAAGAAACTGGCAACATTTTCATCACTATGCATATTCAAATTTTCATATTCGATTCTAAGAGTTTGGAGTTTTGCATTTTTTACCTTTGTATCTCCTTCATAGCTTAGAATGATTTTGTCCCATATCTCTTTTGCTGAATGTAGCTACATCACTTTAGCAAATTATGATTCAGACATGCTTCCTAATAAGACATTTACTGCTTTGGCATTGATTTCATACTTCTTTCTTTCAGCAGCATCAGTAGGAATACTTGCCGAGTATTGATAACCTTCTTCCACGATTGCCCATACATCTGCACCAAGACTTTGCAGATATGATTTTGTTCGTACCTTCTAGACTATCAGATTGCTTCCATTGAATAGAGGTGGCTTTATAGACATTACTCCTTCTTGACTTCCCATTGCGACGGATCTCCTTCAAGCGATCAAGCTTCTGCAGAAGTACCTACTCTGATACCAATTGTTGGGAAAAATACTGAGAGGGGGGGGGGGGGGTGAATCAGTATTTACTGTATATTCAAAACTTTTACTTTTTCTTTCTTCTAAACCCCATACGCTACTTTCATGAAACAGACTCGCGTATATACGCGGATACCCTTTATGAAACTCGTGTATACACAGATATCTAATTATGTTATTAGATCTTCACTTAAATCATTCCATCATTCATTCATCATATGTTTAATAAACAGGAAACATGAACAGTAAGAGCAGAGTAAACCATCACACAAAGAATCACACATGAACACCAGGATTTTTAGGTGGAAATCCAAGTCGGGAGAAAACCACCGCTGCCATTGCTCAGCCTTCAATATTTTATTATAGAGAAAACATCTTACAACTTATGTGCTGGTGCAGACTCCTACCAGCATGCAGGCACCCACCTGCGCTTGTTTACCAGCCTCTCCTAGAAGGGAGCTCCAACCCCCTGACTTGTTTACTAGCCTCTCCTGGAAGGGAGCTACGACCCCCGATCTCGTTTACCAGCCTCACCTGGAAGGGAGCTACAACCCCCTGACTGAAGGCTACAACCCTCAGCACCTCTATGGACCACGTTTCATCAATTTTCACATTGGACCCTTTCCATACTTTTAAGCTCAAACATACATCACCAACAGATACTTATCAATTCAGACAACGCAGATCAGATAGCAGAAACATAGTAGAAAAGATCAGACATTTCATACCCCTTGCATCAGCAAACCCTAGTTTGCATATGTGCTTTCCATTCACTGATGTCGCGTATATACGTGCTTCCGTTCACATTAACCCGTGTATACTTCAGTATAAATTACAAAGTCAATTTTATTGCGCATACGCGCTTTCTCTTCAGCGAATCTGCGTATATACGCGCTTCCTCTGCGGCGAACTAGCGTATAAATCTTCAACTATTATAGAGCAGCATACTTCTTCAGATCAGATATTCAGTTCAGATTTACCTTTTTGTCTCTGACAGATGTTCGCCTCATCTCAGATCTAAGCCTTCCATGAACATATCTAGCAAATACAAGTACAATACAGATCTAGATCCCCTTCTTCATCACTCCTTCATCGGTGCATCATACATTCAGATATTTCATTCAATTGTAACCCTTTCCATTCAGATATACTCCAGAGAGAAGTATTCATTCAAGCTCAGACATCTTGCGCCCTCTGTCCCTGCTTTGCACAATGAAATTCTTCTCCTTATATAGGTTTACCTAATTTCAATACCATGAGCTAAAACTACATTACTTCCGATGGTATTCCTGGACGGGGTCATTTAGACGAATCATTACCCAATACAATGGGTCAATACCATGGTGGTTACCCTTGGTTTTGCATTTTAAGAGCACTTTTTCCCATACGCGACTTGGCACGTTGATTCCCGCGTGCATACACGACTTCCCCTAGGCAAATCCACATATGACTAGAGACATACTCCTTTCATCAATATTTAGCACATGCTGAAATCCTTTCTTCATTGCCTTCTGTACACACTATAGATACATCAGATTTACTTCATCAAGAACATATTCTATCAAGCACAACTTCATCAAGTAAGTTGCCATCATCTTCATTCAGTGGGTTGCCATCAAGGACAACACTCTGCATCATATTGCCAACAAGTTATCAAATGGAGTTTCTTTCAGACAGAGGTACATTACTTGGGACATGTGGTTTCCACATAAGGCATAATAGTGCATCCATAGAAGGAAATAGATATCATGGAGTGGGAAGTTCCTAGGAATGTGAATGAGGTAATATCATTTATGGGGTTAGAAAGTTATTACAAGAGTTTCATCAGTAAGTTCTCGTAGAATTCATATCCCATCACGTCATTGCAAAGGAAATGTAAGAAGTTCGAATGGACAGAGGAATGTGCAACAATATTTGTGTAGTTGAATCAATTGTTGATATGTGCTCTAGAGCTAAAGATTATAGATCTGAACATAGAATTTTTGGTATGCATAGATGCTTGCAATAGAGGTCTTGGTGAAATTATTATGTCAGAAGGATAGGTAGTGTTCTATGAGTAACGAAAATTGAATGAGGATGAGCAGAATTATCCAACACATGATCTTGAATTGGCAGTGATCATCCATGCATTGAATATGTGGAGGAACAATATTTTTGGGAGGAGCTTTGTATTGATGAGTGATAAAAATGGGTTGAGATATTTGTTTGACCATTTGAATTTGAATACGAGGAAATCTAGATGGTTGGCCACTATTACTGAGTTCAGATTTGAGATCAGGTACATTAAAGGAAAATTTAACAAGGTTATAGATTCTCTTAGTATGCGATTACAAGTCAATCACATTGCAACTATGAGTTATTATGGGACTGATCTACAAGATCAGATCTTGCAGGCAAGTTAACAGGATGACAGGTACATGGAGCTCAGGCACATGTTACAATAGAGTATAGGTACAAGTACAGGTAGTGGCACAGGTTTATGTATAGGTACACATAAAAGTGTAGGTACATGTGTAGAGGATTTGGAATATCGTATCACAACATATGGATTGGTTATATTTAAGGACAAAATTGTGTATGATATATCAGTGATCGCAATAATATTATCTTGAGGGAATTTCATTCTAGGTTGTATTCAGGTGACATAGGATATAAGAAGACATTGACAATACTAAAGAAGATTTACTATTGACCGAATATGAAGAAATAAGTGGCAGAGTTTGTGACGGGATGTTCGGATTTTCAACAGGTAAAGGCAAAGTGTAAGAATCTAGGTGGGTTTCTATAGCTGATTTTGATTCCAAAGTGGAAATGGGAGGTTATTTCCATGGAATGTATCACAAGTTTGCGAAGGAAATATAGACAACATGACTCGATTATGGTTGTGGTTAATAGGTTGACGAAGGTAGTGTACTTCATTCAAATGAAGTCTAATTATTCAACCAATGATGTGGCAGAGGCCTTCATCAGGGATGTGGTGATGTTGCATTGTGTTCCAAAGAAGATTGTGTCAGATAGGGATGCTAATTTCACTTCGTGATTCTGGAAAGAGTTATTTGCATATTTGGGTACAGAGTTGGACTTCAACACATCTTATCATCTGTGAACAAATGTATAGAATACATGGTGAGGATGTATGTGATTCATCAACAGTGAAAGTGGGAGGAGTACCTTATGTTGGTTGATTTTTCTTATAATAAGGGTTACCAAGAGTCACTGAGGATGACTATGTTTAAGGAATTTCATGGGTGGAGTTTTAATACTCTTATTAGTTGGAGTGATCCAGTTAACAAGGTATTGCTAGGACCGAATATTTTGGCATAGATGGAATAGGAAATGTAGGTAATCAAGAATAATTTAAAGGAAAAATAGGATAGATAGAAAATTTGTGTGGATCAGAAGAAGTTGTTTAAGGATTTTCAGGTTCGAGAATAGATGTACTTGCACATCAAGCCCAAGAAAATCTCCTTGAGGATTAGATCATGTGCTAAGCTAGAACCTCAGTTTTGTGGACCTTTCAAGATTCTTGAAAGGATTGGACTAGTAGCCTATGGAATTGCACTGCCTCCAACAGTAAAAATCCATGATACTTTCCATGTTTCATTCCTTAAGAAGTATATTAAAGATATTGATCATGTAATTGATTGGTTTGTATGGCACGTGGATCCAGAAGAAGAATTCCAGCCAGAACCTCAGTGCACTTTTAAAAGAAAGATGTCCATGCTCCGAAACTGAGAAATAGAGAAAGTTAAAGTGTAGTGGAAGCACTTTGGGACCAATGAAGCTACATGGGAGATGGAAGATTAGATTCAAGCTATGTATCCTTCTTTATTCACTAGTTGAGAAAATGTTTTGGTATATGCTTTTTTTTTTGTTAGTACATGTTCGGGTATGATGTTTTGGTATATGTACATATGTATGTGGATGTAAACACTGCCATGAGATGCGTTATAAAGCTCCAATAAGAAGTATGGGTGTCATGTCATTATGTTTATTATGTTTATTATGTTGTCATGTTGGTTGCTTCTTAGGAGGTTGATCATTGTAAATACTACAACGAGGTAAGTTATAAAGATCCATGGGCTGTATGTTTTCAATTTTAGTAGTTTTGTTGGTTTTAGGTGTCATTAAACACTGAGGATGGTGTCCCCCCAAGGGGAGGGTTCTGTAGGATTTTTGGATGGTAATATTGGTTGTGTTTTTTCAATTCCACTTCCTTAAGGTGACCTAGGATGTTGAATCACATTGTAGTGGCCTCTCGTCACATGTTTACCCCGGTTTGCCAGTTATCTTGGGTAAATGTTGGAGGAGGAGGTTACAATGCGACTGCATGTTATTTCTCTTCTTCATTTTTCTTCAATAAGACAACCACAATAGTATTAGGGGATGCAAATGAAATGATAAGAATAGTTTTTTGATAATTGGTCCTGCTAAAACTCAAGCCTCTCCAAAGGCCCTCTTTATTCTGGCAAGTGATTCTTTTTCCTATGCATTCCATTTGACCTCTCTATCCTTTTTAATCATGTTTTTAATATCCTTCACAATCTCAACAGAATTGGGCACAAACCTCCTGAAGATGTTTATCATCCATAAGAAGATTTCTATCTCATTTTTGTTTCTTGGAAAAGGGATGGTACTAATTTATTCAACACTTTTGGGGTCAATTTTCACTTATTTTCCTAAGACTATATGCCCTAAAATTTTTCCTTCTTAGAGAGAAAATTGAGATTTATTTTGGTTCATGGATAACCAGACTCCCTACATTTCTCAAATTCATGCTGAAAATTTTGTGAATATTCTTCATCAAACTTTAAGAACATTCTTATGCCATCCATGTAAATAGCTACAAATTTATCCTTCTCCCCAATAAAATCTATATCCATTTCCCTTTGAAAGGTAGCATCAACATTCATAAGAAAAAAAGGCATTCTGGCATACATGAATGTCCCCCAAGGTGTGGTGAAGGTTCTCTTTTCATGATCCTCATGATGCACAACAATCTAGTTTTACCTAGATAACCTATTGATATTGGACAAACTTGGTGAACCAACCACCTTTTGCAAAATATAATCCATATTGGGAAGGGGATGATTATATTTTATGGAATCCCTATTTAGGTTTATGAAATCCACACAGAACCTGATCTCTTCTTTATTCTTCCTAATAGGGACCATATTAGCCACCTAATCTAAATGTCTCAAGGGTATAATGATTTTAGCTTGGAGCATTTTTTTGATTTATTTCTCTATCAAGGGAAGAATTAAGGGATTTATTTACCTGAAATTTTGTTTGTGAGGTTTAATTCTAGACCTCACAAGAATCTTATTTTAAATGATACTGATACCATAAGTCTTAAAGTCATCATAAGACCAAGAAAAAATATCAACATACTTTCTGAACAGATCAGGATACTTTTCTTTGTACCCTTCTAGAATCCCCTTGGCCAACTTAATTAGTTTGGGTTGTTTTTTTGTGCTAATGTTACAACATTTTGTATCCTCTTAACACTTATTATTGGTTGCTTTTATAGCCAAATCATTAACATCAAATTACCTATCCAATGGAACCATCCCATTTTGGAATACGTGACCCTTCAACTGCATAATTGTCTGCTTGTCCATAATTTCCTCCCATGGCACATATTATTTAACTCCAATTTCCTCAGCCTCTTCACCTTCTTAGTTTATTACGGAGTTAGAAAATTCTCCAATCACCTCCATAAACCTTTTAATATACTCTTCATCCTCAAACACCTGCCAATATTTTACATTATTAGGCACTAAGGGTTTTTTCCTTACTTCTACTTCATACATGAGTAAGGGATTTTGTGGGGATTGAAAGTGCTAGCTATTGTTTCTAGAGAATCAACCATTATACCTTGTGGCCTGGGAGAAAATTGAATGTTGAATACTAAAAATAAATTCTCAACTAGGTCTCACACCTCATTCTTGCAATATGTCAACCTGGGATGCTTGGTTTGACATTGATTCATATTTTTTATTACAATCAGCTTGGAATCTCCAAAGACTATCAAACATTTAATTTTCAAATCTCTAGTAACTTGTAGAATCAACACCAATGCTTCATATTAAACAATGTTATTTGTAGTTTCAAATTCCAAATTATATGAGAGAGGAACGAGGTTATCTTCAAGGGATATCAATAATACTCTCAATTTCCTTCATTGGAGTAGGCCCCATTGAAATATAACTTCCACACATAGCCAAATTTGATTTGTTGTTGATTGGCATGTGATATAATTTCCACTTGGGTATCCTCCATTTCTAATAGAAAGAATGAAATATATTTTTCTTGGCCATATATTAGAGAGTTGTTTGAATTATCTACCCTAGTGATTGTTTTTACAAACCTAGATTCTTTATACAACATGTTCTCTTTTCCACCAAAAAAGGAAATAGTGGCATATGTAAGGTCTAGTTTAATGGATGCTCCAAGCTTCATTCCCCATGATATGGAGAGAAGCATACCAAAAATTGCATGAATGCATGCAACCACAATATACATTACCACACTTTTCATTGGGTTTTAAAGCCAAATTAACCACAAAATCTTTGATCATCCCAAGGCATATCACTCCTTTGGAATCAAAGGAATAAAATATCTTATATGGATTTGTTATTTGCATGCCTAATTGTCAGGGAAAATTTTAAGGATGGAAATTTATCTTAAATTTTAGAAACCTTGGTGAATCCTACTAGTCTATAATATGCAATCTGTAATATGTTTGGAGATATTTCTGTAAAAATATTCAAATTTATAAGAATTTTATATAGTCTCTATATATATTTTTGGTGATTTTTAGGGTAAAATAATTTCACACTATAAAATTTTGGGGAATCATTTTTAGGAAAAACTGGAAATTAGAAAATCTTTTTTTTAGAAAAAGTATAGAAAATTAGGTCACTTGCGAAAATTAGCCCCTAAAATTTTCCATGCTAATTGTTCTATCACTGTAAAAGGCATAATATTATGAGAATCCCATGAATCAAGCATCAAATTACGTAACAATAAATCATGAATCACTAATGCAATGTAGAATGGAGGTGTGGAAGGGTATTTCTCCTCCACATGTTGACCAAACATGACAGCATGCCTCTCTTACTACAAATTTAAATTTTCTTGTGATGGGGAAATATGAGACACATCCATGAAATCAGAAACTTGTTTTTTATAAATAGGTTGTTTCAACAATTTAGTCAAGGGAAGAAATATCTTCACCTTCTCTAGCACATTTTGTAAACTAAGAACAAAGCCATTCCTATCCACCTTCACTATCTCAATTGGCTCTTTTTTATCTTTATGTACTGGCTTAATTCTTGTTGGTAGTTGCTTCGTATTTGTAGATTCATACTTAGAATGAATGGGGATAGAGGTTTCTCCTTTGGTTGGTAGATCATGACTGGTAGGTTTTTTCCTGTTTTTAGTTTTTTGGTAGGTGGAAGGTTGGATAGTTTCTTCATTTTGGTCTTGCATTCGAGATATTTTTCTAGACCTCAAGTCATACATCCTATGCAACTATTCTTGAATGAAATTATCAAGCTTCTTACAATAATCATATATCTCTTCTTCATCCAAACGGACATTATGATCATCCTCATCTCCTCCTTGTGCTTTTGTCTCATGCTCTTCTTTAGAGAGAATTGAGTATTGATTCTCTTGAACCTCAATAGAATCTTCAATACCCTCCTCAATATCATCCTTTATATTAAATGGAGCTTGTATTTTATCTTGCCATTCTTTTCTTTCTCTTTTCAATAGTTGCAAAGTCGGTCTCCTATATTGGGGATTAAAGTTTCTATTGAGGCCTTGTTGGATTTGTCAAGGAGGTTTTTTGTTCCCAACTCCAACTTCACCAAAATTTTTGAAAGGTTTCTAACGAACTTATTCATCTCATCCATCTATTGATCACGAGTATCCCTTGCTTGAACAAAGGAGTTGAATTCCTCTTTTCTGCATATCCTATCACTATGTTCTCCCTTTCCTTTCAAATTCCATGTTGATGAAAAGTTTTTTTCAACTTCCATAACATCGATCTAGATATGGTCCAGTGTTAGGGATTTCTTGTCTTTGATGATAAAACCAAAATATAACTCAAAGGATCCAGTAAACACCACCTTAGATACTGACTTAGGAGGTTTAATCTCAACAAGAAAACAGTTATACAATATATTAAATATTTTGATAAATTTTGTGAAATATTCGTTATGATTTTTATTTATTGCATTAAATTCAGTCAAGAAATATCCATGGTATTTCTTCTCCCCCCATTTATGCATAAATTTTCCCTTCAATTCCTCCCAAGTGTGGACTGATTTGTTTCACAAGGTCTTGAACCATTTCCTAGTGTTATACGAAAAATCCACTTCTACAGACAAAAATGAACTCCCTAGATCTAGTGGTCTGATATAGAACAAAAGAGGGGAAAATGATACATGTTTTCCTTAGAGAGATGAGAATACAGAAAAGGGACCTACTTGGAATTTGTAGTAAATCCTCCTCTTCTTGTTTCTTGTAAGCTCCCACTCTAGTTCCAAATGATATAAATGGAACCTACAATAATGACTAAAATAAGCAAGATAACTACAATATCCAGATAAAATAATATAATTTCTCTAATCAATGATTGAAAATTTCTCTAAAATATATAAGCATAAACATGACACAAGTATGGGAAAAAAAACCTTTTTTGTATTAATGAATAGAGATAGTTATGACCATATATAGAGGATGACTTTGTAAATGTCTCCCCAATTTTCTTGTCCTTCCTTGTCATAAAACAAATATTCACACTAAACCCTAATGCATAAACGGATGATGATTCCTTAAGCTCAAGGAACAAACATGATGGCACTAGTAATCTCCAAACTCCTACCCAGACTCTATGGGATGCAGTAATTTATAAGATGAAATTAGTAGTTTAGGATTGACCAATCTAGGCTTGAGATTCACATATTAAGGATGATAAGAACAAAGGATGAGAGATAATACCTATAGATAAGTAATTCCAGATCTCTATCCATGATAAGTGGCTAAAACCACCTTAGAAGTTTCTAGAAGGAGAATATTCGAAGATATTTTCTATTTTCCTGAAATTCTAAAACCATTGCACCTGTAAACTAGATCAACCTATGCTGGTTAGTGTGGGTGATCATTTATGAAACTTGAAACCATTTCAAGTGGATAATAATGTGGGATGTGCTTGGGATAAAAACAATATTTGAGCTAATTGACCGAGAAACTAATACTTTTTGAAGAGGTGATGCTTAGGTCTTTGCAAAGGGATAATGACAATGTGTCCAAGGATGTTGATTGATCCAATTTTTACACCTTTTGAGCAATGAAAAAATTACCTATAATATATTTGTCCCTAAAGCACAAATTTATAAGCAATGGCTGAGGAATGAAGTGCTTTCCCTTGTGACAAGTTTGAATAAAGAACAAATTGGTTGATATTATCATCTCTTAAAATACACATTATCATTGTGATATCATTTTTGAGGGAGCCATACCTATGCTTAGTATATAAGCCAACATTACATGTACAATGATCAATAAGTCTCTTCCAATGATGAAAGAGTGTGGACCCATGCTTGGATGACCATCTAGATGATCATAGCCATGATACTTTGTAATATTGTATGAATCCTAAAATCACAGCCTAGATTGATGGAACTAGATTCGGTGTCTTCTACCTTGTCACTTGACAACACAAATCTAATCATGCGAATGAATGAGCTGGAGATGAACATGATAGACACCATCTGATTACCTGTCGATGATGTAAATTTTTAACATCCGCGAGAGAAACCATTGATAATTATAATGGCTCTTAAGGTATTATAGTACAATCTATGTCATGTGAATGAATGAGTTGAAGTTGAACACCACACAAAATATTTCAATCAAAGGCCAATCATGAGGGCCTTTAACCAAGAGCAAGGAAACATTTCGTTGAGGTATGTAAGATCCAAGGTACCAAAAGGATTTTCTACTTCAGTTTCTTGGATAAAGAGTTGATGTCGACAAGAAGTGACTCATCGCAAGAAGGCCTTGATATATCCCTCATCAACGACATGAAACATGTATCAATATTTGAGACAAAATGATGTTGATGCAGAGATGGTTCATGACTAGAAGACATGAATGAAGGCTTAATAGTATTGTAGAAGATGTCAACTAAAAGACTTCTCTTGAGCATATCGGTGACACTTTATGGATTTGGAACGATTGAGTCAAAACCAAATGTGGAGGCTTTGATATGGTGTGATTAACCAAAGAGGCAAGAGGATTTTCCAACCCAACAACCACAAAAATGAAGTGAAAGAGTGTCATGTTCAAGAGTGAGTGACTACCATTAATAGGTTAAGTACCCAATTTTCCCAATTTTCCAAACCATTTCTTTTCAGTACCTTTTTATTTTTGACAAGCTTGAGGAGGCTAACATATGATTGATCTATAAGTTCATCCTTCATATGAATACTTCTGAGTAATTTTAACGAACCCTGAGAAGTAGTGGTTCAGTCTCATCATCTTCGAAAATTCCAATGTTGTTTGATGATTTTAAGATTCCAGTGGAGGTGTAACTTGTTTTCTTTTTCATGTTTAGAGATATTGGAAAAGAGGTGAAAAAAAAACTCCAAATTTTCCTTTTTGTAAATTTAGTCTCTTGATTCTGAAAATACAGTAAATGATACTCAGGAGAACCTTTTAGTCATGTTTGAATAAACTATTCCTTTTTCGTAAATAGTTTATCCCAATTCCAAAAAGGGTTAAAATTATATTGGGCAAACATATTTTCACTTACTTTAAAGAGTTATAAAATACAAGTGCTTGGCAATATTTTCATGTCGTGGGAGTCTGAAAATAGCTGAAAGAGTGCTCCATGGGGTTCCTTTTTCATGAGTTTATAGAGCCAGAAAAAGTGATAAACATGTGCTCTTTCATCAAAATGATATATATTGAACATAAAATTTGTATTAGATATTTCAATGATATTTTAACTGCTCAGAACACCACAAAAAGATCGAAAATATATGCCATATGGTAAAATTAGGTCAAAAATACTAAAATATAGTAAATTAAATTGACCATAAATAGGAAAAAGTAAAAAAAATACTATTTTCATTTTACCTCTTGTGAGTGATATCTAAGTGCATTTTACCCTCAAATTTCAGTAGATTAATTCAACCAATCTAGTGGACAATTTCCAATGCCATCAGTTCCAAGTAGGATATTTGTCCTTGCTCTCCTTTTTTATAGTTTCCATTTTTCATTTCATGCAATTTTTTAGAGTTCTTAAAAATTTTAGGTTCTACATTTTCACCCTAGGCCCATCACACCCTTACTATATAAAAAGGTGTGTTTGGTCTCCTTGATCCATACTAGGAAGAGAAGACCAGTGCATGTGCCAAGATGGAAAAGTGTGTTTGGTTTCTATGTCACTTGAAAGGCAAGTGTGATCGACATAGTTGGAGAATAATTTTAATATTTTTGAGCTAGATTTCTCTCAAGTTTTTTCAAAACTCTAATTCCAAGTGTTTTTCTTGTGATTTTTTATATATTCATCAGAGAAAAATGTTTCTAAGATGGAGAGAAAGAGAAAATGATTCGCAAGATTTGGATCCATGAAATGACCAAACAATGATCGAAGCCTTAAGTAATTATGGACTCCTTAATTTTTTTCTAGATTCCAGGCATGAGAGCTCAGCTAGATTTACTGGAATATTTGGTGAGGTCATGGGATATTTAGGAATAGTTCTTCAGGATTAGAGAACATATGGTTGTGATAGAGGTGGAAGATATCTATTTTTTGATAGGGTTGTCTTAGAGAGAAGATCCTATCTCATTATATGGCATGGGAAGGGGTAGTGAAATTGTCAAGGACAACATAGATGTGCATTATAGACCTTGTTCTCAGGAAACAAATGATGGAAAGATAAATATTAAGGATGTGATTCAACTTCCTCTCAGGACGATTCTTTTCACCATCACTTGTTAGGAATATTTGAAGGAACAAACCATCAGAGAAAACGATGGGTGACTAAATAACTTTGTATATGGTTCTATTATTATGCCTTTCTCTCTAGAGACGATACCATTACTTCATCCTCAAAAAAATTCTATTGAGCTTCCAAAACCGAGGGTTCCATGGATGAGGCAATAGGTATATCTAATCTCTCGTCATCAAGGTGCATATGCGATGAGTTTTAATCCAAATTTATTTTAATGGTTGTGGGTGAAACTTGTCACGATGAGGATTATCCACATGCAAGGTTTGATTTCTAAGGAGACGTAGAACTCGTTTTACCCAAAGGAAATAAATGGGATGATATAGCTAAACGATTTCATTTTGAATGTTTTTATTTTTTATTTTTGGTATTTTACAATTTTTTATGATTTTAATGTATCTAAGACTAAATATTGGTTTCATAGGAAGATATTGGACTAGTACAACCACTAGGCTCATCGTATATTCAATGAAGGGGAGATAGACAACTTTCACTGATTGGAGTTGTTATAGGGGAAGAGGATGAGATGAAAGATCTAAAAATAACATAGACTCTTGCTGATTTTAGTCTCATGTCAAGGGATTGACCCATAGTGTGTAAGAGATGAAGGTCAATGAGATCCCTATTCCATTACAACCATACACTATTGGAGTTATTGATCGCATCAATGGACTACTATGAAAAGTTGCTTGCACGATTGTGTGTTATCGTGATCATCATCATGAATAATCTACTAGGATGCCTTAGAGCCATATTTTTTCTACACAAATTTTGATATTATAGTTCATGTGGTCATATATGTCTTGGACACAGTTTTGTAAAACCAAACTCTATATAAAATTATCTATCGATGTTTCCTATTTTCTCTATTTTTTTGTTCAATGTATGATGTTGACTAAAATTTTTACATGTTCTTCAAATGTCTGTCTAAAACAAAATTAATTAATGCATCAGTTAATGTATTTAGAGTTATAGGGATATGTTGATATTTAATGTAATGAAATTTCATTCTATGAGTTGCGAATCCATTATGTCCATCAAATGGTGAATGCCATGTCAATAGTGTTAGAAAATAATTTGATCACTACTCTATACTCAGTGATATTATTAGTTGAGAGACCAATACAAATCCCTTGCAAACTAACTAACTCGCCATTTGGAGATGTAATTCAATATTAATAGAGATGGTAGGAAACTCCAAATGAAACACACTACATGTAACAGACTTGGTGAAATTTCCATGTAATAAAAGTTAATAACAACAAAAATAATAACCACAGTTGATGGGCGATGTATTCAAAGATGAATGTTTTTAAAAACATCCTAATGGGTGTTCATTTCAGTTATTATGGCTTAAGGAAATTGGAAAAGGAAATGGCTAAGGCTTTGAAGAGGAAAAAGTATTTCTAGCATATTTATTTATGAAAATAATGGAAAATAGGATAAAAGGAAGGTTTTCATCATAGGTTGCATGTGAGGAGGAAAATGAAGGAAAATAATGGAAAATGAAGAAAATAGAGGCCTCATTGATAAAAAGGCTTTGGAGGACCAGTTGGCAAAATTTTTATGTTTCAAGATTTTGCTCACACATATGGCTCTCATTATATTCTCTCTCTCTTCCATACTCTTGGATACTTAGATATTTCGTGGATCACATTGGGATTGGACCAAGAAAGGAAAAATAAAGCAAGAAGAAGGAGGAAGAAATCAAGGAGCATGAATCAAGTAGCTACATTAGGATTCTTGGCAGATATCGATTTGCATGCGTGTTTTCCTTGCTAGATATGACATACATGGTATTGCATGTGGTTATTTTCTATCTCGGCATGGGTTTTTCAGGTGTGATGGCTTTTCCAACCTAACCTTTCCATCTCTGGATAGCCATGGTGTTGTGGAGTTCTCATGTTTTGGTTTAGCTAAATTTCCAAATGGATTCAAAGCTTAGTGAGGTGGATCTCTGAATTGATATAACACATGGCTTAATAACCACTGAACTGAACTGTGGGTTGCGTAATTCCAGATAGTGTGTTTCCTCAGTTGGACTAGGAATCATCGACCTATGAATGGAAGGATATAAAATAAATCTTAGAGGTGTTTTGCCTCAGTTTAGGGCCTAGTGATCTGGGTTTGGATTGCAGTAAATATTGAGAGTTGGGTGCTCTTCGTTGGGACTAGTAGCCCCAGTATGGGATGTATGGTAAAACTTGGAGATTATGTCTTGGTTTAGGGCCTAGTGATCCCTGATTGAGACTCTGGATTGTGGTAAAGCCTAGGAGACTACGAGACAGGAAAATTCTTCACAGTCTAGGAAGAGAACTCTAGTAGCATTCATGCTTGTTTGGTTCTCTTTGGTTGGTTATGAGTCCCACATTCATGCTTGGAATATGGCACAAGGGTGATTGGCTGAATAGAGATATGGATCAACCAATCTATGGTCAGGTGGAACGTGAAAGTCCCATATCTAGTTGGTTTTTACATTCATAAATAAGAATCTCATTCCTTCATTATTTGATGTATAAATGCATTGATTATTATGTGGACTCTATTGTTATTGTATCCACTATATTTCTATTGTCATTATGTTGGTTATGACCATGTATGTTGACAATGATGATATATGGATTTCTCCATGTTTTTACTTGTAAATGAATGCACAATGCATCTATGGTCATACAGATTGTATCGCAGCCAATGATGTAGGGGATAAATGCTTCTTATCAATTCTCATATAAGTATTGTATCCCTAAGCTCAGTTATGTTTCTTATACCTATAACTTTCATGTTTGTGACATGTTTGATGAAATGCCTTTCATGGCTAGTTTGGGGCAAATTTAGTCCTTTTGGATATTTTTGTAAATACATCATTTTTTGGTCATTATAATTCATCTATGAACTTGCCTTCATGTTCTAGGAAGAGAATTGGGTTTTGGGCCTGAAAAATTGGCTCCAATCTCGGGGACATTGGCACATCACTAAGTAATTTAGTCCCTGGACGCTGGCTTGTGGGATTATGCATGCATCCATAGACCCATAGATGCTAGCTTACAAACTTGTGCATGTGTCCAAAGGCCCAAAAGAAAATTAGGTGAGTGCGACCCAAGGGAAGGTTGCTTGGATGGTTGGGATGGCTCCTGGCGGTGTTATTAATTATATACAAGGTTTGTGTGAAGTTTTTAAATTGATTCCACTTCCTTTAGGTCACCTAGGATGTTGAATCTCACTATAGTAGCCTCTTGTTGCATATTTACCCCAGTTGGGCAGTTGCTTGTGTTGCAAATACCGAGAGGGAGGTGAATCGGTATTTCTTTTCAATTGTTGATTTTACCAGTTAGATCACTTATATTTATAACACAGAATGAAAAATTATGGAATAGGTACTTCTATTAATTTCTCCTTTACAATAAGTAAACTACAATAATGATATAGGGCTCCAACCCTAGATGAAGACTCCAATATTCCAAGCTCCAGCCTGTATTTTTCCAAGCACCGACTTGGTCTTTCCAAGGCTTCAACCTTGTCAATTTGATGCACCAAAATTTAGGGCTCCAACCCTAACTCTGGTACAGGCTCTGACCTAGTTTCTTGAGGATTCCAATCCTATAGGGCTCCAACCCTATCTTCCAAGGCATCGACCTTGTCTCTATGAGGCTCCAACCTCTTGGGCTCCAACCCTCAACTTCACTTCGTCAAAATATGTTTGGTTATTCTTCATGGATCCCAAAGTCTTCTTCAACGAGCCTTGGCATACTTATTCTCCACGTCACATCATCAATGATAACCTTTTCTTCTTAGAAGGTATCACCACTGCTCTTCATCGTACCCAAATAATTTCTCCAAGTTACTCCATGAGGAATTCAAAAAACGTCATGTCTCCAAGGCTACCTTCAATATCTGCCTCAATTATGCTTCCAATTTTCCTTCAATGGATCTTCAATAATGTTGCCTCCTTTGATGAATTCTTAAATAGGTTGCTTCAAGAAAAAACCTTCTACAAGCCTTCAATTGTGACTCAAAAAATCTTCCAAGAAACCTTCAAGATGCAAATGGTCTTCTTCAAAAACAAGTCTTTAAGGTCCTCTTCAAGTCCCAAAAATTGTTTCAAGTTTGTCTTCCAAAGTCTATTCCAAATAGCTTTGAATGCTACTCCAAACAAGGCTCTCTCAATAATGTTGTAAGCTCTTCTCTGAGGCTTCACTGCTCTAAGTAATATAACTAGGCCAGCTCCATATTCTTCAAGTGTGCTCTCATCTTTCCATAGGTCTAAAGAGCTTTGTGTAGCAAATATTATCCTTAAGTCCAAATATTGTGCAATGGAGACTACCTTGAGGTCTGCAATTTATTATTCACAAGGTTGTTATCAAAGGTTTGCAAATAATCCAAGAATTGAAACTTCAATATGGTCTTAAGGATGCCTACCTTAAGGAAAGAAATCTGAGATGCTTGTTCTGATATAATGCTACCTTCAGGTTTTCAATTTATTATTCACAAGGTTGTTATCAAAAGTTCAAGCCTTAAAAATTGAGCCTTAATAGTTTGTTTTAGGTCTATTCGTGAGGTCAGTAACCTGTCCACAAGTTATAGTCTGAGCTTCTAAGCCTCTTTGCTGACCATAGGTCCGAAATAGGATTGAAATCTAATTTTAGGTTACTTAAACAGGTGGTTTTCACAAAACAGATTGTTGCACAACACTTCCTCAAATATATATCACACTTTAATAGCAGAATTAACCCCAAAATATCCTTCACTTCACCAAAATTTAATTGATAAAATGAGGTGTTCGACTCATATTAATACTGGTCTGACATTAGAATGAATGGACACGTCTTTCTAGAGGTAGGCTGACATGGATGTCTGAGTGTAGGTCGGCTAGCTTTAATAAATATTATTTTAAAATTTTAAAATTCATTTTCTCACAAACTGCTGGGAGTTTTGGGGAAAGTAAAGGCTCGTTGGAAAACGGAAAAAATCCTCTTTAAGATGATGTAGGATTCATTTTTAGAGGATGTGTCCAAGGTTTCCAAATATATTTTTCTTTGTGACTACTTATGAAATATTTAGTGCAAAAGATGATTAGGACAACAAGAGGAAATTAGGTGTTGATGATTAGGACAACAAGAGGTTATTAGTGTCATCATGTAAATTATCCATGTCATCATGACATCATGTAATAGTGCAGTGATATGTCATCAACCATAGTGCAACATTTATTAATTGTTATCAAGAGAGCGTCAAGGTAGTCTTCCAACTGCCATCTATATCATTAAATGAAATCTTCCAGCAATGTCATCATATGCCATCATACGACATCAAGTGATCTCCAAGTCCTTCATGTCATGTCTCCAAACGTTGTTCATGTCATCAAATCATCCTCCATGTCATTAAGTAGTCTCCAACTATGTCATCAAGACCTTCATCAAGTGCCATCACATATGACATCATCAATTATGGTCATTCATGTATAGTCCTTCAATAGTGTAGTATCCATCAAGGGTAAGGACATCATCCAGGTTATAGGCTTCTTCATCAAGGGCAAGGATACATGAGGTTATGACATCACAACAGTATTTTCCATCCCAATAATGCTATATTGACATCAATGACAATCTTGATTAACAATCTCCCCCTTTGTCATTGATTGCAATATTCTTGCCATTCCAATATTCTCTCCCCCTTTGACATCAATGGAAAATGGGGTGCTCAAGTACTCCCCATGACGAGCTTCTTTTTTTTCTTCAACAATAGTAATTCTTGATAGGTATGTTACCCCCCCTGTCATGGTGCTCTTTCTTCTGTAAACGTGGTCCATGATAGATGTGGCTACATTTATTCAATGGAGTTTCTCTCGAGAGATGATATATCAAAGGGTGATTGCCCATGTGTGACTCATGAAGGATTTTATAGGGCCCATTCACGGATAGCTTCTGCAAAAAAGCTCAAGAATCACAAACTCCCCCTAAATGTATGCATGTTCTCATTTTGGCAGAGTTTCATTAACAATCAATTCGAATATCAAGGATGACTTCATCAAGTCAACAACATGTGTTGTTAGTTGGAGTGTTCAAAAGATTTTCGGAGGCAATTTTCTTCTTTCTCCATACTTGCATAACTTTCTTCTCTAGCTTGGTTGTCATATTTTTAGTTTTTTTAGGGACCAAAATTGAGTAACTACATTCACGAGCCATATGCCCAATGTTATGGAAATTGAAGCATTCCATTCTACTCATAAATGAGGATGCATGATTTCTTCTTGCAAAGATGCTTCTAGGAGATTGACGGGGACCATTAAGTTTTCCTTTGTGGTATGCCCTACAATCCTTTGCCATATGCCCAAAATTTGTACAAGAATAGCAATAACCATAAAATATACTTTGGTACCTAGGAGATGAAGAGTTCCTTGAAGTACTTCTGAAGTATTTTTGCCTTGGAATTCTTTGATGATATTCATTTCCTTTTGTATTCTTGACATCATTTGTAAATCTCCTTGGAGTAGGGTTTCTTCTAATGTCATCTTGACCCTTGCCTTTGCTAAAACTAGGAGTATCATTTCTTCCTGGATTCCTCACATCCTTGTTGTTTCAAGCATTATCATTCTTGCTTAAGGGTTCACCTACATAGCCGAGACTTGATTTATCAAGGGGGGATATTTTATGACTTAGGATGTCATCTAGGGTTTGAGAACTCTTCAAGTTCTTATTCAGCAAGTCTACTTCCTTTTTAAGAGAGAAAATTTCTCCTTTAAATTTTTCACAATCTTCATCTTTCATGACTAGTTGCTTCTCCATTTCTTCCATCATCTTTATTGCTTCGTGTGCTTCATTTTTAAGGGAGATGATATTTGATTTCATTATGAATACTTATTCATTCTTCTTTGCTATAATTTTCTCCATTTCTTATTTTATTCTTTTAGCTTCACATGTTCCAGCCTTGAGAAGGTTGTTGTCTAATTTTAGCTTGAAGATTTATTCATCCTTTTCTTTTAGTTGGAATATCATGGTGTTTCTCTCATTTTCTGCTTCATCAACTTTTCCTTCTATGAATGCCAAAGTTTCCATCACCTTCTCGACTCCTTGTGCTTGTTCCCTTGCTTCTTCTAGTTGAGATCTAAGAGAGGAGACCTCTTCCTTGTATTGATCAATCTATGCTTCAAGATTGTTCAAGCTCTTAAGTCTTTGTTCAAGGTGGCTTGACAAAGATTCTTCCCTTTTCTTTGCCTTATCCAATTGATTTGTCATAGATATGACTTCTTCATGATGCTTTCTTTTGTTTTGATGAAATTCCTCCTTAATTTTGGTGAGCTCCTCATCCCTTTCTTGTACTTGAAGCTTGACAAAGTCAACTTCCTTCCTTGTCTTGTCTTGGTTACCATCTTGCACTTTCTTCTTAAGTTCCTCATTTTCCTTTTCAAATTGTTAATCTCTTCCATGGAAGCCATACATTTATTCAGGAGATTTTCTTCAAAGTCTTCTTTGTTCTCTTCATATTCTAGGTCTTCTTTAGCCTTGTTGTCATCCCTCTTATCTCCAGCTTTGTTGATGGATTCTAGACTTCTTTCTTGTTTTTCATCATCTTCTTGACTAAATATCATTGTCAACGCTCCTTTTGAGTGAAGATCATGAAGTTTTTCCCATATGACTTTTGCTGATGAACATCTTTCAAAATTGGCTTTCACAGAATTTGGTAACCCATTCAAAATTGACTTTATTGCTTTTGTATTGTACTCCCTGGATTCTTCGTCCATCGTGTCACTAGTAATCACTGATTTCCAAACTTCAATTCCATGACTCTTCAAGAAATTCCTCATTCTTGCCTCCCATATATAAAAAATTCCATTGAACGATGGAGCCTTCACAAATTGATTGAATTAAATTTTGATGGTTGAGGAAGACACACCTTTAGGAGGATTGGAGACTTTCTTCCTTGGTTTTGCCATTTGTGTTCTAATGATCAACCTTCAAGCTATTAGGCTTTCAGCGAAGGCACCTGCTTTGATACCAATTGTTGCAAATACTGAGAGGGGGTTGAATCAATATTTATTTTTAATTGTTAATTTTACCAGTTAGATCACTTATATTTAGAACACAAAATGAAAAATTATGGAATAGATACTTTTATTAATTTCTCCTTTACAATAAGTAAACTACAATAATGATATAGGGCTCCAACCCTAGATGAAGACTCCAATCTTCTAGGCTCCAACCTATATTCTACCAAGCACCAAATTGGTCTTTCCAAGGCTCCAGCCTTGTCAATCTGAGGCACCAACCTCTAGGGCTCCAACCCTATCTCTGGTATAGGCTCCGACCTAGTTTCTTGAGGACTCCAATCCTATAGGGCTCCAGCCATATCTTCCAAGGCACTGAGCTTGTCTCTATGATGTTCCAACCTCTTGGGCTGCAACCCTCAACTTCACTTTGTCAAAATATGTTTTTTTATTCTTCACGGCTGCCAAAGTCTTCTTCAACGAGCCTTTTCATAGTCTCCACATCACACCATCAATGATAACCTTTTCTTCTTAGAAGGTGTCACCACTGCTCTTCATCTTACCAAAACAATTTCTCCAAGTTACTCCATGAGGACTTCAACAAAACATCATGTCTCCAAGGACACCTTCAAGATCTGCCTCAATTATGCTTCCAATTTTCCTTTAATGGATCTTCAATAATGTTGCCTCCTTTGATGAATTCTTCAATAGGTTGCTTCAAGAAAAAAACCTTCTACAAGCCTTCAATTGTGACTCAAAAAATCTTCCAAGAAACCTTCAAGATGCAAATGGTCTTCTTCAAAAACAAGTCTTCAAGTTCCTCTTCAAGTCTCCAAAAATTGTTTCAAGGTTGTCTTCCAAAGTCTATTCCAAATAGCTTTGAATGATACTCCAAACAAGGCTCCCTCAAGACTATTTTAAGCTCTTCTCCAAGGCTTCACTGCTCTAAGTAATATAACTAGGCCAGCTCCATATTCTTCAAGTGTGCTCTCATATTTCCACAGGTCTAAAGAGCTTTATGTAGCAAATATTATCCTTAAGTCCAAATATTGCGCAATGGAGACTACCTTCAGGTCTGTAATTTATTATTCACAAGGTTGTTATAAAAGGTTTGCAAATAATCCAAGAATTGCAGCTTCAGTATGGTCTTAAGGATGCCTGCCTTAAGGAAAAAAATCTGAGATGTTTGTTCTGATATAATGCTACCTTCACGTCTGCAATTTATTATTCACAAGGTTGTTATCAAAAGTTCAAGCCTTAAAAATTGAGCCTTAATTGTAGGTCTATTCTTGAGGTTAGTAACATGTCCACAAGTGATATTCTGAGCTTCTAAGCCTCCTTGCTGATCACAGGTCTGAAATAGGATTGCAATCTGATTTTAGGTTACTTCAGCAGGTTGCTATCACAAAACAAATTGCTGTACAACACTTCCTCAAATATATATCAAACTTTAACAGAAGAATTAACCACAAAATATCCTTCTCGGCTTCCTTGGTCACTTCTATGCTTCTTTTTCTGTATGCTTCACCAAAATTTGATTGCTAAAATGAGGTGTCCGACTCATATTAATACTGGTTTGATGTTAGAATGAATGGACACGTATTTCTAGAGGTAGGCTGACATGGATGTCTGAGTGTAGGTTGGCTAGCTTTAAAAAATATTATTTTAAAACTTAAAAATCCATTTTCTCACAAACCGCTGGGAGTTTTGGGGAAAGTAAAGGCTCGTTGGAAAGAGGAAAAAATCCTCTTTAAGATGGTGTAGGATTAATTTTGAAGGATGTCTCCAAGGTGTCCAAATGTATTTTTATTTGTGACTTCTTATGAAATATTTAGTGCAGAAGATGATTAGGACAACAAGAGGAAATTAGGTGTTGATGATTAGGATAGTAAGAGGTTGTTAGTGTCATCATGTAAATTATCCATGTCATCATTAAATCATGTATTAGTGCAGTGATATGTCATCAACCATAGGGAAACATTTATTAATTTGTTATCAAGAGAGCATCAAGGTAGTCTTGCAACCGCCATCGATATCATTAAATGAAATCTTCCAAAAATGTCATAATATGCCTTCATATGACATCAAGTGATCTCCAAGTCCTTCATGTCATTTCTCCAAACGTTTTTCATGTAATAAAATCGTCCTCCATGTCATTAAGTAGTCTCCAACCATGTCATCAAGACCTTCATCAAGTGCCATCATGTATGACATCATCAATTGTGGTCATTCATGTATAGTCCTTCAATAGTGTAGTATCCATCAAGGGTAAGGACATCATCCAGGTTATAGGCTTCTTCATCAAGAGCAAGGATACATGAGGTTATGACATCACAAGAATATTTTCCATCCCAATAATTCTATATTTACATCAATGACAACCTTTATTAACAATGCTTAGATGTGGGAAGGGGTGTTACAGAGTGGTATCAGAGCCAGGTGCAACCCTCAGACTGGATTGGAAGTGTGTTCGTCATACATTCAAGTTAGTTGCATATGTGTTCCTTATGCTTATATTCTATGTTATTGTTGCATTTTCAAGGTGTTGATCATGGCTGTAGTGATGTTGTTATGTGAAGGTTGATGGTTTTTTTGTGGGATGTGTTGTCATGAGTTTATGGATGTATATGCATTTGTTATGCATGCTAGTGTTTATATCTTGTTATGCATGCATTGCCACGGTCAAGATTATTGTGCATAAGGTAATTGTATGCAATTAGGTCATCATGATGACGGTGGTATGTTATGATGCTAATGTGTTGGTTAAGATAGAGTAGGATATGTAGATCATTAAAGTGAAGTTGCAACAATGGACTTTGTGTGTAAGATCAGATCATCATGTAAGTTGTATACTTGGCATGCAGGTATGTGATTCATGGTTATTGTAAGCATTAGGGTTACTTATATGTTTTTCATTCTATTATTATTACTGTTACATATGTGATAAATATTGGTTGATCAGTGTAGTCAGATGTATTAGGTTATGTCTATGCCTTTCATTCTATTGAGTTTAAGGTTACATACATGATATATTTTAGTTAATTATGATGATCATAGGTACATGATTTGGTTTTTCACACATGATATTAACTTGATGACTATGTTATATGTTGTTTGAATATGCTATATGTTAACTTGTATTTAGCTTGATGATTATGTTTTATATGTTGTTGATGACAATGTTATATGTTAACCTATTGTTGTTATATTTTAGTTAACTTGATGATTAGGGTTATAACATTAATATATTGATGTTATATGTATCATGATAATTTGGATTGTCCTATGCAGATGGTTATGGTTATGACATTTAGGTATTATTTAATATGTTGTGATATTATGGCATACTAATTTATACTTACTGTGCATATGTGATTGTTATGAAAGAAAAACAATTTTCTATGAGTCTATGATGTGAACGTGTTAACTAGTTACTTTTATGGATATCATGACCTCATTTATAATTGAGATGATATGTTGTGAAATATATCATGCTAATCTAGATTTATTGTAAAGAAAAGGTAACCTCCCCTAAGATACATTCAAAGTATGATCTTTCTTATGTCATCTACTTTGTACTTGAATGCTTGATTGTGTCATCAATTTTATGTTTGAGTGTTGGTGTCTATTATGTCATCTATTTATTGTTGAATGTTTGATTAATTGCATGATATGAGTATGTGTTTATAATATTGCATGAAGAAATTATTTTCTCTTAAGATGGATGTACTAACGCAATATGTGTTGGCATAGTTGATGTGTACTTGAGTATAAGCAGGTGATAGTTGTAGCATTATGTCTTATGACTATTAGTTGATTATGATATTTTTTTTAGTCTTGGTAAATGTTGAGTTTAATTAATAGATATGATTTCTTGATATTTGTAACATGTGATTGACATGTGTGAATATTTTTATGGAAACATGCTCGGTATTAGCATGACAAGATAACCATTGAATTCCTTATGTAACTAATAGTTGGGTGATGTGATACCTTGTAGTAAGACTCAATTGCAACAAGGTAAAAGGAAAAAGAAAAGAATTGGGTAAGAATTCATTTGGCTATGCTTGGAAACCATAATTCCCAACGAATGAGTGATTTGAATACATGAAGCATTTTTAACCTTGATTTTTTCTGAAATTATACAGATATGTGATATAGTCATGAAAATGTATTTGACAAGTATAATAGTTTCTTTCTAGTTATGGTTGGATTCATCAAGGGATTGGAGTTCCTTGAGAGATGATATATGTATGTATTCAGTTACAATTCAACGTGCTTGAAACAAGAATGTAAGACAACTGGTATATTATTATATTTATTTTTTTACGTTGAGAGGTATGTGGTTATGGAAGTATGATGAAGGGGATTTAATGGCAAGATAATTCCATGAAATCTTGTAGAAGGATCAGGTTGAGTTTCCCTGTGAAGCACTGGGAACCATGGGGTTGATTCATGGTGGTTGTTGCTAGTCTTGAGCATTTTATCTTTTGTGATTTGTTGCGCTTGATTTTTGGTCTTGATTGTGTCTAATGCATGATCATGCCACTTTTTTGTGGTTTCATATTACCTTGATTTTCATGGTCTTATTCTTGTTTGTTCTTGTTCTTTCCTTTCATGTTTTGAGAGTCATGGGAATTATTTGGGAAAGAGGAAATTTGATGGAGCTCTGGGACAACTGAATGGAACATGACTCGTAATGAAAGACATAGATGAAGCCTAATGTATGGGTAAGTGTAGCGTAAGGTAAGAATATGACAGCCGGTTGGACTGGTTGGGTCAATTATAGTAAATGGATGGTGGCAATTCATACATGGGAAAGGAAACATAAAAGGTAAATAAAGTGGATTTAAGGTGTTAGATTCCTTGGATATGTTGGGAAGAATTGTTCTCAACGTTGTTCACATTGTGCATGAATAAAGGAAGTTTTTTTACCCTATACCTGATCATATCTAGAGATTGTGTTTTGATCATGATTATGTGGATGTTTATATATGTATACATGTATGTATGTATGTATTTTGTGTCTAACAGGGTCATCATGGATCATGATTGGTTTATGCTAATGATTATATATTATATGTACATATGTATGTATCTATGTCATTGTCTGACAATATTTTCAAGGACATTTATTTTGGAGGAATGATTTCTTATGCAGGTGAATGGAATTAAGAGGTTCTTGTTATTATGAGGAATCAAGTGGCAATAGTATCCTAGAAAAATTTATGATGTTAGTATCACATGGATATGAGTTAATATTATGTGTTTATACTATGCCTATGTGTTGGATAGTTAATACCAAGAGATACATTAGTGGAATGAACCTAGTGTGATTTGCGGCATGCTATGATAAGCAAGAGTGGCAGAGAGACATTGGAAGCAAGGTTTCTTGTGGGTTCAGTGTATGGCTTATGGATGTGTAGTACTATTGTTGCGTATGTGTTGCACATGTTGCATATTCAGTGATTTTACCTATGGTGTTGTGTAAGTGTTTTATATGTAGTACTGTGTACATATGATGTTCTATGCTTCTTGTATATATGGTTTTGTGTGTATATTGCGGATGTAGTGCTAGGTATTGATGGTTCTATGTAAATTTTTGATATGCAGTGTGGTGTACATATTGTACTATGGGCATGTTGGATATGTGGTGTTGTGTGCATATGTTGGTGTGCACATGTTGGATATGAAACATTTTGAATGTATTGTGCTATGTACATGTTGTATATGCAATGATATGTACATATGGGTTCGTTTGAAAATTGTACATATGGTGCTATGTACATATAGTGTTATGTGAATTATTGTACATGTGGTGTTTTGGACATGTTGTACATGTGGTGCCGTGTACATATCGTGCATGTGGTGTTGTGTACATGTGGAGTCATGTACATGTCGTGCATGTGGAGCTGTGTAAATGTGGTATTGTGTACACATTGTACAGGTGGTGTCATGTACATTTGGTGTTGTGTACACGTTGTGAAAGTGGTGTTGTGTACATGTGATGTTGTGCACATATTGTGCATGTAGTGTTGTGTAGAGGTGGTACCATGCACATGTTGTGCATATGGTACTAGTATACATATGGCATTATGTACATTTCGTACATGCTTTGTGTGGGCATGTAGGAATATGTTTGTGCATGGCGTATTCGTGGTATCGTAACATGTGTATTTGTTGTGTTTTACATTAGATATAGGTGTATGTATTGTGTTGTATGGTACATCAGGTGTAGGTGTATGTATTGTGTTGTATGGTACATCAGGTGTAGGTGTATGTGTTGTATGCCAGTACGGGCATATGTATTTTGTGGTGTTTTACACCTTGTGTGGATGTATTTTTTGGTATGTACACTGTGTGTATGTGTACATGATTGAAGAGAAGCAAATCCATTAGGTGTTTGCTCAGTGTGGAAATCGATATGGTGTGTGTACCAAAAGAACAAAGGTCGAAGAAAAGGACTTATTAAATGATAAGTATAGGTATTTTTTTAAATTTTATTATGCATGTGAGATGTGATTCCAACTTATGGTGGTTACATGTGATTTATGATTATCGTTTATGGTGATTTCATGTGATTCATGACTTTAATATATGAAGATGTTTTTTCTAGCTAACCAAATGTGGTATGTTTATACATGATGATTTGATCAAACAACTTTTTTGACTTGTTGTGACAGGAAGTGAACAAGATTTTAAGTGTACCTTATTGACGAGTTGCCAATGAGGTATGATTTTACGTTATTT
This sequence comes from Pinus albicaulis, assembly GCA_034641835.2. NCBI lineage: Eukaryota > Viridiplantae > Streptophyta > Pinopsida > Pinales > Pinaceae > Pinus > Pinus albicaulis. The sequence continues at coordinate 1,488,426,911 of CM076580.1, forward strand.
CAATTTATTTTGAGTCTAATGGGGGTTATGTGCTTGGTACAGGAAAGCATATAAATGTGTGGTTGGATTTTTGAAACTAATTACAAGCATTAGTAGCAGCAACAAAAGGAATTGGAACATGCAATAGTATGTTGGTAAAGCACTTTAGAATCAATACCATTGTGGGTCACTGGAACCCAATAGTGTCCATTGATTTCCATGAGCATGCTATGACCAGTATGATTGTTTGAGGCAGGGATATGCCCTAGTTTTTGTACCTTCTTATGTGAGGAAGCCTTGCCAAAGGATGGATTGCACGGGATAGGGGTGCCAACGGAACTTGGAAGGTGTGTGACTATAGGGAAGGGGGTGACCAAATTTCCCGATGGAATGTGTCGTAGAGAAGGGAAGCTTAGGGATGGATTTTTTTTGGTAATTAGCATTGCTAGTCAGTAACTATTCAATGATGTTATAATAGCGCAGGATTGTAGCACTGGACATTGCATACAAAATTCGACTTTGGTAGTGGATTCTGAACTTCCTTGTTAGCCTCTGGATTCCCTTTTTGTTGATAAAAACATCATATCCTTTTATTTTTTGGTTGAGAAAATGTGTATATGTGTATGTGAATATGTGGTTGTTATTGTAAATATCATAATGAGTTTTGTTATAAATCTTCGGTATGTTGTATGATTGTCATGATGGTTTTTACTTTTGAGCAGGTCAATAATTGTAAATAATCCAATGAGCTAAGTTATAAATCTCCAGGGTTAGTATGTTTTATTTTTAGTGGTTTGGATGAGGTATATGTGTGGTTGAAAACTGAGGATGGTGTTCCCCCAAGGGAGAGGGTTTTGTACCAGCCCTGGTAAAAATTCCATGTAATAAAAGTCAATAAAGAAAAAAATAATAATCATGGTTGATGGGACATGTATTCCAAGCTGACTATGGGGAAAAACATCCTAGTGGGTGTTAATTTCATTTATTATGGCTAAAGGAAATTTGCAAACGCAATGAATAAGGCTTTGGAGAGGCCAAATTATTTTGGGCACATCTATTTATAAAAATAATGGAAAATAGGAGAAAAGGAAGGTGAAAGGTCACATGTTTCATGTGAGGAGGAAAATGAAAGAAAATAATGGAAAATGAATAAAATAGAGGCGTCATTGATAAAAATGATTCTGAGGATCAGTTGTAAATATTTTTATGGTTCAATCTTTTTTTGGGTGTGGAGCGTGATTATCTTCTTTATGACATGTTGGACCCATGTCCTTAACAGGGTGAAAATGTTTCCCATCGTTTGATCACCATCAGGGGGGTCTATGGGGGTTGATGACGACCTTATTGGAGCCCCCCCTAGTGAGGTGTTTCAGGGGTAGCACCCCCAAATCTAAAAATAGAAGTAATATTGCCTTGTCAAATATTGTAATTTTTTAGTCAATTTGGGTCATTCATTATATGGATTATCTAACGATATAAGTTATGGTTAATTTAGGGTTATTTTCCCTATAAGGAAACCCCTTTATTGTATGAGGGTATTGTATTGCGTCTTTGTATGGTGTGGATACTCTGATCGAGAAATAGAAAGGGGAATTGTGTGAGAGTGTATAGGATATTATAGCAGATCTGTTGTAGGTTGTGTCTCTTCATTTTGTTGGATAATAGAAAGGAAGGGCTGGATATTTCTATGGATGTAGCTCAAGTTGAGCGAACCACATATATCTGTGTCTCTCTTGTTTTATATTTTATTTATGTGTTTGTGTTTTCGGATATTTTATGTGTTCCATGCTCTGTAATATATAATTTTCTAACAGTTTTTACTCACGCTTATGGGTCTCATTCTATTCTCTCTCTCTCTCTCACTCTTGGATACTTAGATATTTCTTGGAGCGCTTTGGAATTGGACCAATAAAGGAAAAAGAAAGAAAGAAGAAGGTGGAAGCAAGCAAGGAGGAGCATGAATCAAGAAACTATAGCATGATTCTTGGCACGTATCGATTTTCATGTGTGCTTTCCTTGTTAGATCTAGCATGAATTATATTTCATGTGGTTCTTTTCTGTCTTGCCATGGGTTTTTCTAGTTGTGAAAATGTTTTCAGCCTAGCCTTTCCATTTACGGATAACCATGGTGCTGTGGAGTTGTCATGTTTTGGTTTAGTTTAATTTTCATATGGGTTTGAAACTGAGTGAGGTGGATCTCTGAATTAATATAAGACATGGCCTAGTAACACTTGAACCAGACTATGGGTTGTGGTAAATATGAATAGTTTGTTTCCTTGGTGGGATTATGAATCCTCGACTTCTGAATGGTGGGATATATGGTAAAGCATAAAGGTGGTTTTCCTCGGTTTAGGGCCTAGTGTTCTGATTTTGGATTGTGGTAAATCCTGAGAGGTGGGTGATCTTCGTTTGACATATTATTATTAGGATTGGATGTACGGTAAATATTGGGGAGTATGTCTTATTTTAGGGCCAAGTGATCCCTGATTCAGATTATGGATTGCGGTAAAGATTGAGATACTAAGAGATAGGAAAAATTCTCACACTATAGGCGGAAAAATCTGGTAGCATTCATGGTTTTTTAGTTAATTTTTGTTGGTTATGAGTCCCACATTCATGCTTGGAATATGGGACAAGGGTGATTGGCTAAAGAGAGATTTGGCTCAGCCAATCTATGGTCGGGTGGAACATGGAAGTCCCATCTCCAGTTGGTTTTTATATTCATAAATGACAAGCTCATTACTTTGGTATTTGATGTATAAATGCACTCGTTATTATGTGGACTCTATTGTTGTTGTATCCACTATATTTCTTTTGTTATTATGTTGGTTATAAACATGTAAGTTGATAGTGATGATATATGGCTCTCTCCATGTTTTTACTTGTAAATGAATGCACAATGTATCTATAAAACTTGAACTTGTCTTGAACTTCTGGACCGAGCACTGGGTTATGGGCTTGAAAAAGTGGCTCAAATCCCAGGAATGCTAACACATCACTGAGGAATTTAGTCCTTGGATAATATATTGTGGGATTATGCATGCATCTAGAGACCCATAGATGCTGGCTTATAGGCCTCTGCATGCGTCCAGAGGCCCAGAAGAAAATTAGCTCAGTGGGACTGAGGGACAGGTTGCCTAGTTGGTTGGGTTGGCTGCTCGAGGATTTATTGTTGATGTACAAGGTCCTTGTGAAGATTTTTTGTCAATTAAACTTCCTTAAGGTAACCTAGGAGGTTGAATCTCACCATAGTAGCCTCTCATTGCATATTTATCCTGGTTGGGAAATTGCATGGGTAGATGTGGGAAGGAGGTGTTACACTACAAACACACTAACACACTTAGATAGTGATCTAAAAGGAGTGTATTAGTTTTTTGTGCTAAGTTTCCTTTCAGTAATAAAACCATGTACAATTTGTCTCCATTTGTTTTCTTAAGGAATGGTTTTTTTTAACCATGAAACATAGATGAATTTGTGAATTTTAAGCACGAAAATACGCCTAAATAACATTGTGCAATAGTGTATAATAGAGAAATAACATCACACATAAGTTTTACACAACAGGAATGATGAAGCAGTTCATCCCTCCTGGGCTACAAGTATTGGTACAACTCCCAATGGCATGTCCCTCTTTGTCATTATACTCAAAATTTCAAATACATGTGTTTACAAGCCTCTAATGTCTGTTTTCTCTACACCAGTGGCTCCATAATGCTCAGATTAGTCTATTTACACTCTTGTTTCACCCAAATTGGTCGAAAATTGACCTCCCAAAGCCTTTTCCCAATCTCAGCAAGAAAAACTCCACCAAAAGTGGAGGACTACAGTTAATTGCAGTTAAATTAGAAGGAACCCACCTGTTTTTGGTGGCGCACTATTAAATCCGCCAACAAAAAACTGTTGCATTTAATATTGTGGTTAGGGGAGGGGTTGTCACAAGCTGACCCCCCTTACCCCGTGGTCACGGTTTTAAAAATTTAAATCTCCGTGAAATTGGAGTGGAACCATTAAAAAAAGTTTCGAAACCGTCGCATTATATGCCATCGAATTAGGCATGTGACAGCACTTTCCTACCCAAGGTTATGTTATATCAAAACCATTACATTAACTGCCAACACTTAACACGTAATGAAACTGTGCCATGTGATACTTCTGGGATTTGACCACCACTAGACCATCACTGTCATGGTTTTTTTTGATGTCATAGTTACTATCACATGTGACCACAATGTTGGAGCTTTAAAAACAATATATTAAACTCGAAGACTATATTTTTAAGTAACACATAACAACGGAGTTGGTGAAGGCTTGTGTAGACGCGCTAGAGTTCACGGGGTCAAACCCCCCGGACCCAAACAAAAATTTAGTCCTTCGTACAGGGGACACGTGGTAGCCTCTAGGCTGGCCACGTGTCACCCATCCAATGGCACACAAAAATCCATATAAATCCAAATCAACGCCGGGCCTAAATGGACCATTTTGTAAAGCCTGATTATTTTAGGAAAATGGAATGTTCCAAGAATATTCCACCTGTGTTGATTGTACCTGCATGCTAACTGGGCATCCCAGTCACTTTAGTCACAAAATTTTAGCTGTTTAGGGAAACGATAATAACGCGATATCTTCCTCATACCACATCTACTTTTCGAGTTGTTCATGGCACCAGAATTGCAATGACGAGACGTATCCGGTCGCTCAGGTTAGCTATAGTTTCAATCGCTTTCAATTTTGAGAAAAACACATGATCTCCTGACCACACCTCCCCATTGGGAAGCTTTTGGACCCCAAAAGACTTTAATTACCCGTATAGAATATGATGGTACAACTCCCTCACCTTTTCAACTACCATCCACCTTGCCTTACTTGGTTTGCTACCCTTGAGCACAATTCGAAGATAATCAACACTTCCCCTCTTATAAGTGTGTATCCTCCTTGAGCTCATCTAGAAATTTTGGTGAGAAATCTTCTCTAGATGGCAGTTGAATATCACTCCCTTGAGCATCAATCAAAGGAGGCTCATACTAACGTAAATTTTCCACATTGAAAATGGAATACATTTGCATATATGAAGGCAAGTCAAGTTGAAATTCATTATTACCAACTTGTTTGATGATCTTGAATGGACCATAGTGAATGGATTTGATCTTTTTACCTTCTCCTTGCATCTTTTCTTTTTTTATGTGCAACCATACTTCATCTCCTTCTTGAAACTTGTGATCAAATCTATGTTTCTCATGCCTCTCCTTATATTTTCTTTGACTCTTCTCAAGTTGTTCTTGAACATGTTGATGAATAATTTGAATTTTCTCATTGAAATTTCAAGCCTTATCAATATCACTATGCCCATCAATTGCAACATCCTTCTCAAAGATGATGTCTAATGGCGATTTCAGCAAATACCCAAAGCAAGCTTCAAAAGGTGAAGTATTTGTAGAAGAGTGCTTAGCCCGGTTGTAAGCGTGCTGAATGTAATGAATTTTTTCATACCACAACTTGGGATGTTTGCTACAATATCCTCTCAATAGATTCATAACAGTTTTGTTCACCACCTCAGTTTAGCCATCAGTTTGCGAATGAAAAGAAATGCTCTTTTTCAACTTTGTTTTCATCATCTTCCAAAGATTGGACCAAAAATTCCCAACGAACCTGGAATCCCTATCACTAACAATAGAAGTTGGAAATCCATAATGAACCAATACATGTTGAAAATAAAGTTCAGCTAGGGAAAATTTTAAGGATGTAAATGTATCTTAAAGTTTAGAAGACTATGTGAATCTTACTAGTCCCCAACATGAAAATTATAAAATATTTGGTCATATATTTGTAAAAATATTTAAATTTATAATTATTTTATATAAGGTATCTATATAATTTTGGCGATGTTTAAGGTAAAATAATTTTATACTATAAAACTTGGACGAATCAATTTTAGAAAAAAATGGAAATTAGTGAATCTTTTTTTTGGAAAAACCATGTAAAATTAGCCCACTTGCGAATATTAGCCCCTAAAATTTTCCACGATTTGAGTAGTTATGGTTTTCTTACATGGCATAAGTATACACATTTTACTGAATCTATCCACAACTATATAAAGATAATCATGTTGTTTTCTTGACATAGGTAGACCTTTTACAAAGTCCATGGAGACACTCTCTCATGGCCTTGATGATAATGGTAGTGGCATGTACAACCCAAGCTTCCTATTGCTAGGCTTGCTTGCTGCACACATAGAAAAAACTCTTATAAAACGTGACACACTATCTATCATGTGAGGCCAATAACAATACCTCTGTAGATGCACCACTATTTTTCTTACCCCAAAGTGTCCAGCAATAAAAGACGAATGAGCCTCTCTCATGACACTAAGCCTCTCTCCTTGTGGTATACACAACTTTACCAAATGAAGCATAAATTTTTTATGCATGTGATAATCATTTTCCTCAACTTGATTCCCTTCACTCAAACTAGCATACACATCTTGAAAATTAACATCAAATGCATACTGTTTTATGTAACTCTCATGTACAATAGAATCATTTTTAAGTAAAGTAGAAGCACTTATAATTGGCCTTGAAATCATATCAGAAGATTTATTGAAAAATACCTTTCTTGTACCTTATAACCAAGTGAAACTGTTGAAGAAATCCCATCCACCTGAAATGTCATGATTGCTGCAATTTTGCTTGCGACTGCAAGTACTATAATGGTTTGTGATCGGTATGTATAATCGTATCTTTACCCATCAAGTAGTGTTTCCATTTCTTGAAGCTTTATAACAATGCGTACATCTCTTTGTCATATGCTGGATAATTAGTTACAACACCATTGAACATTTCAGAATGAAAAGAAATAGGCTTACCATGCTGCAAAAGTACTGTGCCCATGGCATAATCACTAGCATCAGTTTGTATCTTGAATGGCTGTCTCAAATTTGGTAATGCAAGGACCGGAGCTGAACTGATCTTGTCTTTTAAAACTTCAAAATATTGTTTTTTTTTTCCTCCCCATTGGAATCCTTTCTTCACAATTTTCACTCTATGCATAGGATCTGCTATGGTAGAAAAGTTAGTAATAAACTTTCTCCACTACTGTGTTGCACCTAAGAAACTCCTTACCTCGGTTACTATTTTGGGAGTGGGCCAATTCACAATGGATTCCAATTTATAAGGATCAATTCTCAACTCGCCTCCTCCTACAATGTGGCCCAAATAAACCAGAGAAGTATTTCCAAATTCGCATTTTGACATCTTAGGAAATAATTTCTCTTTCTTCAAAACACCAAGCAGTCTTTTCACATGCAAGACATTTTCTTCTCTTGTTTTTCTAAAAATAAGTATATCATCTAAATACACAATCACAAAGTCATCAAGAAATGGATGCAAAACATTATCCATAACACACATGAAAGTCGCCGGTGCATTACACAAACCAAACAACATAACCAACCACTCAAAGGGTCCTTGTTTGGTTTTGAATGCAGTCTTCCATATATCACTTTCTGAAATTCTTACTTGATGATATCCACTTCGTAAATCTAACATAGCAAAAAAAAATTCTTCTTTCATTTGATCTAGAAAATCATCTATCCTTGGGAGGGGGTATCAGTTCTTTATCGTTATCTTGTTCAAAGCTCTGAATTCTATACACATGTGCCAAGTCCCATCTTTCTTCGGAATCAAGACTATGGGTGAACCACATGGCGAAGTGCTTGGTCTTATGAGTCCCTTGTCCAACATGTCCTTGATTGTCCTCTCTATTTCAACATTTTCCATTATCAACATGTGATAAATGCTGATGTTTGGAAGAGGAAAATCTTGTTGCAACTGAATCTCATGTTGAGTCTCCCTTTTTGGAGGCAATCCTGTTGGCTCCTGAAACATCTCATGATGTGCATCAACTACATTATATAAATCTGACTTCAACTTAGGATCACAATCTTCAAGTGAATCATGATTAACATTATCTTTAGGCTTAATCATTAGAAGAAAAAAATTCTTACATGAATTTACTAGCCTCTTTACCTATCGCACATTTACCATTGCAATATTTGTCTTTTGGCGATGTGCTCTAACAATGAACACCTTGCCATCTTTGAATAAATGGTATTTTTTTCTCATGGCGATGGAAGATCGCTTTCCTATCATACAAGTAAGGACTTCCCAACACAATAACTATAATATGTAATATTCCAAAATTAGCATGCAGCTAATTGGAATATTGATTTTTGTTTTTATCACCTAGAAGCTTAATAAATGTGTAAGGAATCCCATGCATATTAAAAATATGAATAAAATCCCTCATAATGTGAAAGGGGATAGTCATAGGAGCTAGATTTCACACCCTCATGTGTGAATAGGATCATTTGCATGTGGACAAGGTCAAGTTTGACCAGGTCAACAGCGCTGGGATAGGAGTTGGAGAACACTTGGAGAGACAGTGCAGTATGAATGGGAGGAATATTCCTTGGTGGAGGAAACCCTAATGAGTGGGACCCATGGTGAGTGGTCTTCCATTTGTTTAAAAGGAGGGAAAGGCATCCATTGTTATTCATGTTATGGATTATTGATTTCTTGGTCTGCTTAGACTTTGTGCATTCTCATGTTGTTTAGCAGAGTTGCAGTGCTGCTTAGCACAAGACATTCCTGTTTATGAATTCCTTCTCCTTCCAAGAGAGGCCTCTTGAAGGATTTTTCTCTTCATTTCTCCACATTCAGGCTTCAGGCCAAGCATCTTCCTTCAGCTACAACAAAATTTCTATTTAGAGTCAAATTGTGTTGCAGGGTGTTGCAGTGGAGGTTCCTCAACACCACTTCCTGAGCTTATCTTTTAGAGGAGGAAGCTTTCCTTCCTTTGGGTGATCAGTTGGGAAGCCCTTGGAGAATATTTCAGATATTGGCACTTGGCCAACACATTTCCTTGCACCTATAGTGCAGTATCCCTCAATGACTGCATTATTTTCAGTGAGTATTTGCAGTGATTGTCGGAGGGTGATATATTTAGTGTTAGGATCATCCTTTCACTTGGAAGATCCATTGGAGGAGGTTTGTTTAGCTTGTGCACCATCTACAACCATCTCCATCCAGTTCTTGAGTTTCAGCTGCAACTCCGACATTTTTGCCATTTTGTATATTTTAGGAAATCTTTCCAGATTGTCTTTAAATTCAGTTTGGGAGTCTAGATCCTCACTCCCAACATTTTTTGAGCCCTATATTTGTGTATTTGTCTATTGACACTTCCCAACAATATTTTCTCTAATAAAATTGTGTTGTCATAGCCTTGGCAATTTTCTTGTGTAGCAGTGTTTGTCATATTTTATGTACATGTTTCTTGAGGTTGAATTTTCCTATCTTGAGTAGCTCTTTGCTCAAGATCTTGTATACATTTTGCTGCTGTAACTTAATATGATGGCTATGTGCTCTTCTTACAAATTATGAGTTGATTTTTCACTGCTACTCCAGTTTCTGTTCATGTATTGCTGGATCTCCACTTTTGGAATATCTTAAGATATTCCCATTGTTGTAGATTTTCCCTATTTTGGGATATTACATTGGTATTGGAACATAATCTTGGCTCAGATTGTGGATCTTAGACATGATGCTATCAAGAAAATAGAATATGAAGACTCCATTATTTTGAGGAAATAAGGAGGAGAGGCTCTCAAATATTCTTCCTAAATCTGTACAAAGCATTCAAGGAGATCTCAAGAAGATTAGATGATGGTAGTGTGGGTGCAGGCGTTAAGGAGAGCTGCTCAATTTTTTTTACAATGTTTTCTAATTTAGGAGGAATTTGTTCCTGATCCTTATTTCCACTCTCGGTCACCAAACTTTATTAATTTTTTTTTATTTATCTAATAAAATGATATGCGGAAGAAAAAGTCCCCTTTACTCTTCGGAAACATTATAACTCACTTTAAACCAATGTTAAACCTTCAAAAATGTAATAATTTACTTTTAAAACAATGTTTAAACCCTTCGGCAATGGTTCTGGACTTCAAACACTTTAATAAAATTCTATTGCAATAACTCTCGGGTCCATACCTTTTGTTAAGTCTCCACGAAACTTTTAATGTGAACACCGTCGGATCTCCAACGCACATGATTGAACGGCTATCGCGTTCAATCAACCTCGATGACTTATCCAACCAAAGTCACACAAAATTGATGGTTTTAACACTATGATGTGTCACATTTTTATTCGATCGCTTTCAAATAGAACTAAACCACTCGCATGCCAAAAGTGGTGCGAAAATAGTGGTTAGTTTTCCCAAAACCACTTAACTTGAAAAATTTTGTTTAAATCGCATTGGAAGATGGATTTTCATTGGATTCAGGTTTAACCTCAATTCCTCTTGGAAACCTCCATTCCTGCTGCGTAACTCAATGAATATAAATCGATTATCATTTCCCGATCTCAAGCAAATAAACCAAACTTCCAATTTCCTCCAAATCCTTTATACAGAGGTTAATATACTCAAATTATACACAGAATATATAAATCAAATGGATTTTTGGAGAGATGAAACCCTTCGGGAATTTTCCAAGAAACAAAAGATAAATAAATTCTACAATTTTATTAAATTAGAGGCAAAACCCTCTCAATAAATTCTTCTACAACCCAAATTCCATTTCCTCCTTCTCAGAGGTTACATTTATAGTTTTTTTTTTACATAACAGTCAACCTCCTCTTGAGGATCGAATTCTCCTAATTTATAAAAAATCATAATTACATAATATATTCCCTAAATATATCAACTAAAAGCTAAATATGTTGAATCAAATCTAAAACTGTTCAAATTTCCTAGATACTACTTCAACCCTATATAGTACAACTATAAACTAACAGCTAAAGGTACCAACACCTTTTCTTGTAATTTTTTTTTTGGATTTTTGGAATAATTAATGAAGCCTTTTGTCTCTAAGCCTCATGCTCCTACATCAAACTCCTGAGGACAAAAATCTTCATGGGCTCTTGTCCATGATATCATCCACAGAACTGCCCAATTTATGTAGCATGGTTTCTGTCATCCAGGTAGCATCTTCAATTAGCTGATCCCTCCACTTGATCAAATATTGAAAATACTCATGTCCCCTGGTTTTCTTAAACACTTTCTTGTCTAAGATCCTCTCTGGCTGTAATGTCTTTACTGTGGGTAACTGTTTTACCCAGTCAATCTGTTCCCTATCTTCTGGTCTGTCATCTGTGTCACCATATTCATATCTGTACAAATTAGCAACATTGAATATTGGAGATATTCCAATATCAGATGGTAATTCAATTTCATAAGAATTTGGAGAAAACTTTCTTAATATCCTGCATGGTCCTATCTTTTTGAATTTTAACTTGTTATACTTCTTCTTTGGAAATATTTCTTTTCTTAAGTGTGCTAAAACCAAATCACCAACTTCAAAATTAACTTCTCTTTTTGTCAAATTTGCTCTATTTTTGTACTTGATGTTGTTGTCTTGTAGCTACTTCTTTGCCTATTCATGTATTGCTTGAATTTCTGAAGCACACTCTTCTCCTTCAGCACTTCTCATTTATTATTTTCCCAAGTTCTGCAATTCAAATACTCCTCTTGGATGCACTCCATAAACTATATGGAATGGACTTTTCTATGTACTTCTGTTAGGTGAATCATTATATGAATACTTTGCCTGTGGTAAAATATGATCCCACTGTTTAGGATGTTTTGCTACAAGATTTCTCAAAATATTACCCAAACTCCTGTTCACTACTTCAGTCTGCCCATCAGTCTGAGGGTGATAAGCTAAGCTGAAACTTAGTTTAGTACCAAGCTTCTTCCACAATGTCCTCCAAAAATGACCAACAAATCTGGTGTCTCTATCAGAGACAATACTTTTAGGTAATCCATGTAATCTGACAATCTCCTTAAAAAACAAATTGGCAACATGAGTAGCATCACTAGTTTTATAACATGGAATAAAATGTGCCATTTTTGAAAATCCGTCAACTACAACATAAATTGCATCATTCCCTCTTTCGGTCTTAGGCAATCCTAAAAAAAAATCTATACTTACCATATCCCAAGGTCTATCTGGAATAGGTAATGGAATGTACAAACCTGCATTTTGACTTTTCCCTTTTGCATATTGAAAATTTTTACAATTATTCACACACTTTTCCACTTTAGATCTCATCTTTGGCCAAAAATAAAAATGACTTAGTTGCTCATAATTCTTATCAACACCAAAATGTCTAGCAAGTCCACCACTATGTTTTTCCCTGATTAAATTTTCTCTCATAGAACAATTTGGTATGCACAACTGATTTCTTTTGAACAATAAACCCTCTTGCAAGAAATAATCTAACCACTGACTTCTGTCTATCAAAACAGGATTACAACATGCTTCAAATGCTTGTTTGAAATCCAAATCTGTCTTATAGAGTTCTTTAAGAAAATCAAAACCTAACACTTCAATTTTACTTTCTTGAACAAGAATGCTTTTTTCTACTCAAGGCATCATCTACATTTTTTTCTTGACCACTTATATGCTTCAATACAAAGTTAAAACTTTGAAGATATTCAACCCATTTTGCATGTTTTTGTTTCAATTTAGGTTGTTGCATAATATACTGTAAAGCATGATTATTTGAATATAGCAGAAATTCTTTAGACATTAAATAATTTCTCCACTTCGTCAATGACTGTACAATTCCATAAAGTTCCTTGTCATAAGAGGAGTACTTCCTCATTATCTCATTTAGCTTCTCAATGAAATATGCTACAGGTCTATCTTCTTGACTTAATACAACTCCAATAGCTTCCCCACTGGCATCACATTTCACTTGAAATGGTTTATTAAAATCAGGCAAAACTAAGACAGGTTTCTCAGTTATCTTTTGCTTCAAGAAATGAAAATTCCTTTCAGCTTCGATAGTCCACTTGAATGGTTTTTTGTCCTTATTTATGGTTTCAACGATAGGTACATTGATCTTACTAAAATTCCTTACGAATTTTCTATAAAAACTATCAAGACCATGAAAACTTCTTACCTCAAAAACACTTTTAGGTGAAGGCCACTCCACAATTGCCTTTATCTTCTCTGGATCCATTTTAGTCCTTCAGTAGAAACAACAAAACCTAGATATACCAATTCTTCTTTCATGAATGAACATTTCTTTAAATTTATCAGTAACTTCTCTTGATGTAACTTCCTTAAGACATAATTAAGATGTCTCGGGTGTTCTTCTTTTGTTTTGTTGTAAATTAATATATCATATAGATATACTATTGCAAATTTACCAATAAATTCCTTCAATACTTCATTCATAAGCCTCATAAATGTGCTAGGTGCATTTGATAAACCAAAAGGAATTACCATCTATTCATGCAATCCCTCATTTCTTTTAAAGGTTGTTTTCCATTCATCTCCTTCCCTTATCCTAATTTGATGATACCCACTTTTCAAATCTAGCTTTGAAAAATATCTTGCTCCACTCAAACAATCCATCAAATCTTCAATTCTAGGTAAAGGAAATATAAACCTGATTCTTATCTTGTTAATTTCTCTTGAATCAGTGCACATTCTCCAACCTCCATATTTCTTTGGACTTAATATTCTAGGTACTACACAAGGACTCAAAATTTCTCTGATCAAATCTTTGTCAATCAATTCCTGCACTTTCTTTCTGATATCTTCATTTTTTGTAGGAGTCATTCTGTAAGTTGCTTTGTTTGGAAAATTTGATTCTGGAATCAAATTTATCTTATGACTGATTCTTCTTATAGGTGGTAATTCATTAGGAAAATAATCCAGAATAATATCACAATAGTTCTCCAACATTTCTTGAATTTCAATTGGCAAATCAGAAATTTTAGTAGAAGTAAATACTACCTTAGGTTTGCAAACTAAAGCAAAATTTTCCTCATTATCTTCAATCTGCTGCAAGTATTATTTTCCACTCAACAATAAAGTCTTTGGATCAGAGTTTTTACTTGATGCACCTTCTTCTTCCATAGGTAACAATGTTTGATTCATACCATCTTTGAAAAACTTGTAAGTGTTTCTCTTTCCATCATGTACTACTGCTCTGTCATACTACCAAGGTCTACCCAGCAATATGTGAGACACATCCATAGGCATCACATCACACATGATTTTATCTTTATAACTGCCCATTTACAATTCTATTTCACATTGTTCCTTTACTATCAGTTGATGTCCCTTCTAAAGCCATGACACCTTGTAGGGTGTTGGATGTTCCCTTGTCTTCAATCTCAACTTCTCTATCACCTCTGTAGAGACCAAATTATATGTACTGCCACTATCAGTTACCAATTGATAGCATTTCCCTTGAACTTTGCACACACTTCTGAACAAATTCTTTCTCTATGTTGGTTCAGAAATTTCCTTTGTTTGTTTTAACAAAACTTTGTTAACCACCAAATATTTTCCTTTCTCTCGCACAATTTCTTTCTCTGTTTTAGGCAACTTTGCTTATTCTTCTTCAGTCTGAGCAACAATTGCATTTCTCTGGTTTTTCCCCATATTCTTTGGACACTCATAAACTCTATGTCCTAATTTGTTACATCTGTAACATCTGACTTCTCTTCCTCTGTTTCTGCCTCCTCTTCCTCTATAAGGATTCCTTCTACCACTTGTATCACCTTTTGCGGGTGCATGCTGAGGTGAGCTACTGCTAGCTCCATCTCTTGGTGCTGTAGATCTTCCTCTACCACCTTGACTTCCTCTTCCTTGAAAAGTACCTCTTCCTTTGGCAGATTTATTTCTTATGAGTTTTTCTTCAGCTTTTAAGGCCATTTGGTAAGCCTCTTCTACTGTTTTAGGAGAAAATATACTTATCTCATCTTGAATCTCCATTCCGAGACCATTTATGTACCTACAAAACTTCTCTGCTATATCTTGAATTTGTCCTCCTCTTATGCTCACTTTGTGAAATTCTTTTGTGTATTCTTTTACTATCATTAATCTTTGTCTAAGATTCTGCATTTGTCTAAATAATGAAAGATGATAATCACTAGGAAAAAACTTGCCTCTCATCTTTTCTACCATTCTATTCCAATTCTTATTTGGTTGCTTACCAACTCTCCTTCTTTATGCTTGCACTCCATCCCACCAAAGTGCTGCATGTCCTTTTAACATTGTGACATCAAACTTAACTCTCTTTTCTTCACTCATCTCTTCATAATCAAAGCATTTATTCATTTCATTAATCCAATCTATCAACTCTTTTGGATTCAATCCTCCTGCAAAAGCTGATACTTCAAGTCTAGGCTTGGATGTAGATCCTAAGACTGATTTAAAAAGTCTCATATCAGGAGTAAGATCAACATTTTCCTCTTCTTTTTCTTCAGCTTCAGGTTCACTGAAATCTTCAAGATCACTCTGTTGTCTTGTTTCCATTGCTTCCAATCTAGCTTGAACCTGTTGCATAGTCTCTAGTACTTCAGCATTTACGACTGGTCTACCTCTTCTTCTACCAGCACCACCTCCTCTACCAATTCTAACAGCCATGTTGGATTTCCTTTTCTGACTTTTGGAAGCTTTTTCAGTGTCTAGAAAACGCTCTGAAGACTGCTCTGATACCACAAATGATGGAAGTGTGGGTGATGGCATTAAGGAGAGCTGCTCAAATTTTGTTACAATGTTTTCTAATTCAGGAGGAATTTGTTCCTGATCCTTATTTCCACTCTCAGTCATCAAAATTTATTAAATTTGTTTGATTTATCTAATAAAATGATATGCGGAAGAAAAAGTCCCCTTTACTCTTCAGAAACATTATAACTCACTTTAAAGCAATGTTAAACCTTTGGAATTGTAATAATTTACTTTTAAAACAATGTTTAAACCCTTCAGAAATGGTTCTGGACTTCAAACACTTTAATAAAATTATATTGCAATAACTGTCGGGTCCATACCTTTTTTTAAGTCTCCAAGCAACTTTCAATGTGAACACCGTCAGATCTCCAATGCAAATGATCGAACGACTATCCCGTTCAATCAACGCTGGTGAATTCTCCAACCAAAGTCACGTGAAAGTCATGTCATGTTTTAACACTATGACATGTCATGTTTTTATTCAATCGCGTTCAAATAGAACAAAACCGCTCGCACGCCAAAAGTGTTGTGAAAACAATGGTTAGTTTTCCCAAAACCACTTAACCTGCAAAAAAAAATTTAAATCGCGTTTGAAGATGAATTTTTTTTGGATTCAGGTTTAACCTCAATTCCTCTTGGAAACCTCCATTCCTGCTGCGTAACTCAATGAATATAAATCAATTATCATTGCTCAATCTCAAGCAAAGAAACCAAAGTTCCAATTTCCTTCGAATCCTTTATACAGAGGTTAATATACTCAAATTATACACATAATATATAAATCAAATGGATTTTCGGAGAGATGAAACCCTCTGGGAATTTTCCAAGCAAAAACAGATAAATAAATTCTGCAATTTTACTAAATCAGAGGCAAAACCCTCTCAATCAATTCTTATATGACCCAAATTCCATTTCCTCCTTCTCAGAGGTTACATTTATAGTTTTTTTTTTTACATAACAAACAACCTCCTCTTGAGGATCAAATTCTCCTAATTTAGAAAAAATCCTAATTACATAATATCTTCCCTAAATCTATCAACTAAAAGCTAAATATGCTAAATCAAATCTAAAACTGTTCAACTTTCCTAGATACTAGATCAAACCTATCTAGTACAACTGTAAACTAATAGCTAAAGGTACCAACACCTTTGCTTGTAAACTTTTTTTTGGATTTTTGGAATAATTAATGAAACCTTTTGTCTCTAAGCCTCATGCTCTTACATCATCAGAAGGGATATGTGTATGGAGTCTCCAAGAGGTTTTGAACATGAATCAAACTCTAGAATTTCACATCATGAGTGTGAACATGCAGCCACACACGATGATGCACAACGCAGTCACATGCCCATATTTCCATGAGAGAGATGGAAGAAGAAGGAATGGCTAGGAGGGAAACTCTTAGTGATTTTATGCAAGAGTATGAGTCTCAAACTCAAAAGTTTAGAGACCATATCACTTTTCTAGAGTTTTGCAAGATCAAGGTGAAGAGAAGCAAGCAGCATGATAGGAGTAGATTCCTCTTATCTACTTTTGATGGTTCACCTACATGTTCATCTAGAGCTTAGGTTGAGGAGAAAGACACCTTTTTGCAGCAGTACCAAATTTCTAAAGATGAAGCCATCAGAGTTGCAGCACTGCATCTTGGAGGTAAGGCCTATGTTTGGTGGATATTTGAGTCCTCTTTTTTGAGAAATGAAAACACTTCTTGTTATGCAAGGTTTATTAAGACATTGGTGGAAAGGTTTGATGGAAAACTTTCTGCAACACATATGGTGAAGCTAAACAAATCTAAAAAAACAAAACCCTTTCATGTGATGGAGGAAACTATAAGCTTAGATCCACTTCAGAATACCATGGAGGAGGCTGAAATATTGCATCATAACTTTCTAGAGGCAAGACCTCTATCTCATATTCTTGAAAAAGAGGGAATGGAGATCTCTTTTTCAAAAAAGGGTCCAATTCTTGGGAGGTTTCCCATACATGTCGATGAGGAGGAGGGAAACAATGTTGTCATGTCTAGAGTATATCTAGCACCTCATGCAGAGGAAGAGGTAGCCATTGCTCCAAATAGAGGGATTCTTGTATCATTGCAATAAATTCCCCAGGATCTCACATGTGGAGATCAATGCACAACTCATGATTCACATGTGCCATTGATGATAGGGTGTGAACCTATGGAGATATAAGGAGGAGATAGGGAGGATGACCAGAATCATGTGATGAGGAGCACACAACCCTATCTATTTCATGAGGTTGATGCACCTAAAAGGGAGACTGGATTGCACAGTGAGAGCAAGGACAAATCTGTCAATTCATATATGTAGTCTACTCTTGATGATGATGTCTCATTGCATGGAGACATTTCACCAAGGAGACCACCAGAGAAATGGATGATGAGAGATGCTTCACATTTTGAGGAACCAATCATTGATTTCAGAGGAGTGGAGACCTTGGGAGAGCTTGGTATGGTGCTGGGAATCTTGGGTGGAATCAAGGAGAGAGGGAGAATTCTCTCAAAATCAGCATTACCCACTCCCATTTCAGATTCTGTGTTGTGGCAGAAGCAACATTGGAAGGATAGCAGCCTTCCAACTTTCATCTTTGGCATGGGAGATGTGAAAGAGGAGGATGACCATATGACAGATGCTCTTCATGAGAGATCATCAGGGCTGTCACTATGGAGGATAGATCCATATTGGAACTCCCAGCTGTTGGTGGAGTATTCGAAGGATCTTTTCACTTGTATGATATTGGATGACCAGCTACATGAGGAGGGATATTCGGTTAGAGATGGGGTCATCTACTATCATAGTATAATATTCTTATCTAGAGATTCCAAGCTCAAGGAGAAGCTGCTACAAGCAGCTCATGAAGATTTCCTTTTTAGCCACACTTATTATATGAGAGTATACCACATCATCATGGAGGGGTATTTTTGGGAAGGCTTCCAGGAGGAGATATATCAGCATATGAGGAGATGCATGGATCATATGGAGATGAAGGAGATACATAAATATTTGGAAGAGTTAGCACAACCACCTGTTTTCTCTTTGAGGATGAGAGGAGACTCATCTATGAGCCACTCCATTTGCATGAGAAAGGCATATGGTAAGGGTATTGTTTGTTTGCACAATGACTTGTATAATGTATATATGCATCCCTTAACCATATATGTGCGGGATGTTGCTCCAAGGAGGGGCATTATTTTTTCTAGACTTCATGGTCTACTTGAGGCCTTGAGTAGTGTTGATGACCACTCCCTAGGAGGACTTGGGGAGGATATGTATTATGGAGAACATGCTCACTTTGTACCATACATCATTCACTTTCTCCAAACATTTGAGGAGAGTGGGATAGCAAGCAAGTGGTTGAGAAACCACACTTTTTGTCACTCATTATTGCAGTTGAGGGTCAAACTGCATTGGTTACATTTGAGGTACCATTTTCCTTCTCCCTTGCTACATATGGCAGCAATTATGGTTCTCATTGTAGTTCCTTATGTTGCTATTGTTCTCATTTTTATTGGGAGCATGATTTGGGGAGTGGAACATTGGTTGGATGTGTCCCTTGGGGGAAATATTTCCCACATTATTTTCATTGCATGTTCTAAGGGGAGCATGAGAGGTGATATGGCCACCACAACAAAACATTGGTTTCTCTATGAGGTGAGACATGGGATTGATTGGATGCCATATGATGGTGATTTCCAACTCATCATATATGGAATGATTTGGGCCAGCATGTTTCATAATGTTAGAGGAGAGATCGTTGGAGGTCTAGTCTTCGTATTGTCACTTGAGGGAAATATTATTGCAACCCAAGATCAACATATACTATACACTTATCCTAAGTGGAGAGGAAGACAACATGGGGTAGGCTATTTTTTCTACCAAGATAAAATTTTCAGCCCACCTACATTGCAGGAGCCAAAGGTGGAAGAGGATTTTCAAGAGTTGCCATGTTGGGAGGTAACTCATTTTCTATGGATGATTGCTTGGGGATGGAGGATCCACATGGGGAGGATAGTTCCCAACAATTTTCAGATTCCATTCTTGAAGGGAACCTCTGTACAACACCTTATTTCCTTCTTGAGTACTCTACTTGTTCATGATGATAGCTATTTAGCTAAATTACATGCTTGGGAGGGGCAATATGTAGATTTATTGATGAGACAACATCTCATTATTTGGAGGAGAATATCACATATGGATGCTACAGCAGAAGGAGGGAAAAATTCTCAGTTCTATCCTTGCAGTTGCTTGAGGACAAGCAACATTTGGGAGGGGAGGACTGTAATATTCCAAAATTAGTGTGCAGCTAATTGGAATATTGATTTTTTTTTTATCACCTAGCAGCTTAATAAATGGGTAAGGAAGCCCATGTAAATTAAAAACATGAATAAAATCCCTCATAGTGTGAAAGGGGATAGTCATAGGAGTTGGATTTCACACCCTCATGTGTGAAAAGGATCATTTGCATGTGGACAAGGTCAAGTTTGACCAAGTCAACAACGTTGGGATAGGAGGTGGAGAACACTTGTAGAGACAACGCAGTATGAATGTGAGGAAGATTCCTTGGTGGAGGAAACCCTAATGAGTGGGATCCATGGTGAGAGGGCTTCCATTTTTTTAAAAGGAGGTCAAGGTAGCCATTTTTATTCATGTTATAGATTATTGATTTCTTGGTCTGCTTAGACTTTGTGCATTCTCTTGTTGTTTAGAAGAGTTGTAGTGCTACTTAGTACAAGGAATTCCTGTTTAGGAATTCCTTATCCTTCCAATAGAGGCCTCTTGAAGGAGTTTTATCTTCATTTATCCACATTCAGGCTTTAGGCCAAGCATCCTCATTCATCTACAATGTAGTTTCTATTTAGAGTTGAGTTTTGTTGCAGTGTGTTGCAGTGGAGGTTCCTCAACACCACTTCCTGAGCTTATCTTTCAGAGGAGGAAGCTTTATTTCCTTTGGGTGATCATTTGGGAGGCCCTTGGAGCATATTTCAGATCTTGGCACTTGGCCAACACATTTCCTTGCACCTACAATGCAGTATCCCTCAATGAATGCATTATTTTTAGTGAGCATTTGCAGTGAGGGTTTGCAGTGATTGTCGGAGGGTGAGATCTTCAATGTTAGGATCAGACTTTCACTTGGAAGATCCATTGGAGGAGGTTTGTTCAGCTTATGCATCATCTACAACCATCTCCATCTAGTTATTGAGTTGCAACTACTACTCAGCCCTGTAGCTCCGACATTTTTTCCATTTTGTATATTTCAAGAAATCCTTTCCAGATTGTCTTGAAATTCAGTTTGGGAGACTAGATCTTCACTCCCAACATTTTTTGGGCCCTATATTTTTATATTTGTGTATTGACACTTCCCATCAGTAGTTCCTATAATAAAAATGCACTGTCATAGCCTTGAGAATTTTCTTGTGTAGCAGTGTTTGTCATATTTTATGTACATGTTTCTTGAGGCTAATTTTTCCTATCTTGAGTAGCTATTTCCTCAAGATCTTGTATACATTTTTCTGTTGTAAATTAATATGATGGCTATGTGCTCTTATTACATTCTATGAGTTTATTTGTCACTGCTACTCCAGTTTGTGTTCATGTATTGTTGGATCTCCACTTTTGGAATATCTTAAGATATTCCCATTGTTATAGATTTTCCCTATTTTTGGATATTACATAATATCAAGCGGAACCACATCTAATTCAAATGTGTCAACAAAATGTTCAGTTATTGCAAAGCACAATATTCACTTCTTTGAAACCTGTAAATTTGCATCCTTACAAATCCACCCAAGTGGATATGGTTTTGGATGTGGAATGGTCTCAAGATTAATTTTCTTGACCAAGTCTTCAGAGATTAAGTTTTCTTGTGACCCACTTTCAAACAATGTGTCAATCTTGGTATGTTTGGATATGACCCTCACATGAAACAATTCAATTCTCTCTTCTTATTTTGGAGCTTGTATGTGAAAGTTTGATGTACTAGTACTGGCTTTTGTTTCAATTTCTTTCTGCTTCATGTTCTTCAATCCCATGGTTGTAACCTAAATCCTCTGCTAAGTCATGTTGAGTTGTAGCTATAGTTTTCTGCTTCCCTTTGTTATTGTTATACTTGGGTCTCTTTTCAGGATGTAATTTCCAATAATTTTTCTCTTCATGGCCTTCTCTTTAACAATGTTTAATAACCACCTTTTCTCCCTCTTTCTTGATAGATGCATTCTTTTTTCCCTTACCTTTTGAGGTCTTCTCTTTGTTTTTCCCCTTAAAAGGTTTCTTCCTACCCTAATCAATAATGTTTTTCCCTCTAGCTTCTAGATGTGTGGCCTGAACACAAACTTCATCTAAGCTTGTAGGGTTAAACATGAGAATAGTATGTTTTAGGTAGCTATGTAAGCCTCCTATGTACCTGAGAAAAGTATCTTGCCTCTGAAAATCTACTCCTAATAAGAGAGATTTTCTCCTAAATTCTTGGGTGTATTCTTGTACATTTTTTCCTTTCAATTGTCTAAAATTTTGCCAGTTCATTATGGTTTTCTTCATGTGAGCTAATGGATAAAACTATTGTTTTATTGTAGTAATGAAATCAGTCCATGATAGGATAATCTTACCATGATTTTTTATCTCCTCTTTTGTCTTGTCTTCCCACGAAACAAGTGTTGCACCTTCCATCCTCAATGAAGCTAGTTGGATTTTGGTATCATCATCATGAAGGTTCTAAATTCTCAAATAGATCTCCAATTTACTAATCCAATTATCAAGCTTTTCTACATTGACTTCACCATTAAACATTGGCAATTCAAACTTAACATTAAGTTTTAGAAAAGGACTTTCACCATTGTTCTTTGACTTGTGTGGATGATGTACTGAAGATGAAGTAGAGGATGATAAGGATGAAGATGAGGGTGAGGATGGTGACTTTCCACTATCTCCATTTCCTCTGTTTCCCTTCTTTGATTTATCATCATCATTTTGATCTCCTGATGATCTCTAACCTTCCTTGTGAAGTTTGGATCCTTCTCCTTTTAGTATCTCATTCCTTTCTTGGTAAAGGACTCTCACCATCTTAGTGACGTCAAGGAATGATTTCATGAACACTCTTTCTTCTTCTTTGGGATCGACCTCTTCATGGATTTCTCCTTCTCCTGGAGGCATTATTAATGATGATTCTACTTCTTTTGGAGGTGAAATAGGTGGTGGAGAATGTGGCACTCTTGCCCTCCTTTGTTGTGGCTCCCTTTGATAACCTCTTGCTTCCACCAATTTTACTTATCCTCTCTTAAGCTTGAGCCTAGTAAGCATGTAAACCCTTGCAAATATTTAAACAAATATTTTCACACAACAACACCAGAGATTAAAATCTAGCTCTGATACCAACCTAATATAAAATAAGTGTATGTGTTTGCTGTGCTAAGTGTCCTTTCAGTAATAAAAATATGTACAATTTGTATTCATTTGTTTGCTTAAGGAATGGGTTTTTTTAACCATGAAACATAGTTGAATTTGTGACTTTTAAGCATGAAAACATGCCTAAATAACACTATACAATAGTGTATAATAGAGAAATAACATCACACATAATTTTTACATAGCAGGCATGATGAAGCAGTTCACCCCTCCTGGGCTACATCTGCTCGTCCATCTCCCAATGGCATGTCCCTCTTTGTCATTACGCTTAAAATTGCAAATACATGTGCTTACAAGCCTCTAATGGCTATTTTCTCTACACCACTGGCTCCACAATGCTCAAATTAGTCTAGATAGACTCTTGTTTCACCCAAATTAGTCAAAAATTAACCTCCCAAATATTTTTCCCAATATCAGCTAGAAAAACTCCACCAAAAGTGGAGGACTCTAGTTAACTACAGTTAAATTAGGAGGAACCCACCTTTCTTTGGTGGCGCGCTATTAAATCCACCAACAAAAAAATGTCGCATTTAATATTGTGGTTAGGGGAGGGGTGGTCACAAGCCGAACCCCCTTACCTTGCGGTCACGGTTTTAAACATTTAAATCTCCATGGAATTGGAGTGGACCCATTAAATAGAGTTCTGAAACCATGTCATTATATGCCATCGAACTGCACATGTGACAACACTTTCCCTCCAGACGTTACGTTATATCGAAACTATCACATTAATTGTTGACACTTAACACTTAATGAAACTATGCCATGTGATACTTCTGGGCTTTGACCACTGCTAAACCATTGCTGTCACATTTTTGTTTGAAGTCATGGTTACTATCACATGTGACCGCAATGTTGGGGCCGCTGGTGGGTTGGGACCACCAGTGGTCCCCCCCTCCGAATTGAAACTTTACAAAAAATATATTAAACCAGAAGACTATATTGGTAAGTAGCACATGACAGCGAAGTTGGTGAAGGTTTGTGTAGATGTGCTGGAGGTCATGGGGTCGAACCCCCCAGACCCAAAAAAAAATTTAGTCCTTTGTACAAGGTACACGTGGCAGCCTCCTAGTTGGCCACATGTCACCCATCCAACGGCCCACATAAATCCGTATAAATCCAAATAAACATCCCTAAATGCACCACATGGCGAAGCCTGATTAGTTTAAGAAAATGAAATATTCTGAGAATATGCCACTTGTGCTGACTGTATCTGCATGCTGGCTAGGCATCCCAGTGACTCTTGTCACAAAATTTTAGTTGTTTACAAAAATAAACAGAGCCCAATATCTTCCTCATATGACATCGGTTTTTTGAATCGTTCATGGTGTTATAATTGCGATGACGAGTCCTATCTGGTCGTTCAGGTTCAGTACAGTTTCGAGAACTTCAAATTTTGAGCAAAACACATGATCTCCTGATCAAACAGTATGTAAATAGTGACTATGCAAAGGTAGTATAGGCATAGTATTTTTTAATGTACAACCCATTTCTGGGTTGTGCTAAAGGAATTCCATCAAAGTTTATGATCTCATAAGCCCCTTTCACAAGTACATGTTTGACTATGTATAGGATTAGCCACATCGGTTCGAGCTTCCAAACTGCTAATTTATGGGCTTCCTTATAATATAAAATGAATAGATCACCTTTTGAGAAGGAACAAGGTTTAAAATTTTTATCATACTTTGCTTTGATGCATTTCTTATGGGCCTGATTGGTCATTCTCGCATCACACCGAGTTTCATCTAATTGTGCGATATGAAAAAAAAAATTATTCTTCTAATAAAGTTGTCGGAATAATATCGATGACAATATTAAAACATGGAATCTGACATTGAATGGGAAGTAGGGATTCTAGACCATACACCAACTAAAAGGTTGTAAATCCAGCTGCAATCCAAACACATGTTTGATATGCCCACAAATATGAAAAAAGAATAAGGTACCAATTTGTTTTATGAATCCCTATCATGTGTTCCAGTATTGTTTTCAAAACCTTGTTAATTTATTCTACTTTCTCATTATCCTATGGGTAATATGGAGTCGAGCTATCATGCTAAAATCCCAACTTGACAGTAAGTTCATACATCATGTAATTTCAAAAATGTTTTCCATGGTCTCTAACAATAGCTTGTGGCACACCAAATGTAGCATTAATGTGATTAAAAATAAATAATGTGATTTTTTCATTAATGTTGTTGTATGTAGGAATTGCTTTGGCCCATTTGGTGAAATATTCTACGTCCATAATAATGTAGCCATGTCCCTCGGTCAAATGAGAATTACAGGTCATAAAGTCATGCCCCAATTTGTAAAGGCTCAAACAATGATAATAGGAGTCATAGGAGTAGGTGTAGCATGAGATTTTCAATCATAAATATGGAAAGAATGACACTTTTGGACTGCAAGGATGCAACCCCAAAACATGGTTTTCCAAACGTAATCTGCTCACAAATCCTTTTAGGTGGTGGCATAGCTACATATATGTCTTCTAGATGATCCAACATGACATTCATTTAAAGCTTTCTCAGCCTCCTCATGAGTGAGGCACCATCTTAATATCATATTGATACCAACATGACATTCGTTTAAAGCTTTCTCAGCCTCCTCATAAGTGAGGCACCATCTTAATATCATATTGATACCATGGCGATAGAGAGTATTGTTTGGTCAATTTAGTGTGTCCTAAATTGCTACATTTAATTTTTCAATCCGGGATTCGTAAGCTGACGAAGTGTGGGGCACTATATGTGCAAGATAACCTATCTCTTACTTTTTTTGTCGTTTTTGGATTTTTATGAAATTCTAAAAGACAAGTATGGAGACAAATATTCAAGACAACAATGTCTTTCTAATGATTTTCCAAACTTCAAAAGAATTTTAAAAACACACAATGACAAAATTAATTCTTCAAAGAAAATGAAATTGTATCACTACTCTAGTCAAACAAACAATGAACTACTGATCATGAAACTCATTATTCTTGTTGTTGTTCAAACACAAAAGAAACTATGCTTAAAGAAATCAAAAAGTTGCAACAAAGTAAATCTAAATCAAATTACATCAACTTATCTTCTGATCCCTCACCATTAGTCCAACTATGGTTTTCAAAGAGTAGTAACTAAGTGCAACTTTATAAACTCCGACATTAAACTCAGAAAGTGAACTAATATCAAACTACACATCCATAATTCAATCCCTCACCATCAGTCCAGCTGTGGCTTTCGGAGGAAACTGAAGATGTTATGAGCAATTTAATATATCTAACTTGCAAAAAGGAAACCAATATCAAACTACACATCCATAATTCAATCCCTCACCATCAGTCCAGCTGTGGCTTTCGGAGGCAACTGAAGATGTTATGAGCAATTTAATATATCTAACTTACAGAAAGGAAACTAATATCAAACTACACATTTCATAATACAATCCCTCACCATCAGTCCAGCTGTGGCTTTCGGAGGTAACTGAAAATGACATGAGCAATTTAATATATCTAAATCTAACTACTGAAGCAAATGTGCAAGACTGAAATAAACAAAGCAGTACTGAAATTAAACAGAAACTAAGAAAAGTAAATTAGCAGCAGAACAATATTGATTCCATGTCATTAGTCAAAAGATATGCAAATGCCCGGGCTTCCTATTTGTAATCTGAAACAAGAACACTGATCAGTTAACATAAAACATGAAATATTATGGACAGAAGTAAAGTGTAAAGCATGAAAGATTATAAACAGAGATGAAGCATAAATATTATGAAAGATGCAATGTATAAACATATGAATGACTTATGGCACAATGAGCTTAAAGAAATAAAACAAGAACTATACAATAATACACAAAACCTCAGCGTGTGCAGGGGCCCTCTGCACCAGCCTTGGCAACAGCCTTCAAATACGAATTACGCTTGGAAACAGAGTCTTCTTATATATTAAAATGAAGTCATAACAGAAAGGTGATATTACGGCACAGTGGCAACGTAATTACATTACAGAACTATCTGGAGGCTAACGTGAGACTAATTCCATATGTGTATGCAAACGTATTATTTACAACAAGGAACATAACTAATTCCCAAAGTTTCAAACATGAGAACACGGAACCATTACGTCCAGAGATCTAGGATCATGGCCGTTACGGAGGAGTAAATTCATGCGCAGTGGATGTTGATTCGGGTTATGGAGCCGTAAAGCGGTGTTGATTTATCCTCCGCAATTCAGAAACGGCCATATGAACCTTCACGTGACACGAAACAGAGTCCTGTCACCGTGGGACTCTACGGTTGACTTCCACTTGGCCACCTTTGACCGTAGCCTCCTTAGGTGAATTTTCTCGAGCCAATAGGACATGATCCATGTCCACATCATTTCTGACTTGCCCATGTGGCTCGTTTTACCTGAAGACACCTGTAACATAGAGTTTCACAAAATGGCTGCGGAAAGTTGCAGCAGCTGCGGAAAGTGGCAAGATTCTGCAGCTAAATGAGCAAAATCTAAATCAAACAGCAGACACAAAAATATAGTTAAAAACCATTTTAGATGCTCTTTTGCAATTAATATACAATGATATTGACAAATTGGGAGGTTCAAGTGAATGAAAAAGGTATAGAAAGGTGTATGGAAAAGATGCAGATTTGAGACTCAACATACCCCCACTGTGAAGGTGTTGCATGTCCTCATGCAACCAAAATTTTGATAATCCTTCTTCAGTTCATATGCCTTGACACTTCAGCCAGTACATCCAGCCCTCTCCTCTTTTTCCTTGGTGCTGCCAACATCCTGGGCTTCTTTATTAAGCATCTAAATTTGATATTAACTAGTGCTATGCTTAACTTCTAGCACTTCTTTTTCAATTTCTTGTTCTTCTTCTGCCATATTCCAAGATGTAGCATGGTATTATCATGAATGATTTTGTCCAATTTGCTTTGTTCCTTCAATGTCTCATTTTCATTTTTGATGTGTCTATTTAAAAGCTCTAGCTCAAAGACTTCTTGTTTTAGTGATTGGACTAAATCATCTTGTACTGTGTGAGGCTGAATGGACGAAGTACTGGGACCTGTAGCTGCTTTTTCTAAATATTCTATATAATCATATACTTCCTGCTGCTTGGGGTCTATATCAGGTGTCATTTTTATTGGGCTGTCCCCAAAATGTCGTGAAGGAGAGTTATCTTCAAAATCTGGCTGAGAAGGGCTCACATCAACATCTTGCTGAGAATGGGATGGACTATGTTTAATGTCTGACTGAGAATGAAATGAACCAGGTTCACTAACTGATTGAGAGTGAGATGGACTATGGTCAGCTGGGGATTGTTCAGATGTTTCTTCTCCCAAATCAATGAAATGGGGTCCTTTCATTTGTGTTTTCCTCAATTTCCCCTTAAGTCTGGAACTTCTTCTCACACGCTGTGGACCACTGTCCTTTTGTTTTTGTTTTCCTTTCCCTGTCTTCTTGGCCATAGATGATTGTTTTTGAAGATGAACTAATCTTTCAGATAACACTTGATGTTCTTCTTCTTCGGAAGAAGGGGTTTGATGTATAGCCTCAATACTTTTTCTCTCTTTTGGTTTTATTGGCTTGTTACCCTTGGTTTCTCTCTCCTTCCTTTTTGACAACCTCTCTTCCCTACTATTTCTTTCAATTGTAGTAGTAGGAGTACTTTGAGTTTCATCATTTGTTCTTTTTCTCCTACTCCTTCTTGATGTGCTACCTTCAGGAATTTCTTGAGGTTCCTCAAAGAAATTTATAATCAAAAATTGTTCCCATGTGTCCTTCTTCTCCTTTAACTCTTTTTCAATCAAAATTTTTACAAGACCGTGGTGATATAGATGTGGTTCTACATCCCCTAAATGCTTCTGAACAGTCACAGACATTTTCTTCAAACTATTTAATAGAAAATATGGGAGATTGAGAGTTTGTTTATCTAGAAAATTCATCAGTAATCTGGTATGGTACATATACATGGACCCAAAATGGCCTTCACAGGTAATGAATTTTTGAACAACTAACAGCAAAGTAGCCCATTCCTCTTTCAAAGCATGAACAGGAATTCCTCTTTTAAAAATAGTTATGTCCATACCTTGGTTTCGTAAGATTATTCTCCAGGCTTCATCACTAATGCTTTTATTCTTAAACCATCGTTCACCCTCTTGAGGAAGTTCCGTGGCAGTAGCTATATATGCCTCATTCAACGTGAACTTAAGGTCTCCAATCTCTATCTCCAGGCCATTGAACGACCTTGCAAATGCTTTTGTCACTTCTTTATGGTAGCCTCTAAACTTTTGGATAAACCGCAGCCACTTTGCTTTCTTCAATATATCCCTGACTTGCGGATATCCTTCCATGAACTTAGGTCCTTCTGGTTCTGCTCTTAGCAATTTACCCATCCTTCTTTCTGCTCTTCAAAAACTTGCCTGTGTGAGGAGGGTTCAATGGATGTAGAATGGCTGAATGCACAGAAATGAATGGTTGTAGGTAGATATCAGAGAGTGGGTATACAGACTGTAGTGTAACAGAGAATGAAATGGAGTGAAGTGGAACAGAGAGGGGTTTTGTGAGCACGATAGAGATACGGCTGTGAGATTAACAGAATAATAGGAGGAGTATAACACATCCGGCAGTGTTTTGAAATTTGTTGGCTGCAAAATAAATGTAAGCACGTTTAAACAACGGCTATGGATTTTATACGGCTGAAAGAAGGCGTGGTCAAATCAACTACGTCTCATTTTCATAGGTGGAATATCGGAGTATGAGTGAAGATCGGAGGTTTAATTATGGGACCGTTTGAGAATGAATGCGGGAGGATCATATGGAGATCGTGAAAGGGTTATGGAGTTTGTCAGTCAATATAATCATTTCACATAATGGATGGAGCTTATGGTTTAGAACTATATAAAAATGTGTTTTCAATGCTATTTGAAATGAATTTTTACTCATACCTTGGAATCTTTTCCTTTTTCCGTGGTCTTCAATTAGTTGCTCCTCATTGGTATCTTGAATGCTCCATGTCTTCATTTTTGGTCCTCATACCTGCATTTTATTTCATGATTATGGAAATAACATTTGGCTGTACATTCTTTTGAAAAACAGAGTAGTAGCTGGGGAATCTTCTTCTGGCTGCGGAATCTGCTTCTGGCTACAGAATCTGCTTCTGGCTGCGGAAACTGGAGTCAGCTGCGGAAACTGACACAGCTATTATTTGGGTGAATGAACATGAACGGATGATAAATGACTAGATGGAAATGGTCATGAAAAAGAATTTTATTGGTGAAAATGGAATGAAATAGATAAAATGAAGTGGAATGGAGTGAAATGAAGTGAAATGAAGTGGAATGGAATGGAGTGGTTACAAAACTTATGAAATGAAAGAGAATTTTTTTTTTTTGGAAAATATAGAGTGTCAGGTGCTCCTGATTTTCACCCTATATTTTCTGTATAAGACTGCCAATCAGTGATTGGTTTTCAGGCTTATACAAATATTATTATTATTATTATTTTTTTATTTTATTTTTTTTTTAATTGAAAGAACAAAAGCTAGGCTGGTGGAGAAGAAGAATTCTTCTGTACCAGCCTGATTGCAGAATTTTTTTGAAACATTTTGACAAAATCCTCTTTTGAGAGTGGCTTATGATAAACTTTCAATCTATGGCCATTCACAATAAGAGGAGTTTGAAACTCATCAATGGTCTTGATTCTTACCGCTCCATTGCTAAAGATCTTGTCAATCTCATATGGCCCAAGCTAATGAGTCTGAAATTTTCCTTGAAAATCTTTAAACATGGAATAAAATAACAATGCTCAATCTCCTTCTTGAAACTTCTTCTCTTTGATGTACTTGTCATGTCATTTAGCTCTTTTATATTGAACTAGATCAGTTCTTAGAATTGCCTCTTGTCTGATTTCATCTAGCTCATTCAATTGCTCCATTCTATGCTTTTGGGCTTCTGATAAGTTCATCCCCAATTGAACTGCTATCTTGAAGGTCTTGACTTGGAACTCAATGGGGAGCAAGAATTATTTCCCATAAACAAGTTCATAGGGAGAATGTCCTGTTGTATTTCTCCATGTAGTTCTGTAGGCCCACAAGGCTTCAGGAAGCCTTTCTGCCCAATCTCTTCTATGTATATGAACAGTTTTGGTGATGATACTTTCAAGAACTTTGTTTGTAGACTCCACTTGACCATTTTCTTGTGGATGGTAAGGAGTAGATCTTCTGTGCTTGATTTTGTATTCTTCCATCAACTTCTCCACCAAATTTGATGTGAATTGGCTCCCCTGATCTATCACAATTTCTCTTGGAACACCAAAGCGAGTAAAAATATCCTCATAAAGAAAATGAACAACTGAATTTTCAGTAGCAGATACTAATGCTTTAGCTTCTACCCATTTAGTAACATAATCAGTGCAAACCAATATATACTTCTTTTGCTTAGATGGTGGATTAACAGGTCCAATGAAATCTAAAGCCCATTTTTCAAAGGGTTCAATGAGTACCTGTGTTTGCAATGGCATTTCATTTGAAAGGGTAGGTTTCCCTACTCTTTGGCAGCTGTCACACCTTTTGACATATTGTTTTGCATTTTTGAAGAGGGAAGGCCAATAATATCCTAAAGAGAGGATTTTATAGGCTGTCCTTTTGTCTGCAAAGTGTCCGCCGCATGGTTCATCATGACATGCCTTAAGGATATCAGGAATTTCATCTTCCCTGACACATCTTCTGATCACTAGATCTGGCCCTGTTTTAAACAATTCGTTAGAAATCCATGAATATTTTGAACTCTCCTGAATAATCTTTCTTTTTTCACTTGAAAATAAATGTGGAGGTAGTTTCCCTGTAACCAAATAGTTAGCAATATCTACATACCAAGGAGTCTTAATAGTTACTGCAAACAAGTATTCATCAGGAAACTTATCCTCTACAGGAGAATCTTCTTTAGTATTCTGAATCCCAGACAAGAAATCAGCTACTGTATTCTGTTTTCCTGGTCTATCCAACACAGTAATATTGAATTCTTGCAAAAGTAAAAGCCATCTTGTCACTCTGCCATTAGTAACATGTTTGTTCATTAAATATCTAATTGCAGAATGGTCAGTATGAATAAAAGTTTCATAGCCTGTTATGTAATGTCTAAACTTATTAATTGCATGAACAACAGCTAAAAACTCTTTTTTCAGTCACAGTATAGTTCAACTCTGTGGGAGTCAAATTTTTACTGGTATAATAAATGGCATAAGGAACTAAATCTTTTTGACCCAACACAGCTCCTAGAGCTGTATCTGAAGCATCCGTAGAAATATGGAAAGGGAGTTTCTAATTTGGTCCTCTCAAGATAGGTGCTTCAGATATTCTTGTTTTCAAAGTTTCAAAAGCTGATTGACAATCAGGATCCCATTTAAATTCACAGTCTTTTGTAAGCAACTTGAAGAGTGGAGATGCTATTTTAGTGAAGTTTTCTATAAATCTTCTATAGTAACCAGTAAATCCTAGAAAACTTCTAACATCTCTTTGACAATTTGGAATAGGCAATTTGGAGATGACTTCAACTTTCGATCTATCAACCTTAATCCCATCTCCCGAAATATGATGTCCTAAAACAATCCCTTCAGTAAACATCATAAAGCATTTTTCATGGCTTAATGAAAGGTTTGTTTCTTTACATCTTATAAGAACTTTTTCCAAATTTTATAATGCCTCTTCAAATGAATTACCATAAACTGTAAAATCATCCATATAAACTTCTACACAATCATGGATTAGATCAGAAAAAATTCCTAGTACTACTCTTTGGAATGTTGCTGGTGCATTACATAACCCAAAAGGAAGCACTCGGTAGGCAAAAGTTCCCCATGGACAAGTAAATGTGGTCTTATCTTGATCTTTAGGTGCTACCTGAATTTGATTGTAACCACTAAAACCATCCAAAAATGAAAAGTACTTTTTACCTGCTAATGTATCTAATACCTGATCAATAAAAGGCAAAGGAAAGTGATCCTTCAAAGTTTATTTGTTCAATTCCCTGTAATCAATGCATACTCTCCATTTACCATTCTTTTTAGGTACTATAACCAAAGGAGAAACCCATCGGCTATCTGAAATTGGATAAATGAAGTTTACATTGAGAAGTTTTTGGAGCTCTTCTTTCACTATCTCCTTAAGATTTGGATTCATCCTTCTTTGAGGTTGTCTGATTGGTCTACTGTTTTCCTCAATATAGATATGATGGATGCAAGTCTTAGGATCAATACCTTTCATGTCAGTATACTCCCATGCAAATGCAGTAGAATGTTTTTGCAAGATTTTGATTAGTCCTTCTTGTTGTGACTTTTCCAAATGTTTGTTGATATTCAATGTTTTTTTCGGAAAAATCTCAATGGTAGAACTACCAAACTCTTCCACAGAGTAAAGAGACATTTGTCTTGATGATAAATATTCTATGTCAGATTCCAACTGAAATTGTGTGGGGTCATATTCTGAAGATGTCTCAAAATTTTCTAATGTGTTCAGAATTTGACTATCCTCACTGATTTCAGAAATGGTAAAGACAGGTTGTATAGTGTCCTTATCATCAACCCATTCATTGTCTCCTACTTCTGTGATTGCTCTTGCTGGAGGATACAAATTGAATTTCTTTGTCGAATTACCATTAGAAATGTACATGTCCCCAGATCTACAACTAATAAAAGTATCAGCTGTGGCTAGCCAAGGTCTTCCTAAGATAAGTGGGTGCCCTCCTAGATTACTCTTGGGAGTCAAAATCATAAAATCTACTAGATATTCTCAAGAATCTAAGGAGACTGAAATATCTTCTAATACACCATCTGGTTTAATAATTGATCGATCTGCAAGTTGCAGTAAAGTAGGTGTAAAAAGAAGGTTAGGAAGTTTTAGCTGGTCCATAGTCTGTCTACTCATAATGTTAATAGCAGCCCCTAAGTCAATCAATGTGTTTGGAATTTCTATCCCATTTACATGTGTCTTGACAATTGGACTTCCTGGATCTACATACTTCTGCATGGTAATTTTTCCCATCATGATATCTGCAATTTTTCCTACCAGGTGGATTCTTCTTGTGTCTTTTAGTTTCCTTCCTGGTCTTTTGAAACTCAACTCCTTTATTGTTTTTGCTAGAATAAGAATCTCTCGAATGGCTTGTAGCAAGGGAATCTTGATACAAACATTCTTCAATTCATCTAGAAAATCATAGTTAGGCAACAAGATTTTTTTTTCCACCCCCTTGTCAATTTGTAGTCTTTCAGGAAAAGGAGGTGTAGATGAAGATGCAGGTTGCTCAACTATAGGATTTGTGGGTGTTAACTTTTATTTTTCTTTTTGAATATTTGAGTTTTGAAGAGATTCTTCCTCAGAACCCTTATTGGCCTTAAGAGAGTCCTCCTCAGAGGTATCCTGTTCTAGGTCATCTATAGAAGGTTTTTCTAAAACTCTACCAGATCTGAGTTGTACATCGTTGAGAGGAACAATCATATAGGTAGGAAATTGTTGTCCTTCTACCATGTAAGTATTCCGAGGATTCTTATTGTTAGGATTTGGCAATGGCTGAGCTGGAAGTTGATTTGTCTTTTGTTGGTATGGGAGCATGAGTTGAGGATTTGGATTTTGTTGAGAAGGTTGTTGTTGTGGAAATGGCAATGAAAGTTGTGGATTTGTGTTTGGAAGTTGTGGAGCTTGTTGATTTTGAAAATATGGAGGATATTGATAAAATTGAGCAAATCTCCCATAAGGATTTTGCATCCCTTGTACCCATGGCTGATATGGATTTTGATTTTGGGGCCAAGGTTGTTGCCAAGGATTCCAATTTGGTGGGGTTTGAAGATTCATAGGGTTGTTAAACCCTTGAGTTTGTTGTCCCTGCCAAGGTCTTCTTGCAACAAAACAGAGAGATTCTACTGAATTTGGGTCTTCTTGAAAGACAGCTTTGAGTCCAGGAATTGAAGGAAAATCTTTGATCTCACGATTCTCTGAGAAAATCATACATGTTTCTACAACTTTTGCATCCAAGGGACATTCCCTTAAAGCATGTTTCTTCCTACATTTCGGACAAAAGATGGCTAAAGCGTCTATTTCTGCTTTCTGCTTGTTTTGGATTTTAAGGGTGTCTAGTTGTTCACTAAGGCTCCCCAAGATATCAGTTTTGAACTCATCAAGCATGTTACCAATCTCTGCCCTACTTACTGATCCAGTTGCAGATTTGTTAGCCCTAATAAGAGAAGGATCCCTAGGCCCTTTTCCTGTTTTAGATTTTCCTCTTGAGAGATGGACACATAGTTCTGTTATGTCACGAAGTGGAAGTTGAGAAATGTCTCTTTTCCCCATCATGTTTAAAATATCTATCCATTCATCTCTAATGGATTTTAATATGAGGGCTTTCAAGGTTTCATCATCTAAGTTGCTCATCTTTGCTCTTTTCAAGTTGTACTGAAATCTTTCAAGTAAGTCTTCCAAATTTTCATCTTCTTTTTGCATCATTTTGAATACCTCATCCTTGTGATTGGTGGGCATACAATAGTCCAAGTATCTATCCAAAAATGCTTGTTTCATATCATTCCAAGTCCTAATAGATTGGGTGGATAATCCCATGAACCATTTCAAAGCAGCTCCCTTCAATGTTGAAGGAAACAGTTTGAGTTTTTGAGAGTCTTCCATATAGTCATAAGTTCGGCACACAACTTCAAACTCAAATAGAAATGTTTCAGGATCCTCACTTCACAATCCATAAAAGTTAGGGAGGACAGATGGTGAGATATTTTTCATCGTTGTATGAGTTTCCTCATCAACTATAGGGAATCCAAACAAGTTGTCTCCTTCCCTATTTCTTTCATTATTTCCTTCACCATTGTTGTCTCCATTGTTTCCTCCTCTTCTACCTCTACCTCCAAATTAATCTATTATTTCCTCTGCCATGATAGTTTCTTTAGAGTCCTTAAAGTCCTCTAGTTCTTCTATCAAGGGAGGATGAGAGGGAGTCTCTTCCTTTTCTAAATGATATTTAGTAGGTGGTATAGGAGAATCCTCTAATTCAGCTGCTCCTTGAATTCCAAAACTATTAAGGCTAGGGGTAGATGGTGGTGATTCTTTTCTATGCCTTGAAGAAGATGGAGTTCTGAAAATTGAACTCTTGGCTTTAGCTATAAACCTTCCCCTAGAATCTCTTGCTCTATGCATGTCATTTTTTTTTATTTTTTAAAAATTTGGGCTAATAATTCTCTTTCTGATCTTCCAAATCACACTAGGTGCAAGAAGAGAGCATACTTAAGAAATTACTGAACCAATAAATCTCTTTTCTGATCCTCTAGATCACACTAGGTGCAAGAGGAGAGCATACTTCAAGAAGTTATCAAGTTTTCCCTTCTTTTGCTATTTTGTTTTTTTTTAAGAAATTGGCTACCTAGTTACACTTCCCCAGCAATGGCGCCAAAATTTTTGGTCAATTTAGTGTGTCCTAAATTGCTACATTTAATTTGTCAATCTGGGATTCACAAGCTGACGAAGTGTGGCACACTATATGTGCAAGATAACCTATCTCTTAATTTTTTTGTCGTTTTTGGATTTTTGTGAAATTCTAAAAGACAAGTATGGAGACAAATATTCAAGACAACAATTTATTTCTAATGATTTTCCAAACTTCAAAAGAATTTTAAAAACAGACAATGACAAAATTAATTCTTCAAAGAAAATGAAATTGCATCACTACTCTAGTCAAACAAACAATGAACCACTGATCATGAAACTCATTATTCTTGCTGCTGTTCAAACACAAAAGAAACTATGCTTAAAGAAATCCAAAAGTTGCAACAAAGTAAATCTAAATCAAATTACATCAACTTATCTTCTGATCCCTCATCATTAGTCCAATGCGATTTTCGGAGGTGTAACTACAAACAACTCACAACTTGAGTAACCCGACATCTAACTTGCAAAAGTAAAACAATATCAAACCACAATATTCACACCAACTTTTCACTTTATCATTTATTTATTATAAATCAAGATGTCATGACAATTTAATATCTAATTTGGTAGCGAACCAATATCAAACTATCTACAATTCAATCACCATCACTCAGACAAAGCTGTATAATCAAGATGTTATGAGCAATTTAATATATCTAACTTGCAGAAAGGAAACTAATATTAAACTACACATCCATAATTCAATCCCTCACCATCAGTCCAACTGTGGCTTTCGGAGGCAACTGAAGATGTTATGAGTAATTTAATATATCTAAATCTAACTACTGAAGCAAATGAGCAAAACTGAAATAAACAAAGCAGTACTGAAATTAAACAGAAACTAAGAAAAGCAAATTAGCAGCATAACAATATTAATTCCATGTCATTAGTCAAAAAGTTATGCAAATGCCCGGGCTGCCTATTTATAACCTGAAACAAGAACACTGATCAGTTAACAATAACATAAAACATGAAAGACAGAAGTAAAATGGAAAGCATGAAAGATTATAAACAGAAATGAAGCACATATACCATGAAAGATGCAATGTATAAACATGTGAATGGATTATGGCACAATGAGCTTTAAAGAAATAAAACAAGAACTATACAATAATGCACAGAACCTTGGCAAGTGCAGGGGCCCTCTACACTAGCCTTGGCAACAATCTTCAAGTACGAATTACGTTTGGAAATAGAGTTCTTTATGAACCTTAGATTTTTCACGTAAAGGTGATATTATGAAAGACACAGCAAACAATGAAGTACAGAACTATCCGGGAGAAGGATGGCACTAATTCATATATACAAACGCAATATTTATAACAAGGAACATAACTAATTCCCTAAAGTTTGTGTCGATGGAGAACAAGACACTCCCATGTGATTAGCTGTATCATAAATGTTGCATGTTTATTTATAACCTCGAAACAAGAACTCGACCGTTAACAATAACATAAAACATGAAAGATTATGGAAAGAAGCAAGATGTAAAGCATGAAAGATTATAAACAGAAATGAAGCATATATACCATGAAAGATGCAATGTATAAACACATGAATGACTTATGGCACAATGAGCTTAAAGAAATAAAATAAGAACTATACAATAATGCACAAAACCTCAGTGTGTGCAGGGGCCCTCTGCACCAGGTATAATGTAGTTTCAAGCTTGGTATGAATTACGTCGTTGATCATAGTGAGAGGTGTTAGGCAAAAATGTTTTAGTCTAGATATATATAATGATATCTCCATACCAAGTATCATATGAATCAATCAAATAAATGACTCATCAAGATGAATCATCTGATGTAGATTCTGTTTCAAATGAGGGAAGGTCGCATATCAGTTCAACGAAGACTAAGGAATTCTTAGATTTTGATTTGATGACTTCTAAAATGAACTCTTGGAGAATAAAGATCCATTTAGAGTATTTCCCACCCAAAAATTTATTTGACAAAGTGTATGTCATGAGGTTGCAATCAAAAACTACCATAGTCTTCCAAAGCATAATGTAGTGGAAAAATATTTGTACAACCTGCAAATCTACCAAAGTTAACTTTTTGACGTGAGTGTTGCTTAAATTTTAACTAAGATAATATATATGATGTTTTTCCCTTAGGTCATATTCTTGGACCAATACCATGGCGATGGTGGTGGAAATGAAAATGAAATACATGAAATAGTCATGTTGATAATCATGGGGATACAATAATGATGCTCTAACTAGGAAATATTTTGAGGCATCAAAAGCCTTGTTGGAACGGGGTCTCCTAACAAGCTACGAAACCACTCCATTTTGGTTATTTTTGTTATATTTAGTATAGTGCAAGGTTTTTGGGGTGGGTCAAAGCCCCGAAAGCGTTGTAATGGGGTTAAAGGGTAAACTAGGGGTCCGAAAACCATGGGTTGCGGACCATAGGAATGTTAAAGCTAGATTGTTATAAATAGAGAGGCATTTCGGATTGTAAGAGGTAGGATTTGATGAGCTATTGATGTGATCTATTGAGTAAGCGATCTGTTTGGGTTTTTGGGGAAAAAACTCCTATTGGCTGTGTGCACGGAGATCCTAGTCTAGTTGCGTGCAGACCCTGCTACTGTGTGCGCAGGCTGGGAAGGGAATTATACGGGTGATGAATGAATGAATATGTAGGATTATTAGATATGAATATGTGAGTACTATTGAATGGATTGTTGATAAAAACTGTGTTATGCATTTTCTGTCTTTGCACTATGAAGGTCTGTATATTTAATGATTAGATCTATCCTTCTCTGGTTATATCATGCTGCGAAAGTCTGTGTATTGAAGTAAATATAGATCTGTTCTGTTCGAGTTATGTAATGTTGTGTTGATGTTATGAAAAGCATATAATTGTATATCTAGTGCACGTGGATGCAATTGGATACACAATTAACCCTACGCAAAGACAAGGTAATCTGAACAGAATGCAGCCCAGCTTGCCTTACCCTTCCTTTCTTAGGGTGAAAAAACCTGGTTCTAGCATGCACCCATACTAATTTGGGTGAGACTGTGACCTACGCAAGCAGGTCACTGCCAAAAGGGCCAGTAGTATAGTGGTTTGTTGGCAAACCTTGCGCACCAAACCTGGGTCAGGACCCCTCAAGCCAACAAATGGTTCCGTTGCCGGGACTAGAAGAGATCTGAGAAAGGGTTTGGGTAATGACAAGAGAATACTAGAAGCTTGAAAGAGAATAGATCGAGGACTGGTTCAAAAGGCAGATCTAGGAATTTGCAGTAAGAGAAAACCAAAGTGAAAAATTAACGGTGGAAAGGTGGAAGAATAGGTATGTTCTTACTGAAAGCTACAAAATATTCTTTGTAACCTTTGCAATTGAGCTCTAGGAGTGGCTAGCCAGGCTGGTAGAATTCCAGAAGTGCTAGAAGGACGAGCGACTCACTCAGTGGACTGATCTAGATCTACTTGAACAGTTGGAGAGAACCGATAACACTATTACATGCACGGTGGATCACTGGGTGGATAGTGTGCTAGGATGCTTTGTGATAGAGTTTTCCATTGATCAATATGTATCATACTTTGACGCCGAGTGACGATTCTTCAAAGGATTCCGAGGTAAGTTTTTGAGGACTTTACCATTACTGATCAAGAATTTGCTGTGCGAAAAGAGCATTCTGTGTAGCCATACCGAATGAATGACCTCGAATCCAGAAGGGAGTGCGACACGTAGTGGTAAGTATTATTGGACCAAACTTGATGGAGGAAGGGCTGCCTATAGCACGGTTAAGGAACCAACCGCATCACCACCTAGGGCACGCAGGGGTAAGAACTCACCTATAACATCGTCCCTGGATAGTGATATGGATGCGCATCTGAAACTACCTATCTTCAAGGGGGTAAGAGATGAGGAAATGGATCAATTTTGGTTCATTGCAAACTCTGTCTAGACTGCGCATGACATGGCAAGCGATATAATAAAAAGGGCACAACTGTCTTTAGCATTCGAAGACAGAGCTTTGGACTAGTATATGCGATATGTTGTCCATACTGGAATTGCCTCCATTTAGGACATTAAGGATGCTCTGAAGCAACAATTCCGCAAACCAAATTCCTATTCCTAGTTAGTGAAAGACGTAAAAGACTTCAAACAAGGTGTATCTGAATCAATGTGGGAGGTGGATCAACGGTTAAAGAAAGCACTCAGGGAAGGGGGTTTCGAGTATGATGATAGACAACATATAGAATGGTTCATCGCCATGTTGTTACCTCACCTGTGCACACCAATGAATCATCAGAACTTTGAATCACAGGAGAAAGCTGTAGAAGCCGCTATGAAGTTAGAAGCTGCTCCCCGAGAGGATACCTCAGCAAGAGTCCAACAGATCTAGGAAAAACTTGGGGCTATGCACCTATAGATACAAAACCTACAAAAAGAGTGAGGAAAAGAAATATGTGTGGATCTCTGGTGTATATGTTGCCAAGTGTCTAGTCACATAAAGGATCGATGCCCTCTACTGACTGATTATATCCAAGTTGGAGGACCTATCCCATTGCGCCCAAGGGTAACTAGGGAACCTGTCCTATTGTGACTAGGATCAAGAGGATTTGCGCTATGGTGTGATGATTTTTGGGTAGTAGGCCCACACGATACAAACCATTTCCCTCGACTGGGTGCATATTTTTGAGAGCTAAAACAACAATGGTGCCGATTTTGTCGATTCATAGGACATGACAAGCAGAATTTCCGAACGTATTACTTGATGATAGATCACGAGAACTTATATCAGGTGCAATCAAACCCTGCATCGCCTAGACTGACTGCACACTTTGGAGGATCACCAGCCCGAGGCAGAGGGTGTCGGGGAGGAAGTGCAGGGCGAGGACAAGGTTAGCTAATCTGTTACAATTGTGGAGAAATAGAGAAATTTTCCAGAGAATTCCCTAATCCCACCAGGCCATTGTGTAAATATTGCAAACAGCTAGACCATGAGGTAGAAGAATGCCTGATCTTGATAGCCAGAATGCAGGAAAAGCAGCCTACCCCTACACAAAATGTACAAAGGGTTAAAACTGAGCTAAGAGAAGTAGATCCAAGTGTAAAGGTCATAACATGTAGTGGGATAGACACCAAGGGAAGCAAATAAGTACCCTGTGAATAACACGCACTACCAGCAGCCCTTGCGTAGTCTCAAAGCGAGGAAGAAATTGAGATTTTTTTGAAGGCGTGTCTGAAATTGCTCAGGAACCAGCAGGCCATAAGAAACCTCTTGGATTTAATGAATACCTGTGCAGATCAGCCCACCTTAATCCCTGAGACCAAGGAAGTTCACAAACTGTATAGCTCTAAGAAACACACAGGGAAATAAATGCAGCTTACTGCACAAATCGGGGACTATGAAATGGATCAGGTTATCTTGGATCTTGGATCTGATGCCAATTTTTTACCTAAGAAAACCGGGGAACGAATGGGGAAGCCCAAATTGGAATGGTCCACTATCCATCTGTGCATGGAAAATTAGCAGAAAAATCACTCCCTTGGGTAGGTTACCAAATGTTATGGTTGACATCGCAGAAGCAAGGGTCCTAGCTAACTTTGAAGTAATTGAGATAGTTGAAGATGCGAACCTGTACCCTCTGCTCCTCAAACTAGATTGGGCTATGGAGATGGGATGCATTATTAACATAAAAAAACGAAGCATGGTGTTTGAAAGCGGAAGCACATGTGTCATAGTACCCCTCGATCTCATGGAAGGTGCCCGGTATACCGAGCTTGTCCATACGAAGGAATAATTAGATCATATCTATAAGATCACTGCACAAGATGAAGATCAAGTTAACCCTACAAATGAAGGGATGCTCCATTGGGAAAAGGATAGTGAATGTTTTTCCGACTCCGATGAGGAGTTGGAGAATTGGCAGAGCTGGCTGCATGAGGTTTTGGCACTTCGAAACCTTCAGGCCATCAGAAGCTTCCATCGCATTTCTGCCATGAAAAGAACCTTGCCTTGCCAAGAGGCCGCAGATGACACTCCGCAGCTTGTGAAGCCTAAGGGGTCCACGAAATGTAGGTCTGAGGCACTACCACTAACTTGATATGAAGCACCTACGCAGGGACCTATCTCCCCTACCCAGAGGAAGTATTGGAGTAGGGTGATCCTGCGTATAGAAACCCCCTTAGACGGATGGGCCCCAAGATCGGTCGACCCACGTGGTGACCTGCTTGTGCGCAACACTCAAGGGTGCGCTTGAAACTTCCCTAACCAAATTATGAACCTGTCTACAATCATGAGTATCTGAGAGAATTTGCGAATGAATGAAGAATTAAATCACCTATAGACGTATGACGCAGCCGTCCTGAGAGAAATTTCTCCTTCCACAAATGACATAAATTCTTGGAAAAGACTCCTAATCGACTTGTAGGATCACTGTGTGTCAACCTTCTATCGAAATACAAAAGGACCTCCAACACATCAGCCATGCCCTGACATTACAGTGACACACCCTTGGATACAAAGAAAGAATGTCAGCTCATCCCAAGTTAATGTGAAAAGACACTTATAGACGTAGAAAAAGGGCGGTAGATTATCAATATCACCATTTATGATAATCACGATTCGACAGATAGAGGTTACGCTCCACTTACAAGCTACCTTGCCATTTAGTAGCTTTGATTAGGGCGCAGATGGCTGGAAGATGTTGGCTTGATATATTTATTCAACTGTCAAGCGGTATTGGCTACCTGCATTATGGTTTTTTCTACTTATTCCTACAATTTATAATGCTCATTTCTCTGTTATGGATCCCAACTCATAGGAGGAACTCATAAGAGGGCTAGGAGACATTGAGTGGAGTAATAGGAGTGCACACAGGCTGCAGCCTTGGAGGATTAGCTGCGAACCAAGTTCCGCAGGAATGCTGCGGTACCAAGACCTGCTACGACATCTCCGCCATTTCCAGGCCCCACCCACTAAGAGCAACATATGTTTACTCCCCGCACTGTCACAATTCACACTTTTGAACCAAGTCTTGGGGACATTCAAGTAGACTTAGCACAACTATCTACTATAGATCTACAAAGACTATCTGCTAGCATATTGCAAGAAGTAAACCGCTGTTACCAAGAGCGGCGTAAACAATATGTCATGACCTCGGAAGAAAGCACCCAGTGAATTTCCATGGTCACTAATGAAACACGCATTATTCAGGAACAACTGGCGCAGGGAGCCCAATTTTTTGAAGCTACGCAGCTATGGACGAAAGCACGGCACCACACCACACTTCAGCATGCCCAATGGGAATTGAAGCAGGCAGAATATGCTCTAGATCGAATTCAGGCCTCCACACCTCCCCCCGCCACCATGCAGCACTTGGCCACCATGCACTAGATTGAGGACCTTCGTCACTTCAAGAATATTGCATGCAAAAATTTGAAACCATGGTCTGATGCTGCACTCCAACTTGCACATGATGCGCAATCCGCCATTGCACGCCTCCACCGGTTGTTGGAACGCGTTGGTCCGGATCTTGATGGGCCTGCTTCTCTAACGATGATCAATAGTGCCAAACATGCGGCGGCCCGAAGCAAGGAAGTGCTTCCACCCCTCCTTCACTCCCTGGCTACCTTACGTGCACAAATTGAACACATGCCACCAAAGTGACTCGGGACGAGTCACAAGATTGTGTTGGGGGACTGTTGGAACGGGGTCTCCTAACAAGCTACAAAACCACTCCATTTTTGTTATTTTTGTTATATTTAGTATAGTGTAGGGATTTTGGGGTGGGTCAAAGCCCCGAAAGCATTGTAATGTGGTTAAAGGGTAAACTAGGGGTCCGAAAACCATGGGTTGTGGACCATAGGAATGTTAAAGCTAGATTGTTATAAATAGAGAGGCATTTCGTATTGTAAGAGGTAGGATTTGATGAGCTACTGATGTGATTTGTTGGGTAAGAGATCTGTTTAGGTTTTTGAGGAATAGATTCCTGCTAGCTGTGTGCACGGAGATCCTAGTCCAGCTGTGTGTGGAATCTGCTGCTGTGTGCACAGGCTGGGAAGGGAATTGTAAGGGTGATGAATGAATGAATATGCAGGATTATTAGATCTAAATATGTGAGTACTATTGAATGGATTTCTGATAATTACCATGTTATGAATTTTATGTCTTTGCGTTGCGAAGGTTTGTATATTGAATGATTGGATCTACTCTGCTCTGGTTATATCATGCTGCGAAAGTCTATGTATTGAAGTAAATCTAGATCTGTTCTGTTCGAGTTATGTAATGTTGTGTTGATGTTATGAAAAGCATATAATTGTAGATCTAGTG
This sequence comes from Pinus albicaulis, assembly GCA_034641835.2. NCBI lineage: Eukaryota > Viridiplantae > Streptophyta > Pinopsida > Pinales > Pinaceae > Pinus > Pinus albicaulis. The sequence continues at coordinate 1,488,471,651 of CM076580.1, forward strand.
CACATGGTTGCAATTGGATACACATTTAACCCTACGCAAAGACGAGGTAATCTGAACAGAATGAAGCCCAACTTGCCTTACCCTTCCTTTCTTAGGGTGCAAAAACCTGGTTCCAACACACACCCATACTACTTTGGGTGAGACTGTGACCTACGCAAGCAGGTCACTGCCAAAAGGGCTAGTAGTATAGGGGTTTTTTGGCAAACCTTGCACACCAAACTTGGGTCATGACCCCTTAAGCCAACAAGCCTTATGGGTTGTATCATCCCAATGGAAGGGAACCCATTTTTTAAATAGGTGAGTAAATCCTTTCATAAATTATTCATAGTTCAATACAAATCTTTGTATAAATTTACCCTTCCCTTGGACGCGTTGTAACTGAACAAGTGAGGAAGGTGTAGGAAATTAAATACTATCTTGTACTTTGAGTGGAATAATGTGGATTCCTTTCTTCAACACATTGAAGATGATAAGTCTACTAGATTGGGCACAAAACATAATTTTTTTTAGATTTAATCTGATATTGAAATGCCGACAATGTAGGAAAATTTCCCTAAGATGCATTAGATGATCTTCATGATGTTTGGAGTGGGAAGATAAATAGTATAAATAAGGTTGTATATTGTTCTTGATATTTTAGAAGGCGTAATCCATGTCCCCATGGAAATTTTCACCAACATTTTCAAACTAAAAGGGATTTTACGATAGGAAAATGTGCCCCATGGTGAAATAAATGAATTATTATGTTGGTTTGATGGGAGTATGATGATTTTATTGTAACCGAAAAAACCATCGATGAATGAAAAAAAATTTCTTCCAACATACTCATCAACAATTTGGTCAATGAATGGTGTGGGTAGATGTCTTTGGGGAAAGCACTAATAATATCCTAATAGTCAAGACATAATTTAATCGTTCCTTGTTTCTTCATCCAGGGACTATGTTGGAGACACAATCCATGAGAGGAACTGAGTAAATAAATCTAGCATGCAAAAAAATTTCAACTTTCGCTTTGATCGCAACATCCTTCTTAGGGTGAAATGGACGTAAGCATTGTTAAACTGGATTAGCATAAAGAAAAGTTTTTATATTATGTACTATGATATTGAGATCAATACCTCACATCTCTTCATATGTACAAGAAAAAACGTCATTGAAATATTGAAAAAATCCTTTATAAATTTTGACCTCATCAAGAGAACAAGATGCACCAATATGGAAATATTTTATAACTTCTGGTTTAATTGAAATATCAAGAGGAATAGTCTCTTCAATATTTTCCAAAATTTCTTCTGGGAATCGACTCCATTAATGGATACATAATCCCTAAATGTATTAGTATATTGGGTGAATAAACATCTTCAATATTTTTCTGAAAGGTTATGGGTAAGGAGGAAAGGTGATGGCTATCGTCCCATGGTGCATCATCTAACATCATGATTTCCATGAAGCTTTCATTAGTAGAGAATATATTGGTGAAATGGTCAGAAGATGAACCAAAATATTGGAAGTGATCAACCCAATTTATTGAGGAATTGAAATTAGATTTTGTCGAACACGATGAATAAATTGCTTCATATTCAATTTCAATGGGACTAAGCGACATGCGTTGACCATACATATCAACATTAGAAATATATGGCACTATCCAGGGATCATATGTAGTAGTACAAGAGGAAATCATATTGAAAAGGGAAAACAGATTGGAAATTTCATGAGGGGGAGTGAAAAAGTTCCCATTAAAGAGGAATATTTAAGTAATCCTATAGTGACATGTTGATAAGACCTTGGGGATTCACCCAAAAGTGGAATTCTTCCAATAGTCATAGAATTAGTGGCAGAAAAGTTAAAGTGATTTATTTCCACAGTGCCACCTGGTGAGGTAAATTGATCACCCTAAAATAGGTTGAGACTATATCTACCATGGAATAAATCCATGTGCAACTGAGTAAAAGTTTATAATCCAAAGGTCCATCTATGCGTTCAACTTCTACTGAAATGATTTTTCCAGCTAATTTTACTTTCAATGTATTCAAAATATCATAAGGTTTAAAACCTCTTCCATCAAAATCTCTAAGAGTGGTAGGTGACTGATTAAGTTGTGGAGACCCAATAACTTTCCAACAGGAAAGTGACATGATACAAGTCGAATCACCTTCATCGATAATTGTCCGATGAATAGTTTTACTTCTAACAACAACTTGGATCATGAATGCCAGTTGGGGTGAAATTTTGGGAGGATGATTCTCATGATTAAAGACAAAAGGACTCAAATTTGAAGGATCTCTTCCTCCCATTGCTGCAAATAAATACCTCCTTTATGAAAGACAATCTTGCAATACCTTGATATTTGACATGGCATAAGGAGCTTGTGCTAAGTCCTCAACTATATTGTAGTTTTTTGCATATCTCACCCTAGGATTGAATTTTGATTTGCGAATAATGCATGTAGGAGGTTTAATATTTTATTTAGTCAGTATCACATTTGAAGAAGGATCTGAAGTAGATTGAGTGGAACTAGAAGGTTTATTGGTAGCCTTACCAATCAAAGGATTCAAGTTACCATAATATTTATTTCGTGTAGCCACCAAAATCTCATCTTTATGTTTGGTGTAAGGGAACATTAGAACTTGGGAAGAGGAAGCTTGATATCATGCAACCATATACGTCTCTTGCTTGGGAAAGAGAATTGTTAACACAACAGGCACGTTAGATGACAAATTTAGGAATTGATTAACTTCCACCAGATGTGGGCATTCCCCAGTAAAATGTTCCTCATTACAAATAAGGAAAGGATAATGAGGTTTTCATTTGTCATCATGAGACTAATTGTTTTTTTTTTTCTTGTGAAGAATTATCATTCTTCTTCTTTCCTTTTCCTTTCTTCTTACTTTTAGGTTGCTAAAAATTTTTTGTGTGGATTGAATGGAATTGATCTCAGAAGTAGTCACAGGAGTAGCAGAGAATGGGTTTTGGGTAGCCACACTAGCAGATGAAATTGAGAGTTTACTCACTGTCTGTTGACTAACAGAACTA